>JAOQGH010000010.1:5190360-5215558 GCA_025769975.1 Gallinago jamesoni | reverse complement strand
GGGCACACAGATGGGGGGTTTGGGGGTTGATGTGGGGAGGCAGGGGAGTGAGAACATAGGAACCATGCAGAAGGTGGGGAGCGAGTGAATGAGATGGGAGAGAGTGTGTGAAGGGTGGAGGGAGAAAGAAGAAAAGGGGGGGGGGGGGGAGAAAAAACAGTTAAAAAGAGGGAGGTTGGGAGGTAATGAACAATCAGTCAGGTAAAAATCCCAAATCAAAGCAAAGATCCCGATGGCACTGCTTCCCAAATCCACCACTGAGCTGAGTGACGCAGCCCAGGTTGGCAGTGCTCCCAGCAACTGCCCCATCTGCTCCTTTTACTGGGGCTGCTCCCAGCAGCATCCTACTGCTCTGACCTTCCCATTGACCTCTCCAGGATCAGCATTTTCCTTAGGGGTGGTTCAGTGAATTCAAACCTTATGGGATACCTCAGCTGTCAGCTTTGACCCAGGAATTTGGGGCTCATCGCAGCACACTGGAGGCAAATGTAGGGTTGGGAGCACGAGTGAAAATCATGGAGAAGGCTTGAATTTTAGGTGTTGGGAAGGAGGTGCCCAGAAGGGAGCGGCTTCAAAGCCATAGCTTGGACGGCAGGTTTGCAGCAGGCACATTGCCATAGGGAAGTGACACTCCTTAGCCAATACTATTGTTTTGTCCTAGCATGGGGGCTGTAGCGTTCCTAAGTGCTACGTTTTAACGCCAGGCTTTACTGCACAGTATGCTGTTGCAGATTAACTATGCAGCATGATTTTGTCATTGTAATAATGTCTAATAGATGCTAAAAGCATCCTTCTTTGGCATAAAAATATTTATAGGTATTCTCTTACTAAGCAGACTTATCAGCAAGAACTGCATGAATGGAATATTATCCAATTTGTCTGATCGTTCCTACCCAGACATCTTTCATGCTTTGCAAATAATAATGGTCAGAGAACTCTGGAATGCAGGATGGCCTGGAAACCTCATTGCTCAGTGGGGAAAATGAGTCACCAGGAAGAGCCCTGGTATCAGTAGTGGAGGTGTGAGGGGGTACCCAGGCTACTTGCCCTGTGGAGTTTCTTTAATACTCACTTTTGGGCCTGTTTTCTGTGCCAGCATTAGCCAAGCATCTGCTAACCCTCTCCGAGATGAGAGAGTTGTCTCTTCCAAATGAAATAGCTTTCCAATTCCTCTATCCCCTTCCTAAAATGGCTGCATCACATAGCAATTGTGCAAAAGGTGTTTAATTTGAAAATGTTTCTCTTCTCTTTGTTGGGAAGTGTCCTCAGCCATGTACCAGCTGTGGCAGAGCCATTTTCAGAAGTTTATAGTCCTGAAATGAGCTGGTTTAGTGCCTGTTGCTGGAAGGGGTTATTCAGTGAGTGATTATCTCTGACTGCCGTGCTGTTCTATGGTGGGGTTTGGCTCCATGCTGGTGTCTCCCAGCCATGGGGATGAAGGGGAAAGGCAACACTGCTCCAGTGATGTTTCCAATGTCCGGTTCCCTTGTGGTGCTGAGCAAAGCTGGATGTTGGAGGACCAGGAGGCTTGAGGTCACACCCTGACCTGTCCTTGGGGAGGTGGCCAGATTGCAGCAGCAAGTTGTTGGCATGAAAGCTGTGTATCCTATGGCCTCTCTGCTTTGTATCGGGACCCAGACTGAGTGTCTATGGACATTTAAGGAAATTATTAATGCAAATTGCAGTCTTCATCCTAAATCTATGCCCTGCAGAACTCTTTCCCCCTGAACTTTGTATTTTGGGACTTCCTCTAGTCTCGGAGAGAGGCAGACTAAGTCTTTACCTCCTTAATCCTATCCTGTCTACTTTGCCTCACTCCTCTCCAAAATAGTGCTATCTTCCCACTGGAGGTGTTTTCTTCATGGGGTTCCCCTGCTTTCTGCCACTCTTGGGCTTTCTCCTACTCCCTGCTGCTTGTTTGGAGAAAATTTATTACAATATCAATAATGTGACTTGTATACAAGGTCGAGCACTGCCACATGCAAGCGCTCTGTGTAAATCATCAGCATCGGCACCCTGGTAATTGCCCTGTAAACTGAAAGGAATTATTTTGCTGTCTGCAGCAATGAAACTTTCCCTTCTACCTGTGCAAATGGGTATTGCTGACACGTACACTAATCATACTTCTGCTCCTCTGTGCACTCATACCTCCACGTCTCCCTCTCACAAACACACAGCATCTACAGGACACGTAGTTACTGCCATATGCACACAGAGCACACCTCTGCCTTTACCCACATGTGTTACTCTGCCACGCGTGGGTACCAGCACTCTCGGACACGCATAGCCTTTGTAGGTGTTATCTGAAACACATGCTCACCTTCCCATCCCATTCACTCCTGCTTAGATATCCTCACATAAACCAAAGCTTGCCCTATAAGAGCTCAGGGACAAATGCTACAGGCAACCCCTTCACGCCCATGCCCACTTCTATACCCTTAATTGTCCCCTACACTGTCCTCGTATATCTTTGTGCTGTCAGCTTCATGTTATCTTTCCCACAGTTTGCAACATGTAACATACATATTCATTTGTGGCCTCTGACACAGGGCCCACCCCTGCTCCCTTCAGCAGGTATCCTGTTCCTGCAGATGTGCCCCAGCCTCTCCCCTTCATCTGGTCCCCTGCCAGCACATATCCACACACGTCCGCACACACCCGCTTTGTGGATTCCTCCACCACCTGCCTCTTCTATTTTCAACTGGCACCTCTCCGGTTTTCTCCCTTCCTCCCTCTTTGCCATCACTAATCACTTTCTGACTCCGGTTCTAGTGCTTTGAAATTGTCAACCCCAGGCAGTGACTTTCATGCTGCCTGGTGATGAATCTAGTTTATCCCAAATTACAAGGTTTTGCACAATTCATTTAAAGCTGAATGCACCCACTCCGTTTTCCTGTAGAATTGTTCCCTTCAAATCTCATCTTCTTCACTACCCTCCCAAGTCAAATATCCAGGTGAAGTGCAAGCAGACCAAGAATATCCTGCCTTTCTCTTGTGCCTTCCCCTCCAGAGGATCCCAGAACCACGTATACAGCAGAATAGCTGCCTCTATCTGTGTCTGACCACAACGGGAGGGGGGCTGCAGCAAAGTGAGGTTGGCAGAGACCCAGTGAAGCTGAAGGAAATGTGGTTCCCTTCTCATCCTCCAACTGAGCCATCTTTCGGGTGAAGGACCATGCAGGTCTAGCTTCCTTGGCCAGTCCCTTAGCCATTGGAGTGTGGTTACTGGGCCTGCGCTGAGCGTGCTGGTTTTGGAAACAGCCACTGTCCCTGCTGCTGTTCCCTGGAGGTTTCCATGTAAGTGCCTTCCCACTTGGGCACTCCTCAGCCTCTCCACTGCAGCGAAGTGTTGTGTGTGGCATGAACAGGAGGCCTCTGCAATATTTTAGGGGTGAAAAAAGTGATACCCATGAGTGGTCCTGGGTGGAGAAGGGTAAGAGCTGACTCCTTTGCAAAGTGTGGCTGGGCAACGTGATGCACACCTGGCTGTGGCAGCATATACTGCTCTGGGAAGAATCCAGCAAACCCAGCACTGCTTGGCAGCAAAGTGACACCTTCCTTCCCCTTGCCAGTCACAAACTTGAATAGCCTGCTGCATGCCCAAAGGATACAGCCATTTAGCAAGAAATGGGAGCAAGCCTCATCTTGTTCCTGGGGCAAAAAGCCAAAGCATGGTGCATGTGCACGGTGGGGGAGCCTCCTACCATTTACAGGGACTGCCAGCCAAGCTGACCAGAGCACAGGTCCAACTCACAGCTGTGCTAGACTTGTGCCAAGAGCAGGCAGAGCTGTGGCAGCAGCGGTTGAGTCACCCAGACACCGCATCCCTATTGCAAAGGGAGTTTCTTTGTGGGCCAACTGAAATGAGGGCTCCACAGTCCACCGCCTCTTGGCTAAAACCACGGGTAAGGAGCAGCAAGTGCCAAGCACAGGACATAGAAATACATCTTCTCAGACCAGGATTGAAAGCAGCAAACTCAGTTCCCATGGTTACAGAGCAGCTACCCATCAGGCCCCATCTCACATCACTAACTCTGCCACTTAATTAACTGACTGCTCGTTATTTCCTGAAATGAGCTCCTCCATCCTCCTGCTGCCTGAAATTCAGCCCTCGGATGCTTTCCACAGAGCAGCCCGTCTGGCTCTATCATCCTGTCCTTCATTTAAAACTTGGCTACCAATCCAGAAAGGATTAGAAAGTGCTGGAGACAAGCCCCAGGACTGAGGGAGGGCTCTAAAGCGAAGTTTTTCTTTAGGGACACCCACCATGTTTAGCTAGGATGAAGTAAATAGGATCACATCAACACAGCTCAGCACAGAACTATGTTCTTTTATATCCAATGCCCTCAGCATCTGTTTCATGGCAACCTTCTGCTAGCTAAAGGTCACTGGGCCCTATCTGCACAGGAATACACATTAAAGGGTCATACCAGGATGAACTGGAGGGAGGGTTATAATTAGTTATGTTCATAAACTATTACTCTAGTATGGGCTGATATTTATAAAGCTTTCTCAAATTGATTTACGTTGCTGAGAACTAGAAGCACCAGGCTTAGTGTGTAGTGCTCTGCACCACCCTCCAGGAGGAAGAGCTTGAGAGAGACGTGCAATATATATGGGGATCTGTGTCTCCCATGGAAGGTGGTGGAGAGCAGCCCCATACCATTGGGTGAAGTAGGGAAAGGATGTCGTCTAAGACCTGGGAGAAGGAAGGTTTTCTGTTTTCTCATCAAGGGAGGACTCTAATCCTACTTTTTTTTCTGTTTCCCATGCCTTTGCCCTTTGAATCTAACATTTCTTTCTTCAGCCTCAGTCCTTGAATACCAGCCTTTCCTGTGTGGCTGCTAACATCTCTTCCTGACCCTTAATCTCTCTGCTGCTGCCGCCTCACATTAGCATCTCCCTATTTGAGGCTGAACAAATCCACACACAAAAAAAAAGGGGGTTTAAAGAACTTGTCAATTGAGAGTCGAACACTGGCATGCTCTGCCCTGCAGATAATTGCTTTGTGAAGCTCTCACTACAGGGCATGTTGCTCCTTGAGAGTTCCTTCATTCAGCTGCAAACTCTAACAGGGACTCGACTGCAGGAGGTGAAGAGTGACTGGGGTGGGATAGCTGGTTTGTAGGCTTAGCGGTCACATGTAGGTAAAGATGAGACTACCACAGGTTGTGATAGTCCTCTAATGAAGATTTTGAATAATCAGGGTGTGTTACAGCGGAATGACCCATAAAGGACCTATGGCAACCAAGGGCAAAAGAGGCCAGTGCTGAATTAAGGTCAGTAGTATTTGAGAGGTGGGCTGAGATTGGAGTGTGGAGGTTGTCTTCCTCCAGGAGAGGATGCTCCTGGACTGTGAAGGCTGCTTGTTCACCCTTGTGGATGGCTGGGGGGCCTTCGGTTTTTAGGGTGAGAGATCCTGTGTGAAAGGCAGTGAGGCTGGGGGTGAGAATGAAGGCAGGCAGTGCTATTAGCACTCTGGACTCCTTACCAGTTTGTCAGTGTATGGAGTGGGCTCAGTGGCTGCCATGTCGTAGTATGGAGTCTGCAAAGGGATTTTCTGGATTTCCTCCTCGTGTTTCATGTTGTCTAAGTGAACAACCTGTAATAGAGGAGAGAGAAGAGGGTTGAGGAGAGCAAGTACTATCCTTCTGTCACAGCTTCAGGTGACACTATCACCTCGAAGGGCAGTGCATCTTACCTTCTCCCTTGCTCCTACTGTGTTATTTGCCTCCTCTACTCTTTCTTTTATTCTCACACCCCTTGCTACCACTTATGTTATTCAAAGTGCTGGGGATGCTCAAGAGGGAATGCATACCTAAGAGCCCATCTGAACACCATTTCATTCAGAATTCAATCCCTGGTAAAGGGAGTAAGCAGGATCCAAATTAATGCCAATCTTTGGGAATTCTGGGCGGACAAATCCTTACTTGCTGCTCCTCAAACTTAGACCATGGACTTCTTTACTCTTGCAAATACAGTTTTCCAAAATCTAGGCTCTGCAGCTGCTGCTTGGAACCAATTTTCCTTGCCAGAGGAAGGGACTTGCAGCTGGGCTGGGGAGGCATACCTGGATGTCTTCTGCAGTCAGGTGGCTTTTCATCTCCTGTTTCCTCTTTGGTGGAGGGGCAGGTTTGTGGGATGGAGGCAAGTCAATTCTGCAGACAAAGAAGTGGTTGCTGATTAGAGAGCAAGAAAATGGGGTCTGCTTGCTTTGTTGTGCCATAACAAGCTAGATCCTGCATGCACCAAAGCTCTGATTGTGTTTGTCACCGAACTGCCAATATAATCATATAGATTATTCTCAGTAGCCCCCTCCGTGCCCTCATTCTCACCCCAATTAGAATTGTAAATAGAAATAAACTCCCTCCTAGCATTCTGTTCCTAATTCCAAGCAAATCCCCTTGTTGGATTGCAGATCCCGAGGGTGTAACTGGGATACTTCTCTCGTGGCATTGTTTTTGGAATGATTCCAAATCATCCCATGGGATGTGACTCATTTCACAGAATCACAGAATTGTGGTGGTTGGAAGGGACCTCAGAGATCATCGAGATCATTTGATGGCTCTAGGGTGCCAGAAAGTGTCTGGTAGTGGTCACTGCAAATCAACAAGGTACCATCACCCCTACTCCAGGAGCTTATCTGGAACGGTAGCCCCTGCCACAGGCTTTCCAGTAGGAGTTTGAATCTTCCTCATAGATGTGCTATGCCACGCAGGAACATTTATCCCTGACCCCAGTCAGGAGATCAGCTTTTGCCCCAGAGCATAAGGATTGGCAGCCATTATAATCCCAGCCTAGAGGCTGTCTCTGCATATTCTGCTCATATGCACAGATGAGTCTAATCCTTTTACAAAACTTATTAAAACTCTGATCGACTAATTAGCTGGCTCCCCCTCCCTTCTTTCTGTACAAACTTCACCAGATCTTCTGACAGGGATGGGTGACTTTCCTTGGCCAACCCAATGGATTCTGGCGTGGGACCAAAGTGTATGGGTGAGGGGGAGGGTAAAATGGACACCCAAGGCTCTGAAAAACATTGACTTTGTGGCTCTAAAGAAAATAAATGCTATTTACTTTTGTAGGCTTTGGAGGGTCCTCCACAATAGAGGCAGCACCTCTGCAGACTAGGATACCATTGTGTTTCTGTTCTCAGCTAAAGTGGCTCTTCCCTGTGCCTTGTGGAGGGCCATTGTGGGAAGTGGATTGTCTGAATGCCTCTCTATCACAGGGCCAGTGGTGTTGATGCAATTTCACCTTGTAGTGCTGGTGTTTTGTTTGCTTGCCTGCCTTTCTGTCTCTCCTCCTGCTTTTCCCGGTTCTCTTCCCTCCCTCTCCCGCTATCCTCCAATGCCCTCTCTCAAATGGGATTAAATGGAGCACAAAACGTGGCCAAGATGTAACAACAATTGAGGTGAGGGGGTTGTGGAAGATAAAAGCAACTTCTAGCCTTTGGGCTTTCGGTGCCTCCCCTATGAGGTGGGAAGGAAGGCGGGGATGCTTTTTGTGAAAAGGCAGTGACAAGAAAGAGCTTTTCAGGAAGAGGCCAGGGTAAGCATTTCTGAAGAGGGCTCTGTTCATACTGCATAGGCTGAACTCCACACACCCAAATTCCCTGCCTGGGATGTGTGCTGCACAGTGTAGGTCAGAGCAAAGCAAGTACCTGTCAAAGAGGAGCCCCTGGGGCATCCCCTCTCCCTATTCTCATATTGCTGGAGTTTATGTCTTCAGGCTGGCACCATATGTACGAAACGGGAATACTGAGTGGATGTGAATCCTTTATGGATTCTCTGGGACACATTCGGAGGTGCTCAGGGTCTATCAAGAGACCCCTCTCTGATGACAGAATGTGGTTCAGAGTAATTCAGGAGCCTGAAGCCGTTTCTCTGGAAAAGGAAGAGGAGGATCCTCTCTTGCCACTGAAAGTGAGAGTGGCACTGAGCTGCCGCACCATGTCCAAGGATATGCTACAGCAAAGGCAGCATCTGGGTGAATACTGTTGTGCCTCAGTTGCCACTTAAGGCTTATCATAGGAGTTCAAAAATAGGAGAGAGCAGGATGGAAAGCACTAGGGGGCCCCAAGGAATGGAAGAAAGTCAGAGGGTGGGATGCGGGAAGAAATGGCAGGAAAAAACAGATTGCTGCCAGGCTCTTCTTGTGTGCAGGTAGTGGAAGAGCCAGCGGGGCTCTCTGTCCACTGTCCTGTCCAACAGCACCTGAGCCATCAGTGTGCTGTAATTCTGTGAGTGTGGGGCTACTTACAGGTCATTGTCCGTTTCAGTGCGGTTCTTTTGTTGCCTCCTGTAGACAATAATTACAGTGACAGCCACACTGATGATGAGAACTGCTGCGATGACTCCTCCCACGATCCCAATAATGCCTCCTGGGGCACCCTGAGGTAGTGGCTTATCTGCAACACACAGGGAAGCACAGGAGAGAGGGTTAGAGCATCAGACAACACCAACTGGTAAGGTGCAAAACCAGCAGAACCAGGGACTCTGGGAGCAAAGACGCCAACATGCTCTGAAACTGTCTTGGGTTTCTCAGCTGTGCGGGCAGCTTCATGGGGGGAAATGGGTCATACTGAAACGTAGTCAGAGCTCAAATGGAACTGAAATCTGTGGCTACAATTGCAGCCCACTGTGTCTCCAAGAGCTAACCACTTCCTTACTCTATTCTGCAATTTCCGCATAAATCAGACAGTTATTCCTGGATCCGGTTTTGTGCCTTTGTTCTGTCCTTGAAGAAAGAAGGCTTAGGGAATAAATGTGCATCCAAGCAGCCACCCCATGTGGTGAAGGTGGACTCATGTACCTTCTACTTGATATTGTTTAATGATCTTGAAAGCCACCTGCAAGGCTTTGTCACAGTGTCTTCACCAAATTCCTGGTGCTGCTGAAATGAAGTTTGCTATTAATGTAGACCTTGGAAGAGCTAAGGACCAATGCTCAATTTACTGAGTTAGAGCATATATGCACCCTTAAACCTTACAAATAGATGCCCTGAGTGTAGGATTTAGGGGCAAGGGGGAGATACATCGTATCTTGCATTTCATCTCCTGTTTGCCCCTTGGCTGGAGAGCTCTGTGGCTTGGGCCAGCTCCTTGGTGACTAACATGGACCTCATTCAAAGGAAACCTATCCCATGGGCCTGATGGGAAAGTGCTTTGAAACGTACGATAAAAGGATTTAATTTGCTCTACCTTCCAACCTAATTAAACTTGAAAACTAGCTAATTGGTACTTTGTACTTACAGCTCCGGCAGTGATGAAAGAAGGAGATAATTGGAATAGAGGAAGGAGGAGGAGGAGAAGAAAAAGAAATTTGGGGGAGGGGAGCGAGACATGGATGAGGGAACAAGATGCACTGTAGAACTTGTCTGTCACACCTGATTTTTGTACTCTTCTTAATGCACTGGTTACTGGCTGCTCTTAGAGACTTGATACTGAACTACATGGACCTTATTCTGCAAAAATTATAGCTTTGGGTATCATAGTGGTAGCCAGCATCTCCACTAAACTACCTGTTCCCAAGACCTCAAAATTATACCCACTTTACATGTGTGCATGGTTATAAAATGTATGTGCACATTCCCAAATCACATAGGACAACTTACACAGGACTATTCATGGTGAAAATCCACCACTTAGACCCACCTCACATCCATGGAGTCAGCACATCCTTAGTTTGAAGGCTGGGCTCCCCAAAATCCCATGTACCAAGTGCAATTGCAGAGCTGACTGCCCTGAATCCATTGCCAACAGCCTATCCCCAGACCTCACCTCACAGCCAGCCTTCACCTTTCAGATTTGCTGCTGTTATCCAGAAGTGAACTGAGATGTATAAACATTTCCCAGGAAAATCCCCTCTCTAGTCAATACCAACAAATTGCACAGCAGAGAACTGGCATGTTTACTGTATCACTGCAAAGCACTTGAACTACCAGCACCATGCTGAGACATTGCTACCAATAAAGAATTTGCCCTGGGAATTGTCGTGACACTGATTCCCCCATCCTTTTCCTGAAGACTTCCACGCAAACCATCTTTTCTCTTGCTGTGCAAGGATACTTCTGTTGTGACACAAGCCTCCATTGGTCAGCATCCAACACATCGCCTTCCCCTGTTCCTTAATTAAGAGCTCAGAGCTGTGTGACTTTGAGTGGCAGGATGCTGTAGTCATCAGAACGTGAGACTTTGCTCTCCACTGTCCTCAGCAGTGGCAGTCAGTTTTCTTTCTCTTCCCTTCTCCATAAGCCACATTATCTTGTAAATAATATTTCTGCCTTGAGACAGTTCACTTACAGCCATGCTCAAGCAGACAGCCTGACATGTTGCAATCCAAACCCCCGGGCAGCATTTGAGATTGTGGCAGGTACAGCGACTGTAAAGAATCTTCCAGTCACTTTGGCTGGGGCATTTCCATGATGAATTGGCCCCTAATGGCTCTCCGGATGGCAGGTAGTGAGCAGAGAACATCAGCCTCCTGCTACCGTTGTAAATCAGTAGATGTGTATGGAGGGGCGGGGGGGGGGGGGGGGGGGGAGGGTGGAAGGAGAAAGAGGAAAAGGGAAATGAATAAATAAAGCTAAAAATTAATCTCCAGGAACTTGAACAGGGTGGAAAGGTGCCAGGAAAATTTAAAGAGGGGAAAATGCAACCATCAGTTTGCAGAAAAGGAGGGGTAAATACAGAGCACTGGGTAAAGACGGTAAGGGATGAGGAGAGGGAAAGAATGGAGGAGCACAAGGAGAAGCATTTTGAAGTGTCTCTCAGAGCACTTCCTTCTTGCCAAGCTCTCATGACTATGATATGAACATCCCAGTGTTGGTACCCATCCCAGCTGCCTCAGACAAAGCTGTGTGGTAGTATGGTAAGTACCAAACATTCTCAGACAGAACGGCGAGTACCAAACACTGACAAAATCCCATGGCAACAAGCCCCGTGCCTCCACGTGCAGGTCTCTTTCTTGAGGACGGGCTGCGCCATCCTGCAAAGGTGTTGGTCACGTTTTTGCAGGAGTCCAGCTAGGAAGCTGTGAAAGGCAATAGGGATAGTTGCTGACAGTAGAAGGAAACACTAGGGGGCAAGGAAGATAAATGGGAGATGAAGGTCCTGAGAGAACAAGAAAGTGTGGAGGAGAGGAGAAAAAACCAGGAAGAGGTAGAGAGAGACCTTCCTTTCTGCTGGCTCTTCTTTCTTTATTCTCCCTTTTTTTTCCTTTTCTTTTTCTTTCTTTTTTTTTTTAAACCTTCTTTTCTCAGCATCCTCAGCTATTTATTTCCTCAATCTCCCCTTCTTGGGGAGGATGTGTGGCTAGTACCGTTTGGAGGGCTCACCTGCTACCCAGCCTCTTTCCTTCCCTCCTCTTGCATTGTCTCTTTAACAGCTAAAGACTGAGGCTTCTCTGGAGGGCAGGATGGCTGCAAGGAGGGGTGTTGTAAGTCAAACAGGAGGGCACTGGGAAAGCCTCAGGAGAAGATCATAAGAACTGGCAGATGAGGATTCAGTTACATTGACAGAGCTTTTGGGCAGCCCTGAGAAGATGTTTGCAAGGCTTGTGAATCAGGATCAGAATAAATTGGCAGGACAGCTCAGGGGCCTCCAAACTGGAGTGGGAAAAGGCTTTGCCAATTAAGAATGCAAAACCCCTTGCTCTCTGTCATGCTTGAATAATTTAAAACTCTCCAAAAAGTTTATGTGAAGCAGTTGGCAGTGAGGCAGGTACCAGAGAACCCAAAGGGGCTGAATGAACAGCTCAGCCTTATCTGGATGTCTAAGGGCTGCTGGGAACTCCTTGCTCCTGCTGGAAATTGAATTAATTCTCAGTATTACAATTAAGGAGAAAAGAAGGATACCCCACCCCCAGTCTCTTTCAGAGCAGTTTGGTTCATTACTTTGCTCCCCTACAACTCTTCTAAAGATGGAAGCAGACGTAGGAAAGGAAGAAAGATGGTTATCTAACTGTAAAGCATCCTTCCCAGTCACCTGACAGTGCGTCTCTGGGTTTCCAAAAGTAACTGGTAACAGATGAAGATCTTTCTACCAACTAGATCAATTAAAGCACTTTGTGAGGTGCAGATGCTGTAATTTACCAGTCCCAACGCTCAGTTAAATCACATCCAGCAGTCTAAAGCTGTCAGTTGTTCACATCTCCCAAACAAGTGAAGAATGTCCACTAGAAAAGAATGTCCATCCTGGAGAGATGCATCAGGCACAATCACAGTGCACAACTGGTGCATATTTTCATAGCACTGGCTATGAAAAAAAACCCCAGTCCAAACAGCCACAGGGCTGATGCTCTGTCTGTCTGGACAGAGCCCTGGCTCAGATTTACTGCAGACAGCCGTGGTAGCGTTTCAAAGCAGCGGGACAAACGGACAAGGCTGTCCACACGCACCATGCCCATGGGCTGAAAGATTGCAGCTGCAGAGCCCAACAGTAAATAATAATAGAGGAACAATGAAGGCTTTGGAGAACCAGCTTGCAGGAGAGAAAGAGAGATGTTCCCAAAGGGAACTTGAAGTGAGGCAAAGATGGATAAACTGGAAAGATTCCAGAGAGAGGTATGCCAGAGCAGAGGAAATGACTCACTTGCTCTTGGTAGGGGAGTCATGTGGAGGACTTTGTGAAAGGAAAGGAAATAAGAGATGGTGTCTGTCACAATTTTGGAAGTAAGGACCTTGAATCTACTTGTGTGGCTGGGACATTTGTATCGTGAAGCAGCCTGGCTGTTCTTGGGATCAAGACTTGAGAGTGGGATATGTTGCATCCCCACCATGGGTATGTGACTGTCTGGGACTGACTTTTTATGTAAAGCTGTGATCAGCCAGAGAATTCTGCCCTTGCTGCAGCATATGCACGGTGGCATCCAGCCTGAGCAGGTGGGGAGGAGCAGATCTGTGGCTTGGGATCCTGCATGCATTGCACAGACAGCTGTGGGGTCAACAGAGGTGCTGGCAGGCAGGAAGGCTTCGTTTGGATGAGAGGGCTGAGTCTCACGCTGGTACTGTCTTCTTTCCGACCTGACTGACTGCCATGTATTCTGCTGCCCCAGGGAGAGCCTCAGCCCCATCTAATTGCTGATGCACTAACCTACATCCCTAGGTAAATCGAGAAGCTTGAGTCAGTCTCTGGGCCCAGTTCACTCAGCTCTGGGTGAAGCTAATTTGCTCAAAGACAGTTGCACACTCTTCTCCTGTCTCTGCCTCATACCTTCAACTTGATCCCTCAGTGCTTCACAGAAAACCAGTGTAACAACATACAACACCTTTGATAAGCCATTTGCTGTCTGCTCTGTAACCGGTTGCAAAGTAGGGTTCCCTTTCCATTTATCACCTCCCCACATAAAAAAATATCCCCCTCTATTTCATGGCTGGCTAGCCAAGGCTCTCAGCAATGTGCTGCATTGCTCACAGACACATTGCAAATCAGTGGGAAGGAATTGTGATTCTTCTCCTTTCCTTACTCTAGGAGCTTTGAAGCTCTTCTAGCTTCCAGTCTTGCTAGAGTTAATGTCACCTTGGTGTGCTCAGTTGCATCCTTGTTCACAGGCATATACAGCCTGCGTGTGTAAAGCAGCCTGTACAGTGCCAGCTCAAAGTAAGCCTGGCTGTGACCTGGATTGCCAACCCTCATCCAGGGGTAGGAGCTAGCACATGCTGGACTTTTTCTGCCTCCTGAACCTTTGAGCAAGACCATGCAATCAGATGGTGCATATTTATAATGCACCCCACCTGACATATTCCTTGGAGCCTGAGACACTCCAAGTTCACAGAGCTAAATTAAACTGAGTTGAAAAGCTTGGCAGAACAAATACATCTCCAGTTTGGTTTTAAAGACAAGAGCAGGATTGGCTAATTTGAGACATGCTCTAATAGCAGACACGCCCCCAGGCACAAGCTGGTTCAGAGCCTCATGAGGCCTTGTGTTTGCAAAGGGTTAATGAAATGCTGATCCCAGGAGAGCCAGAGATGCAAGCTGGCAGAGCTGATGGGCCAAAGGGTAGGATAAACAGCAGGGCTTGAAAGTCACTGGAGATTCTAAAGGGATCTTAAGTTTGAGGGAGGAGAGGTAGGATAGGTTTCTCTGGGGGCAGTTCCCTTCACTGTGTGTATTAAGTGAATCCCTTGCAGGGATAGCTAAGCATCCAGAGGATAAAAGGGATTAAGAAGGGACAGGCTTTGCTTGGAAAGCTGGGCCAGTGGCGCTGGACCATTAGTGTGTGAGGCTGAAGTGCCATCCTGCCCCCTCAGCAGCAGCATTTCCTTCATCCATCGGAGCTGGCTCCAAAATCTTCATGCCCCTTCCTTTTGTCCTGGCCTGGAAAAATGAGCAGTATCTCGGTCTCCTCCCACCTAAGTTCCGCTCAGACAGACCTTGCTCCAGCTCACATCTTTGCCTAACTGCATCTGGAGGTGACCAGGCTGTGAGAAACACTTCACAGTGAGGAGAATCTGTCTCCTTGCAAGCACAAATCAATATTCAGTCGTCAATTTGTGATTTGCAGCACCACTTAACCCCTGCAGGATCCTGAACCAGCTCTGTTGTCTGGTGACATACAGTGAGAGAAAGAGGGAGAATTACACTTCGGCATGGGGACAAGGAGCAATTTGGTTAGCAAAGGTGACTGGCAGGGATTTCTGAGGAGGAGTGTCTGGGCTTCACTGGGTGACAAAAGCATAGCAAGGGCTGAGCTGATCCAGCAGCCCTCCCCATCTCTGCCTCCCAGAGACTCCTCCAGCTGCAGAAAGAGCTCAGGACCTCTCTTGCTTCTGGTTTTGTGTCACCTCAGGAGCTGGACATGCAGCCAGCCAAACAAAGGTTAAATACCAAAATGAAGGCAGAGCCACTCTTCTGCCTCTATGCCCTCATATAAATCAGAAGGAATTTTAAAAGCCGTCACAGCCTCTCCTGCCAGTGTGTTTGTTGATGTAACTCTCATTTACACAATTAGCTGCCACACATGTGAGCGCCAAGCCATGTGCCTGTGAGCCTGACGGTGCCGCAGCACAGGGCTTCAGCCTCGTTCCTCTGGAAATCCCCCACTGTCCAGGCTGGATGCACAGGGTCCTGGTAAGGCAGGGGGGGCTCTCTCCCCACTTGGGGCTGCTCCCCTTGCTGCTGCACCTCCCATCTATGCCTAGGAGACAGACACTGAGGGTCTCAGTTATATTTTATATTTTGAGTCCGGCCAAAAGCCAGTGACACCGAGAGGTGGTTAAACAAATAAATGGTCCTGACTGCTCTCTGTGTTGTCCTTCCTCTCCTTCCCACCAAAGGAAAGCTCTCACGACTGCCAAGCCCCTCTATGAGTGAGCTGATATATCCCCTCTCTGCTGAAGACCAGATGATTTGGTATCCCCTGGGTATGAGTGCATTCAGAGCGTATCCCATTGTCTAGGTGCTAATCACATCCCTTTAAGATGCCTGCCCACTTTGCTCTCCTCTGTAATTTTTACCAGCCCAACTGGCACTTTGCAAACCACTCGCCTGTCTCTGATGAGGTTTTTGGAGAGCTGGGCAGTGTGGTGTGCGGGTCCGTCCCTCCTCAGGGTGACTGCTTTGAAGGGGATGCCCAACTGCAAGTGGACACTTGGATGTGCTTGATAGTAGTGGAGATTTCACGCACATTCCAGTAAAGGCAGTTGCTTTGCCATTCACCAAGGCTGGAGGCATCTCCGCTCTCTCCAGTAATGACCAGCTTTCTCCCTTTTCCTTTCCTGCATGAGAAGCAGCAGAGACTCATCTGGTTAAGTAGCTGCTGGCTGCAAAAGCATGTCTGGAATGCAGCTTTAACCCCGGGTGACCTTCCCTTGCAATGCTTTCCAGTGGCCACTAACAAGGATGAGGTTTGGATAAGAGCAACAGGAACAGTGTGTTAAGCCCATGGGATCCAGTGGAGATGAGGATGGGGTTCTGCAGAGTAGCTGTTGTAGAGAGAGCTTCCCCACAGATACATCTTACTGGGTTGGTTTTTCTTCTGCTCCTGGAGCAAAGTGTGGTAGTTGTTAATAAGCACCTGGAAACAATGGTCAAAACGGTTCGACAGCTTAGGAAGAAAGCCTTTTTTCTGTGTGAGGGGACGGAGCTTAGCAAAGTCATTACTGTGCAACAGAAAGAGCCAGTTGTTCAGAGGGTGCTCCAGCGAGCAGTTATTTGCAGCAGTCTCCATCCATAGACATGGAGCCCGTCGGTAAGTGCACACATTTGCTACATCCCCATGCTTTCCCTCGGCTGAGAAATGTCTGCATTAACTCCAGATTTTGGGATGTCCCTGTCTCTCTGTGCCACTCAGTTGTTCCAGCCAAGAGGGGCCAGACACGAGCTTGTTGTTTGTAACCCATCTATCCAAATCCAGCCCAAACCTCACCCTGCCCTCTCTCCACCCCACTTGGCCAACTCCACAGACCCCACTGTCTTCCCAGAGCCGGGAGCTTCACAGGTCAGTGCAGCAGTATGGAGAGTGCCCCAGCCTGTTTTGGGGGAGAAGATGGACCCTGCAGAAGACGGGAAATGTTATCTGACGTTTCCTCTGTCTCCTAGGCCTTAATTTTAGTTCTGCTTCATTTCCTTGCAGCTCAGCAGAGTAATGAACAATCAAATCCCTTTGGTAATTTATTTCTTCTGCTGTACGGTTTTGAGGAGGTGATGACACTTGAAATTGCCTCTCCTGGAGGGATGAAGGGGCCAGATTCTGAGCCCCATTACAGCAGAGCATGTTTCTCTTGATCTTAGCAGCATGCTGTAGCTGCCCAGAGCATGGTGTGGTCTCGAGTCCGTGTTTAGCTAGAGATACAGCCTTGCTCCCTTGATGAGTTCATTAAGGTCATGCTATTACAAGCAGCCACCAGATGAATTCTGTCAGATAGAAGGTACGGGGATTGCAGCTCAGACTCTTATAATGTGCGTTAATAGAGTTAATTTGCTCAATAATCTTCAGCAGCACTCCTGGGAACATCTCACTCTGCTTGACCATGTGCCCTATTTGTCTCCTGTTGCCTCCGGGGTGCTTACAGCACAGGGCAGCTGTGACTTGGATGTCCCCAAGGGATGAGATCGGCTCTCTGCAGAGAGAATGCTGGAAGCTGGGTGCAGACACAAGGGTATGTGTGGCAGGGTGAGGAGGAACTGTTCTGTTTCTGTCATCTGGACAAAAGTGGATGAGCAGTTGTGCAAATAGCAAGGTGAACAGGGCTGTAGCTCTCTTACCTCCCGTGGTAACCTGCACACTGACCCTTGCAGCAGCAAGGGGGGCTCCAGACTGCTATACCTCTTCACATATCCCCTTCCCTTCTCTCCTCTCTTACAGATTCCCAGATAGCCTTGAGACCTGCTGCAGTCCAGACAAAAGCATGACTCTTCAGCCTCCTGGAGCAGGGAGGGAGCTGCCAGCCATTCCGGAGTGATGTGCGAGAATGAAGCTGTTGGATGCTCATGTGGCTCTGACCTGGACTCTAATGCTGCTGCCTCCTCTCCTGTTCATCACATGCATCTTCCTGGCTGACAGCGTGATCTGCTTCACTGCCAGGGCAATCACTGTGCCTACACTGACTTAGTGAAAGCAGCGGCAGCATGTCCCCGGCTGCCCCTATTTGATCCTGTTCCAGGAGAGGGACAATGATGCAGAAGGCAAGACTTTACGCTCCTGACCCTTTTCCTGATTTCTCCCTCCTGTTAATGGTAACGAAAGACTCCTAACACACCTTCCCTCCTAGCTTCTCAAAGGTCTTGCAAGCTCTGTGGGACAGTCTCTGCCTTTGCATGTAACCAGCAATATTTAGCCCTCTAGCCTTATTCAGCTGGGTATTTGTTAGCTTGCACACAGGGAGCTTCCCCCATCTCCAATCTAGATCAAATGGAAAAGCTGGAAAGAGAAAGATCAGTCAGTATGAAAGAGAAGCTGTGAAGGACAGGTGATTGCAAAAGCTGGGGTTACCCTGGGGAATACAACAGGAATAAACATCTCTGCAATGCTCTATAGACACTTTACCAGATGGATATGGTCAAAAGTGCAGTAATGATTCAGAAAAGGCAGACGGTTTGAATAACTATTCATGATCTGTCTCTGGAGACCAACAGACATTTGCTTGTGGCTTCTGAGATGACAAAACAATTTCCATGTGTTTGAGGATTACAAGACCTAGAAGCTTGCTGGACACCATCTCCTTGGATACTCCACTTATAAGGCAACAGATAGGTTGAAAGACTTAGCTGAGGAGATCCTTAACTCACTGCTGTTAGTTTTTACTATTTGTTGAAATAGTTAAATTCTAGCAGACTGGAAGAGGACTCGGAGAATGACTTGAATACTATAGGGTGCTTTGCTGGCACCAAAGAAGCAGCTAACACAGGTTCCAGTTAATAAAGAATTAAAAGACAGGAATATAATCGATGCCAGTCTACATGGTTTGTGGGAAATGGGTCTTGTCAGTCAAACACAATGTCATTTTTTGCCTACCAAACCAGTCATCTCATCAAAGTGTGGAGATGGAATAGAAAATAGATTACGAATGGCTAACTGACAGGTCTCTGAAGGAGTTGTCAAGAGGGAATCACTGTCAGTGGGCACATTTCTACAAAGGTGGCAAGGACGGGTGGTGGGCCTGCTGCTACTCAATGCTTTCATACGATGTGTGGAAACAACGGCCACCCCAGTGCCTTAGTGATCCCTGGAAGAGCCAGAGGCTGGTGGATTTGTAAAGCAGGCTATTAAGAGACTTAGGACATTGTAATTCAGCCATTGGAATACCTCATATCCCTGCTGAAGCACCCATATTCTTAAAAGAAAGAGGAGAAGGCAAGAATGCAGAAGACGTCCAAGTACAGCTTTTCGGTAAGTCTATTGAAACTAGACCTTAAAGAATGTTCCTTAGCACCTCCCTGGTAAGAAACTGGTGCCAACCTGCAGCAGAGGTACAAGGGAACGAGCAAGGGCTGGGAGTTGAACACAGAGTCCCAGAGGCTGCCAGAGCTGATCAGTTACAAGGTCATGGTATAACCTTGAGCCTTCCCCATCTCCATGTCTCTTTCTCCCCACCCTAATGTGTATATGCCAGCCCTTTTGGCTCAGTGGTCAGCTGAATGCTGAGAGAGAGGAGGTGATCCCCTGCCAGACACATAGAAGGCTGTGTGCATTAACGAAAGAGCATCCTAGGGAGGGGAAAGGGGTCTCGGAGCCTCTCTGGACGGTGCAGAGCTGCCTGTGTGCATTACTCCATGTGGGGATGGGCTCCACATCCTCCTCTTCAGCTCCCCATATTCTGTTGCTCAGGTAACACTTTCAAGGCAGGTCCTCCAAGCAAATTTTTAGGTCAGTTATAATTGGGAAACCTCACATAAGGCTATAAAACATCAGTTAATATGCTGGAACTATCTAGTTAAATGCCAATTACAAAACCCCATAAGCTCCTCAACTCAAATATATTAATAACATAATTAAACATTTATTGCTTATGCAAATTAAAAGTTAAGTTAATCGGACATCAACGAAACCCCAGGAAGTGACCATTTAAGTAACTAATTTCTATTTAATTATGATTCCTCCCTATTATAAAGCCCCCATGCCATTATTTCTGGACTGCTCTGCAGTGTTTACTGGAGTCATTCAGACTCTGCATTTCCACTCCAGTATCTATTCATAATCCCGGACAGCTGCAGCATTCATCTCAACAGCTGTGGACCTTGCACAGCTGGCAGCAGCTGGACTGAGTGCCCCTCCTACTTGTTGCTCCTTCTCCTACTACCTCCTTGGCTAAGCTACTAGGAAGGGCACAGCCAGAATTAAGCCTCCTGCAGATTCATGGTGGGCAGAGGAAGGGGTACGAGACTCCTGGAAAGGTACCTGCTGGGGATGGCAACAGCAAGAGTGTTTGTTTATATCCTGTAGGCATAAATGTGCTCTGATAAGCAAGATAAGGATTTAGATCTCCCTGGTCCACCCCTGAGCCTTCTCCCTGGTTTCCTGCACACCTATGCTGAAGTCATTTCACTTCTCTCTATCACCCCCCTGGTTAAAGGCCCTCTTTTGCACAGTGGGGAAATGATGGACCTCAAGGAATGAGTGTTTCATGATGGGATGAGCTCCTTGGGTGGACAAAACTGTGTGCCAGTGGGAAGCTACAGTTCATTATTATTGTAAAGTGGTAATTGAAAAGGCTGGAAGCTACAGCCAGACAATGAGATGGGGCCAGGAGATGGGAAATGAAGCATTTTGAGCATTTTGTTCCTCGAGGGATGGAGACATTTCCCCTGGCGAGCAGAGCCTGTGCAGCCAGGGCCATATGGATGGACTCCCTCCCTCCAGGCGACAGGCAATCAGTTAAACCTGACAGGTGTGAAGATGGCAATTTTCTTTTCAAAACTGTGAGATAAACAGGCTGGCAGGAGTTTGAGAGGAACAGAGAGATAAGGGAGAAATGGAAACATTCAGGTACCCTCTCTCCATGGGGCTAGTGGTGGCTCACAAGCAGATGGAGGGAGGGAAAAGTTTGCTTTGCAAAGCCCCAGATACACCAGGAACTCAGGTGCTAGGCTAGGAAAAGGCTTGACTAATGAGAAAGAGAAACCCCTTCCCCTCACAGCTCCTCAAAGAGTGCTCCCTTTGATCTCTTTGATCCATATTCACCTCCTGGGATTTAGTGAGCACTGAACTGCTCCTCCTGACCTCACTGGCAAGCTACAGGACAGTGTTTTCTGCAAAGGGGCAGAAAAAGCATTTAGTGCCTCTGTACATGCAAACCATTTTCTTCCCGATTTCTTCCCGATTATTTCTTCCCCATTTCTTCCCCATTTTCTTCCCCAAATTCCACACAGTTCAGACTCTACCCTCTACATATTTCCTCCGAGGATCTGGGTTTGGTTCAGCAGTTGTGAAATCTATGGGGGGAGAGTCCCTAAGTCACCTTGTCCTGGGCTTAGGCAGACGAGGCCATGACATTCACCTTCCTTTCTGAGGCTAAGGGAGCAACTCCAATGGCTGGTACCCATAAATTATTACCTTCCAATAACTCAGTCCCTGGAGGGCAATACAATATTTTTAACCTACATTTTAATCACGTACATATTTATCTTGCCGCACCTCTGCTTTGCCTGCATGGCTATGCCTGACTCTGATTTCTGCTAGCTAGTATGTAAAATTTTAGGAGTGCAGCACACATTCAGGGTTTTTTCACAGGCTAATCCTTGTTCTGTGAATACTATATAAGAGAGTCTGTATCTAAACACGTCTGGGAAGGCTGTGAAATGCCTTGTTTGGAGGAGGAGTGAACCAGCCCTCCTTGCCTTCTGGCAGGCACCACCGAGGGCATTTGAGGCTCAACAGCACTTCTCGGTGTCACAGGTCCCCCAGCTGGAATACATTTGCATAAAGCAATTTCTGCTAACAAATATGTTCATACAAATCAAACTCAAGATTGCAAATAATCTGAAAACATAAAAAAAAATTAATCAAACATATTTGTTACTACAAGTAATTCACCTGGCACTGTTCTAAACTGGCAAGTTTCTCTCAGTTCGATTCTCCCAGTACTAGCTCTAGGAGTAGTGGTATGTGTGGTATTGTGGTATGTGTGACTGAGAGTGCTCCGACTTAAACTCGAACACAGATTACCTTTTACCTCACAATGAATTTGGGATTGAAAGTCACATATTTCTGGACTGATGCTCTGTGACCTGACCTGTCTCCAGTGCGCCTTGAGCTCCCACCCCTTCATAGCCAGCCAGGTTTAACATCACCCAGTTGCACCTCCTCATTTCTCTGTCTGTTGGAGGCCCTTGGCTCTTGTACTTCCAGTTCTGAGTCTGCCATGAATGTGAATCCCTGGGAGATCCACCTGGGTTTGAGTGTTGTGCAAGGCACATCTCCTTCCCAGATGCCTGTGCCCAGGGATATCAGCCAGGTTAGCTGGTAATTCCTTGATTACACCAGAGTATATCTCACTCTCACTCGCTACAAATCCTACGTAGGCTGTGTTCATTTGTGTGAGTGGAAATAAGTGTAACTCCATTGTGATGGAAGTTAGATATGCTTGCACCAATTGGGAACCTGGCTCTGTATCTTCATCATGAACGTTTCAGCCCTAAACTCTGCAAACACCTCCCAGTTCCCAGGGAGGTAAATCTCACAGTGTTTACTCTGGTCTAGGCTGGCTTTCTGCTGCTGGACCGTACTCAGCAGCGGGCATACAGTCTAAGAGCAAACACGAGCCTCTTGTTCATCTCCTACTGCACTGGTCCAGCTCCTGCCCTGGCTCTCTGCTGGCACCTCTGTGATTGTCAGGGCTCTGAAGTTCCTTTTGAGACCAGCAGTGCTCGCCTGCAGAGATGTGGCTTTGAGAAGAGATCCAAGCCACGCTGCCATTTTTCCACGGGCTACATGCATTGCTGGCATTCTCGGCCCAAACGTGTTTCTGTTTTGTTCCAGAGAAACACAATACTTGGGGGGACTGCAAGGGAGTCAGTTCCCACTGTGTTGAGCTCTCTGCAACCTGAGCTGTTGAGAAGAGGCCCCATGCAATGGGTTTTATCCATCATCGCTTAACTGTAAGACATGGCCTGGGAAATCAGCAGCAGCATTTCCCAAGGGCTCATCCCAGCAGGACCATGGGCAAAGACAGCCCCCTCCTACCCTTCTTTCCATCTTAGACTTCCATCCCAGCTCCCCGGTGCTCCTTTCTCCCCACCCCCAAACTTGGCTGATGTGACTGAGCCAGCTGCTAAGGATCCAGTTCTGTAGGATGCTGCCCCTCTGCATTGCTGTCATGGTCTCTCCTAGGGCTACTGGCCTGAACGGCTGCAGCTGACGCAAAGTTACACTTCCAACATCTGTGATTACTAAGAGGAGCTGGCAGAAAGGAGAAAATAAGGAGTGAAATATGTGGACAGCTTGGGTAGTGGTCACAACTCCCTTTGCCATGTTGAAACCTTGGTAACAAGAGTGTTCCTGGCTTTTCCTCCCTTTGCATCTGAGGAAAGCCTCCCCAAGGCTATCTTTAACCCCTTCCATAACAAGGTGCCCAGCACACTCCTTTTCCAGCAGAATGACTGAGAACTTGGTCCATTAGTGGCATGTGGTTTGGAGGGAGCCTGTCTGCCAAGCCACACACAATGCATTGATCATCAAGCCTGGTATCAAAGAGCCTCCTGCTGCTTTGGCGTATGCTCCGTGCCTGCTTTACTGCTGACGAGGAATTCACAGTCTGCACCAAACCACCACTTTCCAGCCTAATCCTGAACACTTCCCCCTCCATCTGACTCATCACTCCACAATGGAGAACAATTCAAGTTCAGATTTAGGCCAGGACCCCTCTCCCTCTCTCTCTCTGTGCTGAGGAGTGCTGGAATTTGGCTTAGATCTCCAGCGGGTCATCCCCGTGCTGAAGTTGGGTACAAAAATCCCTTTGCAGGGAGTATTCTGGTCTCTAGGCCAGAGGCACGGCAAAGCACCTGTTGATATCAGTGCAAGGAAGAGCATGCACATTTTCTCTGATCTTTTGCTTGCTTTGTCTCTTCCCTCCCTTGCAAAAGTCTGAGTCTTGCAGAGTTGTCTGCCTTGATCTTTGGGAACAAGGCTTTCTTTGTAGCATATATTCACAGTCAGGAAGCTGGAGGGAAAGGGAAAGGCAAACTGTTCTTCCCAATGCAGAGATCAGTAACGGAGATGCAGGGATGCAATTCCACTGATCTTGCCTCCCGATGGACCCTTAGCATCCCTATTGCATTTAGATGGTTTTGATGCAAGATCCTCACAGCAGCGAAGCGTTGCAGTACAGGAACACCCTACTGTGTCAAATCAAAGGTTGGCCTGGCCCAGGTTGGCCCTGACAGCAGCTAATTATACATACCTAGAGAAAATGTAAGAAGAGAGCAAGTGTATATTGACAGTTTTCCAATACCCTGTACCATCCACTATAGCTAACAGCAACTTAGGAACTTCCTAAGCTACAGACAGTGTCATAATTTTTAATAGCTTTTGATGGATTTTTCTTCCCTAGGTTTTTCTAGCCACTTTTTAAGCTCAGGTTAACTTTTGACATAAGCAGCATGCTTTGACAAGAAATTTCAGTTTGCATCAATAAGGGGAAACGCTCCCACCTCCTTTTGTCTGTCTTGAATCTGCTGTCCAAGAATCCCACACAATGCCACCTATGTCAGGGGCAAAAACAGTAATTCCCTGTCCACCTTCTCCAGGTCACTTGCTGTTTTGCAGATCTCTTAACCCTTAGCCTTCATCTGCAAGCAACTCCAATACAAAATACTGCATAGCATGGGAACAGACCTAGGTCATTGAAAAGCAGATGCCATTTCTGCTACTGTGACTCTCCTTAAAGCTACCAGTCACAGGTCGCAGAACGACGCAGTCACAGATGCACAAGAAAAGGGAGAATGGCTCTTTTTTTAAAACTCTTTATTTATAAAAAAGTACATTTTTTTTTCCACAGCTGAGCCACTATTGTTTTTTATACAAGTAAAAGGAAGGGTGATGCAACACCCCACCCACACAAATTATAACCATGAAAATGCCCCCCTGGACCCCAAACAAACAAATTACAAAGGATGGAAAACAAAAAACCAAAAATCATAAAAGTCCATTACATTATTATTATTTTTATTTTTTATTTTTTACAAAAGCACTTACAACACAGATTACCAAAAAAAAAAAAAAAGTGGGGTTGGGGTTGTTCACCTGTCTGTAGTCTTTATTCCACAATGATTATTACAGTAAGAGGAGGAAGAAAAAGAGAGATAAAATCACTGGAGTTAAGGAATCACGTTTTAAAAAAAAAAGAAAGGCAAAAGAAAAGAAAAACCAGATTCTCAGTGAGAGTACCTCCACCAATACCAACTTATGCTAGTGGAGGATCTGACTCCATATGCCTGTTACATTCTCCCCCAGGTAAATAACATATGGAAAGTCACACTGGTCCAAAGTAGAAACTCACGCCCCCTCTCTAAGGCTTGGGTTTCCTTCCCTTGCTGGTGGATTGAATCCTCCTCCCGTTTGCCCCGCTGCAGAAGGCAGCGCCCTCAGCTCCTCACACCCTCCCCTGCCCCAAGGCTTCCCTTGCCTCTATCAAGGAGTTGCTCACATTGTCAGCAAATGGCATCAAATACGAAGGGAGGGAAAGAGGGGGGTGAAACTGCAGGCTAGGAGAGGGTAAAGTGCTATCGTAACCCCAGCGGTGCACAGGATGCTGGCAG
>JAOQGH010000010.1:5139441-5183866 GCA_025769975.1 Gallinago jamesoni | reverse complement strand
TGATCTGCACGGTGCCGCTCAGGGTCACGGCTGGCTCCTGAGCCCTCATGCTGACCCGGCCGTGCTCTGTAGCACAGACCTCCCATTGTGTCTTTTTCTTCTGCTCTTACTGTGGCCAGCACAGTGCCACTACTCATGCTAATCTTGTTCCTTCAGTTACCCTTACCTAATTAAAAAAATAAATAACTCAAAAGACAAAAAGAAAAGGGATGAGAAAGAAACTCTCTTCCCTTTGATGCTGTTCAACACCTACTCTTGGGCACAGATAAAGTTTGATCCAGGACTTAAATTAACCTTCCTAACGCTCCCTGGGCACAGACACAGCCCCTAGCCAAACTCAGCTTTCGCAAACTGCCTGTTGAGCATCTGTGTCCATGAGGCACTAATCACCATGTGGCCGTCTCAGTCCTTCACCTGCCTCTCAACTTAGACAGCAGGCACCTGCTTAATGCCCCATGGCAGCCTTGCCCTCGCACACCATGCTCAGGAACTTTGCACTGTTTTTTCTACCCCAAAGGGCCAGCTCTGCTCATAGCTGCAAGCCGTTACTGCTGCTCTGGAGTCTCCTGGACCACGCTTTTTACCCTGGCAGACTGACTAGCGATCTCAGCGTGCCTCCCAGAAGAGCAGCCAGGATGGAGTGAAGGGGAAGAAGGGGCTCAAAGGCAGCAAATTCAAGAGATACGAGGCAGAGTCTGATTCCTGCCCCCTCCTTGCGCCTGCAGGACTACCTGCTGCTGGCAGCCACGTTTCTGCATTTGGGCAGGAAGGCCTGAACAAGGAGGAGCTGGGCAGGGAACGGGTTGTCCTGCAGCACAGCTTAGCCCAGCTGGTAAGGAAGAGGGGAGAAAAGAGCTTCCCCCAAGCAGAGGCGGTTCCTGAAGCAGCTGCAGATTTTGGACAAGGGTACCAAATTCGAGAAATTGCTGGCCTGAGCCTCGCGGCATAAGCACTTCACTTGTGCCTAAGAACCGTTTCATTTCTGTTTTCCCTGCAACATCATCCTAACAACAGAATCTTGGTTTCTGCAGTGCTGACTTTGACTTGCCTTGAGCAAAGTCTCACGAGCCTGAAACCACACACGGAGCAGCACAGTGGGCAGAACGGGCTGGGGGACAGGCAAATAGAAGGACTCCCCGCTGCAACCAGAATGAGGAGCATGACGCTGTGCAGGCAGGAGCCAGCGTCTCTTTCCAAAGACAGCCTTCAGAGCAGGAGTGAGGGCATGAATTTCAGCACACGGAGCTGGGATTGGGTTCTGGAAAGCCAAAACCACATGTTGCACGAACAGAAGGCTTGTCATAGCCAGCTGGTTAATGCAAAACCTCTCTGCAGAGACAGCAAGAAATGTCACGTCCACCCCCTGGTAGTCCTGGCTGCTGAGGGCTCAGATTCAACCACACAAGTGTCCACACAGCTCCTGCCACCCCTGCCTGTGCCACCTCCCTAGGACTCCATGCCATTATAGTCTCTGCAACCACGTGCTGCCCAGTTCCCAAAACTGTGCAGAAAGCAGGAGTCCACCTGGAGATTAAGTGTGTGCAGGGAAAGACCAGCAAGCTGGCTCAGACCCCAGGGGCTCTATCTTTCTTTGATTTTTACCCACCCCACAGCTTCAATTTTGAAGCTTCTTCTGACCTCGCTTTTTCCCACAGCAAGGCTGATTTTGTGCATGGGGCCGCGGTCCCCAAAACCCCACCATGAGAAGACCCAGATACCATGTGCACGTTGGGCACGGGCTCCCTAAAGCCATACGGATCCCCTCTGCCTCCCAGCTCTGGAAAACACAGATTTGAGAGGGGAAGTCTGCACAATTTCCAAAGCAGCTTGGCCCACTTTTCTATTAAAAGCTTCATTAACAGCCCAGGTTGGACGCATGAAGTGAAAGGGGGAATGTTTTTCTACCTTTCTCATATATACTTATTTTTTTCCTGCCCTTTGTGCTGCCCGCCCCTGAGATAGCACTTGCCTACACACCACCCCCCTGCCACTGCCAACGCCGCGGACAGGAAAACTAGCACGCCGCTGTCTTGCATTTCACACGTTGTTCGGGCAAGTAACTATTTTCTGCGCAGATCCCATCCCCATCCTCCTCGCAGTGGCCCACTTCCCATGCCAGAGAAAACAAAACCAAACTGTGGGAAGAGAGGGAGAAGAAAGATGGGAAGATCGCAAGCCGGCAGCCGAAACCATCCCCTCCCTCCCCACACGCTTCCCTCCCCTCCTCGTCCACCCACCGCACCCCCCCGCAGCCTGGAAAAGCCAGCGGCTCTGGGGACGCGGCGGGGGAAGGTGGCTGAGGCCCGGGCCGGGGAGGGGGGGGGGACGGGACGGGTACAAAACGAGGTGCGAGTGACCCGCAGAGAAGGGCACAGGCCCGACACCGCCGCTGGATGGCGGTGCAGACCGGCGCTGGCCGCCGGAGCCCCTCTCCGTGGCCACAGGGCTGCAAGCCAGTCGCCAGCCCGGGCTGAGCCGGGGAGGGAGGGGGGGGCGGTTCCCCGGCCTGGATAAGGTCCCCTTGGCAAGGCCAGGTGGTGAGCGTCCTGCCCTGTACCCTAGCAGCCTGGCACGCCTGCAGCATCCTGCCACCGTGCCCTGGCATTCAATGGCCGGGTTAATTAACGACTCGGGACAGGTCCGGTTCTCAGCAGGTGCCTCTCCGCACGTACCCGCTGCTGTCAGCCCTGCAAAGCGGGGGGTTTGCCCCTCTGCCCACCGAGTTTCATGGCCGGGGTGCAGGAGAGAGCAGCACTGCAGCCTGGGGAGAGAAGGGAAAGTGTGGGAAAAGGATCCCCTTTTTGTGTTCGAGGGGTGCGTGAAATTTCTGGAAACTGGTGCGATGCCCGAGCGTGCTGGGGGCCCCATGTGAAAAATCCATTAGGAAGAGTCTGGAGAGAATTAAAGCCAGTGTGAAAAGCGGACTGGAGAAACAGGAGACAGCAGAGTGGAGGGAGGGGGAACAAGCAGGCTTTAATGCCAGCATAAAAAGCCTCTCCCCCCCCCCCCCCTCCCCCTCCTGCTACTCCCCAGCCCTCGTAAAAAAGAGGGAGTGCTGTATGAATAGGAATTAAAGCAGCAACACTATCTGCCCGCTGCCCGGCTCTGCCAGCTGTTGCATTCAGCCCAGCTTCCTGTCCCCGTGCCAGGAGCTGGACCTCTGGGGCAGCAGCTGGGAGTGCAGGGAGACGGGGGGGGGTCATCCTGGGCTTCACTCTGGCACCCAGCCGAGCCCACAGGTTCTCTTTGATCCCTCCACGCAAGGCGGAGGGCTCCAAGCATCCCCCTTCCTTCTCCCAGCTCCTGCCTTCTCCCTGCAGCACCCAGGGGCAACAGCAGTGCTGCTGCTGCAGAGACAAACCATCACAAGATGGCCTTCCCCATGACAAGAGTGGCTTCCAAAAGAGATGTTTTAAAAATCGTATCTTTCTTTTAATGGCCGGTTTCCAATAATAATGAGTCGTATGCAAATCATCCTGCCTGTCCATCAATCCCTTATCTAATGCTTTTTGAACCTGCTGGCCAATTTCAGTGGTATCTGACAGAAGAAGAATGAGTTAAAATTATCCCTATCATAAAGCTCTTGCAGAGAGCTGGAGTGGGATCCCTGGCGAAGGTGGGAGCTAAAGCTCATTAGACATCAGAGAACCCACAGGGACAAGAGGCTGCTCCCAAGGGCAGGAAGGGCTCAGATCAGAAAAAGCGTATTTTTAGACACCAAGTAATTCTTCTATGATATACAGATCCACAGGAAACCATCTTTCAAAAGCCCTTCTGCTCATCACAGTGCTTAGATATTTTGAAAGATACTACTTGCTGTGGATGCTTTTTTTTCTTGAAGTCACGTTTCCATCCTTTTCCCTTCAGTCATAAGGGCCAAGGAAAAACCCAGCACCAGCCAAGATTCTCACTGTAGCCATGAGCATTGAGGAGAATGTCAAACTCCATGAGAAAATACCTTTTGGACATGTGTTAGCCTGAGCTGCTCCTTGCATGAAGGTCCTCAAAAGGAAGGCCCTGGATTTCCTTTTGCCTTGCAAAATCAAACACCTGCTGCAATGGGAAACGGGGGGGGCCTCTGACCGGTTCCAGACAGGGTGAGCAGCAGCTCCAGGGAGGAGCAGGAACCTTAATTCCAATAGGTTCGTGATGCTTCCCAGTTCCCAGATGGCCTGAGTAAACATTGCTGTGATCATGTGGGTATTTTTTACGAGACCGATTGCTAATGGCAAACTTTCCATGCCAGTACAGTCCATGCCAAATTATCCCAGGACTTTGACCCGCCGTGTTACAGATGTGTACGTACGTGGAGATACGGAGCTACCTCTGGACCCGCCTCAGCTCAGACAGGGCTGCAATGTGAGAAGCCCATAGCACTGCGGGCCTTTTTCCTTCACAAAGCCCTTTGCATTTATTCATGCCCATCTCCGGCTTCAAGGGATCCTGTCTTTTCTCTCCGTACCAGGGATTTCTGCTCTCCTTGAGCAGAGCAGGGCCAGGGGGAGAGGAGGTGGTGGGGGTGGAAAAACCACTGGCAACTAATCCTGAAGTTTAGCAGCTGCCACTGGCGTTTCAGAGTGTGACGGCTTTTTAGGCCAGATGCCAAACGTGAATTAGGTTTTAATCTCTCTGTCAGGTCACCTATCGCTTGTCAATCAAGCGCTGCTCCCGCAGGGGCCGTTGGCACAGATGCCATCAGACAGGATGCAGCAGACACTCCTACCCGCCATCCGGAAGATTAGCATCAGACAGACCCCCCAAGCTTGCTCCTCTCTAGCCCCCGGCCCTACATCCTCCCACCTAAGGCAGCCACAAGCGCTCGCTGGTGCAGCGTGGCACGGCCCTGGCCGGTGGCAGGGCTTTGGGTGCACCTGCTCCGGGCTCAGGATTTAAGGCTTCCTGGAAAGGGCTTTTGGCTTTCTCTTAAGCTCTGAGCCCCTACAAAGATCTGCTGCAGCATGGCACAGGGCTCCAGTGAGCCCCACGGGCTGCCTGCAGTGACCTTGCTGGGACAAAATCACTGGTGGTGTGTAAATAACTGCAAGCCAAGCAAACGGGGGGGGGGGGGGAGGGGAGCGTCCAGCCCCTGCCAGCCTTTCCTCCCCCTTTCCAGCCTGTAGCACATCCAAGGCCAGAGCTGCAAAGCCGCCTGCCCACGGGCTGGCACGGCCCTGGGAAGGGAACAGCACACATTGCCTCCCAGGACCAGCACAGAGCCTGCCATCCCCACAGCCCCTTCTCAGGACACGTGCACATGGTGTCCCATCTCTGGGAAATACGGGGGTGCCGCACCAAGCAAACAACGAGGGGAGCCTGTGGTATCCTCGAGGAAAAGACCCTCTCCTGGCTTTGGGAAACAGGCAGGAGCCCTGTAGAGGAGAGGGTGATAGCGGTCCCTGCCTCAGCACAGGCTCTGTTCTCCCTGCTCCCCCAACTCTAGCATTGTGATTCTCCTTTGGGTTTGATGTTTGGCTGGTGCTTGAAGTCTTGTGGGAAGAAGAGATATTATAACGTCTTTTTCCTTGTGCTTCCTCTGGCAGAAGCCAGTACACAAGTGCAGGAATGTCCCCCCGGGTACACCCACAAATGTGTATGTACACTCACGCCCGAGGGACAGGGTCTGTACACACACTGCTGCACAGGAGCCCATGCAGCCAAGCACACGTTCATAAATACATGCATATTCACACATGCCAATGCGCCGATGCTCTTGCGTCCTGCACACACACGTGTCTGTGTGGCAGGGCATCCCCATACAGGCATGCAGGTCTGGGAGGCTCACTTGCATGCCAGGATGCAGATCATGGTCACACATAGTGTGTATGTGACCAGCTCTGTGCAGGACCATCACACCCGTGTGCCAGCATGCAGGGACACGCATGCCGTCTATAACCACAGCCTTTTATTATGTCACCCAACCGCCTCTAATAAATAGTTACATGTCACACTACATGGCTTGGCTGCGACTGACAAAGGTCCTGCAAGGCAGGAGAAGCTATTACAGGAACAGATTGTGGGAATAAAATATTAAATTTCCACTTATCAATCTCTTTAATACGTTATAACTCTAATAGAAGCGTTCAGCCTTCTCTCCCTGAACAAACTGCCCCATGAGGGAGCTGAACCAGCCCTCCACTCCTCCCCTCTGGGGCTGGGGCCAAGAGGAAGGACTCTGGGTGGCAGGAGGGGAGAAGTCTGTACCCAGGGAGACAGGAAGGGGAAAAGCCGCTGCAGGGTTTTCTCTGCATCAGCCTTCTGGTTTTTTTCTCCCAAGGTTGGCTGCTCACTAGATTGAACTCCATTTATTGCATGCAGCTCTTGAAAGAGGTTTCGTGGTCCACTGACAATCCTTAAATTGCCTGCAAGACCCAAACAAATGTACCTGTAATAGCTGAGCGAGGAAGGCTGAGCCCTCACCAGTACTGGCCTAATCGGTCCTTAGGGAGAGCTGGATAAACATATTCAGATCCCATGAATTATTAAAAGCATTTTTTTTTATGTGGTGGAGGCTTGGTCTAATGGGCTGGCTGCTAATCCCTCCTAGCGGGGCAGCCGCTGGTGTGCCCCTCCTTCCCTCTCATTTATCCTCAACCCCACAATTTGGACCTTTGGGAATAAACTGAGATTACAGGCAGGCAGGCATCTACCCAAAGTCACTCCCCAGAAACCCTGCCAGTCTCTGCTTCCCTTGCTAGCGCTGCACTGGTCGAGCGTGAGAACCATGCTCTACCAGTCCCCTGAAAAAACCACCAGGAAAGGAGACGTTTAGCAAAGCCTGAAGGGGGGGGGAACCCACAGACCCTCACCAGCCCGTGCCCATGCAGGCGAGTCGGTGCAGCCTGCGCGGGCTGCAATGCTGTTGTGGTGCTGAGACAGATAAAACACTGGCAAGGCGGCAGTAGGAAATGGGAAGAAGGCTGTATCTGGTGTTTGGGAACATATGTCCTGACAGCACATGAGATACGGGGTGGTCGGACAGACAGAACGACAGCAAGAAATGGTACATACATACAGGCTGTACAGAGATGGCAAATGAGACGTGGTGAAGAGAGCCTGTTCATCTCTAAGTCTTCTGCAATACCTATCCCACCTCCTTCTCTGTGACTGGGGATTGAGTTGGAGGCTTTTTCCCTCTGATCAGCGTTTCAAATGTGACCCAAGGTGCTGGTTACCGCGTGGGATGGTTTTTCTATTGCCGATGGGAAGCAAGTCTGCTCAGTTTGTACCAGGCGGTTGCCTGCACTGTCCCAGAAACACAGTGCCTTTGGGAGCAAGTCCCATGAAATGGCCAGTGGCTGAACGGATTTTGGCTGTGACCTTCCACTGGCTTCGGGTGCTGCACCGCCTCTGTCCTGAACAAAGAGCTTTGTTATTCTGGTGCCTTTCACTGGCAAATGAAAAATCCCCCAGAGAAAAGCATATACCAGAAACAACACAGCAGGCAAGGATCCAGGACAGGAGGTGTGAATTAAAGGCCTGCTACAGTGATAATGATCATAAATAAATACTTGGCAATTAGCATCTAATTAGCACATCCCATCCATTGACCTCCAAGCATTTGGATAGAGGAAGATTAGCTTGGTTTACCCATGTTACAGAATAGGGGAACTGAGGTGGTGAGGGCTCCAAACACAGTGTTATTGCTAATTTCAGGAGGTCATCTGCCCTGGCCTCATCTTAATGCTCGCTCAGCACTTACCACTGTAGAGAGCAGGTGGAGGGGCTGGAGTGCAGCCCCTCTCAGCAGCCCATTTCATCACCCTCAGGTTAGACAACTCTTCAAGGGCCAGGGTGGCTCAGAGAGGTGGCCTGCTATCAGAGCAGCAGGCACTCTGCTTTGGCTCGGGCTGGACAGCAGGAAGGGCTAAGGACCTTGGGAACCTGTCCTGTATGTCCCACGCCTTGGGGAGTCCCCATCGCACCTCATGGCACAGAGGGGAACCTTGGCAAGTCATCCCAGCTGCCAGGCATGGCTCCCAGGCCGGCAGCACTGCTTCAGCAGATGGTCACTCCCTCCTCTGGTCCCTGAGAACCCAGAGCTCATTGCAGTGAGACAGTGTTCCAACTCACTACTGCAAGAGATACTTCATCTCTCTCTCCTGAGACCCACAACTGCTGGTCACTGCCTGCCATTAACCCACTAAGAAAATGGGTCGCTCCTTTTACCCCTCCCCTGTTCTCAAAGAACCAACAGCCACTTTTGCCCTTGGATGATGCCTTGCAGTACCACTTCGTCTCTCTGAAATCAGGCTATTGCCATATGTTATTTCTTCCGTTTCACCTATTTCTTGACAGCACTTTGTCTCCTTGACACTACCCAAGCATATCCACGTCTTTTCCTCACTCCCGTGGCTATGCATATTTGCACATCGTCAAATTCCTTCTGTCCCATATGACATCATATAACATCATTTCCCATGGTCAGCATCCTGTGATGTTATTCCTTTCTGGAGCCCAGACAGAGCTACTCAAGTCCTCACAGACCCTTGCTAATCTGTGGCAGCCAGGCGAACAAGTGCACAGACCAACATGGCATTAGAAGGAGCACAAATGAAAAATCATGAGAATTGCCTAACATCAGAAACACCAAACACCATCCTGAACAAATGACTCATCTATCTCATGCTTTACTGCCTCAGTGGCAGTCTATATACTCATCCTACTCCTTCTTCTACCTTCTAACAAATATCTCCCTGACATGTCTTCACTTTGAACATGTCCAATGATGTCTCTGAATCCAAAGCAGAAGACAAGGGGAAAACAAACTGAATGTATCTCGGTGTAAGAAAGGAAAAGACAACAAGAGGAAAGGAGAAAAAATCCAAGCCAAACCAGTGCAAAAACAATGCAAAGCAAAGAACTTCACTGATCCTTTTGCATTATCAAACTCCCCACCCCTAGAAGGAGACACTGGTGATTAAGACAGACCTGAAGGAGATGTAACTGACTGGTTGCTGTCAGCCACTCACACTCTCCTCTCCCCACATCCTCCTCCTCTTCCATCTTTCAAAGCACACCAAGTTTTTTCCTACCTGTGACATTGACTTCCACCAAACCCGACCGTGTACCGATGGCATTGGAGGCCTCACAGATGTAGGTGCCAGCCACGCTGTAGGAGACAGGCCCTTTAAAGTAGATGGTGTTGTTCTGGATTTCCACGCTCCCTGGCAGAGTCCCGTTTGGCCTAGGGAAAACAAAGATCATGGTTGACCCCAGAGATGATACTCAGTAGGGTCAAGCAGTATTGCAGAGGCAGCACTGACATTCTGGTTCTGTGCTTGCTCTTGGGCAGGACCAGAACCTGGTGGTGCTTGCTGGAAAACACCCATTAAAGTATTCAGCCTTGAAACCATGTGGAATATAGTCTATATTCTCCCCTGTCCAGAAAACAGACTCAGAGCCTTTATTTTCCAGCACAAACCCTGAGTAGGTCCAAGCTTAGGGTAAGATGGCCAGGTCACTCTTTTGGCTTGGGTGGCTCACCTCTAGCAGGCTCATCTTCAGTGTTCCTCAACCCGTGACTTTCCATTTGATGGAAAATACAGGAACGGGACACTGACCTGACCCTGCTTTATTCCAATTTCCTGCCTATGTAACTCTCCTGGGCAGCTGATCAGCCAGTGTTAATTGCAACTCAAGCTCAAGGAAAGCAGTGCTGATTTAGAGCCTTGCCGTCTATGACCTGACCATGTCAGAATAGTTAGATAAGTGTGAAACTGGAGTAATGCAAAACTAAGTCTACAGGCACACAGAATAAATGAACAAGGGAGATAAAAAATTAAAAAAAAATATCCTGTGTGTTAGGAAAAGACACACATGGCCTGGTTATTCTTAATTACTGAAGCAAAGTAAAGTAATTACTTTTCTTAGGCAATTAAGAATTACTCAAGTAATTCTTTCCCCTCCTCCCAACAAAAACGTGCACATATTGTCAGCAATTTGTAAGAAACAAAAGGGAATAATGGGGGTATAATTAGGTTCGTACAAAAGTACCTAAATGCACACACACATATTTTGCATGCCTACATATACACATAGGCGCATATGTACAGCAATGCCCAGCTCAAAGATGTGCTGTTCCCAAGAATCATTTCTGCCAGTGCTGACTGCACAGTGTGTAAACCAGGCGTGCAAATGACACGTCACATTCAGACTCAGTCATGCAGTGCCACTCTCGGCCCTGACACCTGCATCCCCTGCTGTATTTGAACCTAGTAGGTAATAACCCTCTTTCCTGCTCTGGGCTACAGAAACATCACCTGGCTACCCCGTGCTTCAGCTCTCAGCCTGCCTTCAGTATCGCTGTCATAGCAGAAGCAGACTGTCCCAACAAGCAGACTGTCCCAACAGAGACCAGGGGCTGCTTGTGCTGCTGGCTCTGTACACAGCAACAGAGCTCCTGCCACGGACCGCCTGATGCCCAGGAGCTCAGCAAGCGCTCAACCTCCAGCCCTGCATGTGAGCAATAGCAGACCAGAGGGATGAAACGACTTGCCCAAAAGCAGAGAGGAAACCTGCCTCTGCTCCGCAGGCCCATCTCACAAATCTCCCTTCAGCTCAATTCATCAGCCCTGTTGCACACAGATAGCCTAAACTGGCATCTCTTCTGCCTTGGGTGCCACAAGGGACATCTTTGCCTATAATACTTTCTTGGCAACCTTCTGAGGAACCCAGAGAGCCCCCTCGGAGATTAAGTTGAACTGGCAGAACCAACAGAGGGAGAGAGCTGAGGATGAGAACTAGAAAAAAGGCAAGAAAAACAATCCTCTTCAGACTTTCACTGTGAACAGTTTGATCTAGGAAGTGAAATGAGACAGAATATGCCTAGCTCCTTGCAAAGCCATTTTGAGAGCCTCTTTCCTGATGACAAATGCCAGCTGAAAAGAAGAAAGGATCCATTTGATCTTTCTTTTTTAAAGCTACATGAGTGCTTATAGAAATGAAAGAGAGGGAGAGAGAACCACCTCAGGTTCCATCAATTCCCATCCAACTCCCTAGACACTCCTCTCTCACTTTTCAGTCCCTTTCGTGTGTTCAGCCAAAAGCTGAAACCCTGGAGGACAAGGAATTACTTCTGCTTAATGTCAGCTGCATGGGGATGAGTGCTCCAAAGGGGAGCTCCTGCTTACAGCTGGGGCTGATCCCAGGGAAAGGTTTTTTCGCACATGGATGAATTTTGTGCTATTTGTGCCCCTTTAAGAAAGAGAAATCCTTGGTTCTTTTCCAGCTCTGCTACCGAAGCACTTAGTGTTGGGCAAATTATTCACCTTGTCATATCTCCACTGCTTCACACATCATGAGGGCAGAATATTATTCCAGTGGTGTGAAAACAGGAAATTATCCTGGGTATTAAGGCTGCACTGTGCTGGTAGCAAGCTCCATCCTGGTCCAGTGAAAAGGGGGTGTGTATGATCCTTACTCACTGCCCTCCTCTTCTGAGTCTGAACTGGAAGATGCTGGGGCAAGACCCAACTGAAAGACAGGGAAACCTCTGTCCATCGCAAGGGGAGGTGGCTATGTGTTGCTTAATGCCCACTGAAATTTGTGATAAAGCCCGTCTACCCAAAAATAGTCCCTTGCCCTAGTCGCTTCAAACACTGCACTACCTGCCTCAGAAACATAGTCTGCCCTCTAGACAGAGCTGGACACATGTGCTGCTCAGAGCAGAAGCGCTGTAGGCACTTACAGCTTCCATTCATAGGTGTGAGCTGGGGGGTTGGCATCAGATTTGCATATCAGCTTCACATCCTTCCGGTTGAGAAACCAGTTGCCATCAAAGCCCTCAATAGTGACTTCTGGCTCATCTGCAGGGGGACAAAAAAAAGATAGAAAAGCGGGATGGAAAAGGAGAGAAGAGTTATGGAAAGGATGGGGGAGAAAATTAAATAGGAAGAGATGAAATACGGGGGCAGGGGTGGGAGAAGGAGACAGATTGCAAAGTAGGAGAGATGGTGGGACAAAGTATGTGAGAAGGGGTAAATAAGAGAGAGAAGGGGAGGAACAAAGGGACATGTCAGATGCAGAGAGAGAAAGAAGGTGTGAAAAAAGAGAAAGCATATGATTATTCCAAGGGATCACTCTCCACAAAAAACCAGCAGCCCTCCACTTCAACCCCTCCACCAGACCAACACCTTCCCTTCAGAAAAATCCTCTTTTCCCAGACTTTATCACCCACCCCAGGGCCTGACCACAGAGCATTGCTCTCCAGGCCTGCCCATGCTCACTTACACTGCACGTTGAGGGTGATGCTGTCAGTGAAGCGGTCCAGCTGGTAATTGACCACGCACATGAGCTGCTGCCGGTGGGCCTCCCGGCTCGGCACCAGCCGATACCGGCTGATCACTGTGATGGTGCCATTGCTATTCCGGATCTCCTGAAACTCCGCTTCCCCTTTGAGCTTGGTGTCCCAGGTGACAGTGCTGGGGGGCTTCCCGTTAGAGGAGGTGCAGGTAGCTACCAAGATCTTTTCTGTCCTGCCAGACTTAGCAATAAGTGGCCGCTTGGTGCCCTCCATCCGATTTGTGGGCTTGGCTGCAAGGAATTGCAAAAAGGAGAACAAAAGGGTATAAAAGGATGGTTAGAAAAGCAATGCTACCCTTTCTAATACAACCAAAGAGACATCTAGCACCACTGAGCCTGTGACAGAACCTTGTGGTGAATCCAAAGCTGCTGCAAATTGCCAGCAATCTGCTCTGGGTGGAGGTGCCTTAGATGCACAGATACTTGATGGAAAGTCCATCCTTTCCTACTATAGGTTTTCAGCCCTATATTAGAGACACTGAAATTGGAGAGCAAATGAATCGCATGGACCTTGGGTGGGGTGTGCTCACTCACAACCCTAAGCTCCATGGACAAGCTCCACTTGTGCATTGGATCTCTCTGTTGCCTTTTCTTTCCATTCACTTGACAGCCACCAGCTTATTAAACTCACCACTCCCTTAGGGAACAGGTGACTGTTATTGCACGTGCATTAAGAGATTGGGAAACTGAGGCCTGGAAAGAGGCATTCCTGAGATAGCTCAGTCAACCAGCTGCTCTGGGTTCCCTACTCTTCACCTCTTTACACTCAACTTGAAATATCATCATAGGTAAAATTTACACCAAAGATTCACCTTCGCCCTGAGTTCCCAGGGCATGAGTCTCAGGTTCCTCCAGATCTGTTTAACTGGAGGCAATGGTTCATGTTACAAAACTTGTCCAGTGTCTTACCCAGCACAGTGAGGTTCAGTTGACTTTCCCGGTTGCCAGTTGGGAAGGTAGCAAACTCACAGATGTAAACTCCCTCATCCTCCAGCTCTAGCCGAGAGAGCTGAATGGTGCCATCTTTGAAGGAAGGATTCCGGAAAGTCACCCGCTCTTTGTAGGGAGAGAGGATGGAGACCCCCATGGCAGGGTTGTAGATGGCCACATTCTGCTTGGTACCATTGGTGGCTTTCTGCCACGTGACCTGCGTGATCTTCACATTGGGGAGCGGATTGGTGAAGCTGCAGTGCAGGACCACATCTGTCCCGATAAACCCCGAGACTGTATCATTGACTAAGACAGTCTGAGCTTGCAGCCCTGCAATAAAATGGAAAAACATGAATATATGTGTACTTCTCAGACAGAGGAAGAGAGAAAAAGAACAGTTCTGGGGACATCAGGTCCATGAACTCCTTTATTCCACTAGCTTCTTCTTGGCTTAGCTGATAAAAGAACAGTCTATAGCTACAGACCCTCAGTACCTTCTGCAACTACCTGCATCCACCTGCAGCTCCTGCAGCCGCATACCTGTTCATAAACACCTTTCCTCCCACAACTGGTGTTCACATTTCACTACAACCAGCCCTAACACTCTGCAGCTGACCTAGGGCTCATAATCATCAAAAGGCACGAGGCTGGATTGATAATACTTTCCTTCCTTTTGTCTTCAACTTTGGATGACGCTAAATCAGTTACTGTAAATATAGAGAGCATGCGTATCTGGAGGCATATGAAAGCAAAGATATTTATCAGCATAGCATATCCTAACATACGCTAACAGACACTCAGACATCCATTTAATCCTATTGGAAATGCATTAGTAATTAAATGAGCTGCAAAGACTCAGCGCCAATTTCAGAGTAGCAATAGTTCCCATATAAGAACAGATTTACAGCAGTGCCCATACACCTTGCACGATCTACCTGCGTGATCTATGGCCTTTTTTTAACCACAGAAGTGGCTGCATTTAGGAACCTTCCCTCTTGATTCTGCAGAGTAAAGGTGAAAGGTGCTTGGGAAAAGCAGTGGCTGGTGTTCATGCTATTCTGGCTCCGCTGATTCCTCCCCTGACAGCTGGAGAAAAATGTCCCCCACCAGACTGACCCTGAAATTCATCTTTGGCTGCCACTATGTCTTTCCCTAATCTGTATGTTTAGAGATAATGCTCTGGTAATTATACAGCCAGTATTTATATGATAAATACAATAGAGAAGCAAGGTGGTGAGAACAAGAAAAGCGGGTTCTGCTCACTGCTTCTGGCAGAATCTGAAATTGGATGTAATCTGGGAGACTGAGAGTAGAGGAAAGAAAGGGGTAATAAAAAAAGAAAGATGTACAAAGACTGAGGAACATGAAAGGGTAATGAAAGAGAGAGAGGCTGGGGAAAGAAAAAAATGCATAGAAAGAGAAACAGGACAACATCTTCTAACTGAGGGGACAGAGCATTTTTGAAATGTCTCCCCTACTCTGTTCCTCCAAGGAGCAAACAGGCTCCCCATGCAAGGCCAAAATTCTCAGTCTTAGCCCCACCCAGAGCCCTGGCAAATGTGTCCTGTGACTTCTGCAAGTGAACCTGAGCAAGAGTGATTCCTTCCTCCTTCCTGCAGTTTCACACACACAGAAGTGCAGACGTACAAGTCTTCTCACTCACAAATCTCACCGCTATCATCCTCTCAGCACGCTCCCATGTTGCCCCCTCATTCCATGCCTGCTGTACTCAGCCTGACCCCCACATTTCATCTAAGACTTTTCGTTCTCCCCTTCTCTTTCCCTCCACGCCAAGCCTGTGACCCTGAGGACAAGCCTCAACAATCCAGCCCAGCCATGAGACGCCCTCAGCTGACCACAGTCATCAGCAATTAAGACCGAAACTCAGTCTCTAGAGCTTTGTGTGAACTTGCCCCCTTCCCTGAGTCAAGGGCTGGTTTGCCCCACACCCTAGCATTGCGGCTGGGTGCTGGGGAATGTTTTCCAGCGCTGCTTACAGCCACAGCAAAGCACTGGTGCCCTCATGTGCCTGCGTGCATGAAGCCAACGAGTCCTTAGACGCTTTAAGGGTCCTTAGAGAAGGATGTCCAGGCAGTAAGACACGGTGAAACACTTTTCTGACACCAGTCCGGCCTGTGCTTTGTGGGACCCCATGGCCCACAACAGCCTTCCTGATGAGATGAAGGCCCTGGGTGCCAAGCAGGGCTGGATCTAGATAACGCCATGCTGGGAATTGTGGGAAGAACGGGTGGATGGGGAGAGAGGAGATGTCTCCCACATGGTTTGCAGCATACGCTGCTCTTTCTACCCTGGAGGTGAGAGAGCCTCTTGCAGAATCACCCGCACCTGGGGAGGTGAGCAACAGCTTTGCCAAACAGTCTGGCTCTGAAGTCTTTAGGGCTTCGCAAAGCGTGTGGGAGCTTGCTGGAGAGCAAAAGCAATCACGTAGCAAAGGCCCTGGGAACAACCTGCCGCCCATCTCCCGGCTGCCCGGCTGTAGGTGTGCTCAGCACTCCCTCTTTCTCCCAAGGCTGGAGGAGAGCAGATTCATCAGCACAGGTCCCCACCTCTTTCATGAAGGGCCTGCGCCCCCAGGCAGAGCCTGCCCGGGGCTGGGGCGATGGCACAACTGGCTCTGCTCCCACACGAAGCTCCCTGACCCCCCACAGGCCTCAGCGGTTCCCTTTGAACCAGGCTTTCCACATCCCAATAAAAGAGGTCTCGTTTGTGACAGCAGGAAGTCACGGCCCAGCGCCTCCTCACAGTGCCAGAAAAGAGAGAGATGAGCCAAACCCCAGAAAGGAGAGGACAGTAAGCCACCAGCTGCTACTCCAGGTCGCCCTTGCAGGGCAGCCAGGAGGACAGCCTGGTCTCTCCCTCGAAGGGCATGCAGACAAACATGGCAAGCAGAAGGCTATGCCAGGCTGAAGGCCACCACTACCTAAGGATGGGCACTTAAGACTTTCCCCTTAAATATTGTCAGCCAATATGGCAGAGAACAGGGTATCTATTACAAGAGAGAGATCAGTTCAGTCCCTCACTTCATCATTACTATCCCCTTTCTTTACACTATGATTTCCCTGCAAATTAATGAATGACTCCTTTAAAAATCAAGTGATCTTTCTTGACCTTGAGTGGTAGTAACAATTCCCAGTTCTACACAGCCCCTTCTACCCTACCCCTGCTGTAGGATCCGTGCAGGAGTGCAGACTGTACTTGGACACAAATTAGAGAAAAAACAGACTTTGTTAATAACGAACTTGACCCTGAACCAAGCCCCAGAATGGTCCTGCAGAACCCTCTGCCCAGGTGTACAGAGTCAGACTTTTGGCTAGGGAAAAGGCTGGTGCGAGTTCAGGAGTGCTTGCCAACACCAAAGGGCTGCCAACACTGGGATTCAGGCCCCTACATGTAGCAGCTGTAACAAAAACACATTCCAAACTTTCTAGAGGCTTCAGGGGAAAAGGGGAAAAAAAGCCAGTAGAAGTAACAAAACAAAACAAACAAAAAATACCCCCAAAAACCCCAAACACCGTGCGGAAATCGTGTTTCCTTTCCAAGTGACTCAATAACTCACGGCTCTTTTGCAAGACAGTGTAAACTCTTTATGTTCCGCTCGTGCGAGCCTCTCATCAGGAAAATAACGCACCCATTGCTCTGCTCCGTAACACGGCAATAACACCCACACCTCAACAGCAATGATGAGGAAGGGGGTTTTGCAAGTTGCAGGATCAGCCTCCCATGCTCCCCATCCTAAATCAGAAGCCAGAGGGCAAACTAGCTGCTGTCATGCTCAGGGGAGCGTTTCTTTGCAAGGTGACTGAGCTGGGATGGTGGGTCTTCCCTCGCCCCGTTACACACTCAATAATTCATCAGGGCAAACGCATAGATAATTGACGGCGATGAGCGTGCAAGGCTGGGAGAGGGAGGAGAAAATAAAATCACTCATCAGCCTCTGGAGAGTCTTGAACGTATTAAGCAGGATGTGTGTGTGCATGTGTAGTGCTGGGGTTTGCCTTGCTTGTTCTTTGCCGAATGACGTGTGTGGTCGGTGTGGCAGAGAAAAGGCTTGGGATCCATGCTGCCATTTGCAGTTCCTGTGCCAGATCTCCCAGTGCCCACCAATCTGCTCTGACACCACCCAGGGGGCAGCCAGCACACGGGGAAGGATTAGCTGTATAGGTTGAAGCTTGCCGAACTGTGCTTTACTCATTAGGTTTTTGGTGTTACCTTTTGTTGAGGACCAAAAGCAGTAAAAAAGGCCCAGCTGAGTGCCAAAGACATGTTGGTGCCAAGACCTCATTAGTGGAGACCTCTGAGATCCTCCTCCTCCACCTTGGCCTCTGAAGTGGTTTGTGCTGATGCCTTTCCCCACGATCCCAAACCCAGATATTTACTAGGTCATGCAAGGCCTTGGGGGCACTGCGCAGAACTCATGGTGCCCTGCGGCATAGGCAGTGGGCTGGGAAGGAAGGTCTGGACTCTCTGGGTGTGAGGGGCGCTTAATCAAGTGGCAGCTGGTGGCTCTAGAACCTGAAAACCTTCTCTCCTAAAAGCCTGGGAGGTGCTGTTGCGTTGAGGCTCCCACACTTGCAAATCTGGTTCTTGCTCCCCCATATAGAAAGCTGTGGAAACGATCTTCAGGCACTAGTGAGCTCTGTCACAACAGCGAGCCTCCAATCAATGCCTCTTTGTTAAGACCCATGTGAACTCCACACTGCTTTGCACAACCTTGCCTCTCTGAGCATCTCACCGATTTCTCTCCCTCTTGTTCCCAGATACTCATCTCACCCCAAGGGCACTGAAAGAGCCCTTGGCAGAGGTGTGATGAGCCACCCTTTGGTGTGGCAATATCATGGCTGATGCAAATGTTACAGGAACCAGTCCTAATAGTCTTTGCATCACTTAGAACTAAACTGAAGGGTCACAGTAGCCAGACCTTATAAAAGGACAAAACAATTCATCAAGCTTCAACCTACAAAAGACCCTACACAAATCACCTGACTTTGAGACAGCCCTTTACACTACTCCTTGGCTATGGGCAATGATGTCCTGCATGCACATGGTCCCATATGCCTCATGGACACTTCAAAACAGATTTCCAAGAACTTTCCATGAAGGGAAAAACAGGATGGAAGAGGAGGTCAAAACTTCTTACGATTTTTTTCTCCTGTTTTTTCCAAATTAATCTTTCAAGTCTTCCCTATTTTTAAGTGGAAATCAAGGTCTGAAATGCAACTCTTGTGGGGCAGAACACAACCAGCCTTCAACAGCCCAAAGGAACGCCACAGGTGTGCTAGGTAGGGTGGGAAATGGGAAAGAAGATCATAAATCCCAGCAGGGGAATTTCAGGTGGCAAGAAGCGAAGGTTTGAGCTGGTGCTTGGCCAAGATGTTGGGGTTAATATCTTTCCTCTTGCCAGAGAGACTTTTTGTATTGATTGCCAGGCATTCAAATCAGTACTCTGCTGCTCTTCCAAAAGAGCGCAGTGCCTGCCTCACCCATCTTAGTCAATGGCTTGAAGCCGACTGCAACGAAGGAGTGGTCTCCAGCGACTCACCAACATGCACCTCCTGCAGCAGCAGTCTTTCACTGGAGGTCTCTCTGTCATGCACCGATTCAGTTCTGCCCCACTTAAGTGTGGAACCTGAACACCAAAGAGATTAGAAGAGAAAGACCGAGTTTCCAACGCAAAGGGAGGGGGCCTTAGAAAGAAGATGAGCGAGTAAGAGATGTGGCAAGATTATAGCTCCAGGTGACATGGCTGCACATGAAAGGCCTGAGATAACATGGTGATGGGGTGGGGGCACACCAAGAGAAACTGCAAGCCCAAGCATCCCTCCCCCAGCTGAGAGCTGGGAGCTTTATGGGAGCTGACGGGAAATGGCAGCATGTACAATGGCCTATCTGGCTCTCATCCAAATCCCTCTCAAAAAAGAAAGAACAGGCTTGGCTTTGGCTTGCAAATGGGAAACACAGGGCCTTTTACTCTAGGTCACTGGTTCATATCCAGAACCAGCACATAGTAGCAACTGCAGAGATGTTATTATCTGAGGACCAGTCAATGGCTTGTATTGAGTGAAGTCTCTAGACAGCCCTTCATTGGCTGTCAACTGGGACAGGACAGTGGAGATGCCTTTGGGATAAAGCAGAGTTGCCTTCTCCTGCCTATGCAGTATTTCCTCTTTGGATAAATAGAGCACAAAGCAGCCTCAGGATCCACTTGAATGAAAGACCTTTGCCAAAGGGATCCATTGATGCTCTTCTTGTTCTCTGTTAAGGTTTGGGACGTCTATTCATTGAGCCCTCACTGGGATTCACACAAAGGCCCTAAACAAGACCAAGGCCATGTTTGTCTTAGGTGTTCTTCATAGAAATAGATGAAAGAAAAGCAGACACCAGGGTGCGACTTGCCACACATCAAACAGGCAGTGAAAAGCAGAGATGAACACCAGACTAGATCACTAGTTCTTGCTGTCTGTGCTTCAGCCTTGCAAACAGTTGCGACCAACCTTCTAGTCCTCTAGGAAAAGGGCTCCAAACCAGAGGAGTGGGAAGGGAACAACCATGCCTGTCTTTGCTCCCAGCTTTCACTCTTTGCTGTACCTTTCCTGGCTTTCACACAGCTGCTTTGCTTCACCCCCCAAGTCAAGGGGAGGGGAACATGCCCCATGGCAAAAGCAGGAAGGCTGGCAGAGCAGGGCTTCTGCTGAAAGAGCTGACACAGCACTGGGATCCTTCCTGCAATAAAGCTATGAAACCCCATGCTCAGCAACAAAGCACAAAGGCACCTCAGTCACCGCGGAGGAGCCAGCTCCTGTTGCCTATCCCGCCCTACCAGCACGTCAGCTAATCCTTTGGTAAGAGCTGCCCGTTCCCACACACCTGAGCAGCGAACCAGACTGCCCCTTGCCTCTACCTGACGTGCACCCCTGCTCAGCACTTGGCCCAATTTCCTGCACAGGCAGCCTGTCCCTCCAGGTCTTCTGGACTGGACTTTACACCATCTCCTTCCTCAGCTCTTTTCCCACTGTGCACTCATACCCGTCCAGTGCCTGGGCTCAGAAGACTGTCATCTCCTTTCCCCTGTGGCTTTGTGCAACTTATTACAGCTAAGTCACTTCTCTCTTCTGCCCCCACTACCTGCCTCCGTAAGCTGGGATTGCCTCTCAACCCGGTCTACAAAGCTTGTTTCTTTGACTTCTCCTCCTTCCATCTTAGCCTTACAAATTTTCCCACCCTTCTTGTGTCTCTCCAGTATCATCACCACACCCCAGGCCACTCACTTGCCTCTTCTCATCCCTAGCCATGAGTTTCGCTGAAGGGGTACCAGCGAATATGTCCAGGATCACAATTCTGCACTAGGAAAAGCAGGCAGCTGTCTGGGCAAATACAAGGATGGACAAAGAACAAAAAATTCAAACACCCTTTTCTTAAGAGTCATTTCATTGCCTGCTAGCAAGGAAAAAGCCAGAGTCTTCTTGCTTACCAACCCTGACCTGCGAACATGAGGAAAGAGCAAGAAATGGGGCCACATTCAGAGTCAACGCTTATTTGGTGGTTGGGTGGGGAAGCAAGGGTTGAAAAGAGCAGTACAGCTGGAAAATCAAGTGTGGAGGAGGGGAAAGAAGGTGAAGCATTGAGCAGGGGGAAGCTAATTAAGCTGAGACTGTCCTGAGACCTTATCTTGATGGGCAGAGTCCCCAAATGTACATGAGTATTTTTTTCTGCCCTGCTTCTTTCTTGGACTTCCGTGTTGCCTTGGATGATATTCAAGGAGCCCTAGTCCAAGGCTAAATATTCCCACTATTAGAGCTCTCCAGGTGCTGAGGAGGAGGGATTTAATGAAGAGCTGTGAAGAGGGGATCAAGATAGCAACCCATGAGAGTCTTATTTCCGAAATGAAGGAACTTGAGACTGAAGAGATTCAATAAAAACAAAAATAAACTTGACGGCACAAAAAGAGAGCACATCAGATCCTTCCTTCCCTCCCTGGGCTCAGAGTGGGAGCAGGAAACTGGGGAGCTCTCAGGGCTCGGCCGGGTGATGACTCACTCGCCTCCACAATGGGAACACGACAAAGCCGAAACTCTGCTGACTCAGGCGTGACTTCAGCGCCAGGGTTAATAGCTGGCAGACCTAATTTGACTGCCCCCCTCCAGCCTCGCCACCCACCCCCAGATTCTCTCCGTCCTCACTCAAATCAAGCCTCTTTTATCTGAGGGGTAGATGCCAGGGCACAGGAAATGACCAAAGGACACAAACTCTCTGGTCTTCTGTCCAAATCATGGTGAAAAATAAACCCCTGCCAGACCATGCTGGTACTAGCCAAGCCTGCAATTTTTGTGGAGAAGATTAAAACTCCTACTTTCCTATAATTTAAATGTGTGCTAACCAGTCATAGCTTTCTGACTGTGATCTTGCTTTCCTCTTGTTTTTCCTCCCATTATCCTTTTGGTACATAAAGCATTGCTGATATTTTACCATCTCCTCTAAGTTAAGAGAAATGTTTTCTGCTATTGGAAGTGGGAATGCTATGCTCTGTTCTACTATAATCTGTTAGAAGATAGAAACAACAATTTTTTAATTTTTTTTGTGACCAGAAAAATATGATATACGTTCTGGAGGCTCATGACCTGTCAGAGCTGAAAATCAGGAAAAATCTTTGCAAATCACACGAATGCAAACATAGCACCCAAGAGATGCAATGGACAGACACCCTTTGCCAGCTGAGTGCCTGTGATTTCTCTCGCAATTTGTTTTATCCTGCCCTAGAGATATTTCTGCAGGAAAGTGGAAGAGACTCAGACCTCCCAACTTTGTCTGGGTTGTTTAAGGATTCCTGCCCATGAAGAACAGGCCATAAAGAACACTGTGTACGTATAACCCAAAACTCAGTGCCCTGCCCGATTTCCAGCCTGCTGCTGCTCAGCTTTCTTATCAAGTCGCTATGCAGGGAACTAATTTTACAAATTTTACCTCTTTGCGAATTTATGATCTCCACAGTGCAGAGTGACAGACACCACGCTTCAGTCCTACCTAGGTCCATCGGCAGGAACAGGCCTGCATATTTATGGAAAGCTTTGCATCTTCAAAAGGCTTTTCAAACAGTAACTAATTAATCCTCCAACACCCTGAGAGGCAGGAAAGTATTATTACCCCTGCTTTCAGGGATGGGGAAATCAGAGGTGCTGAATGACAAAGAGATGTGCCCAAGGCCACCCAGGCAATCACTGGCAATCTCACTTGATTGGCTTTGTTTAGATGTGGGTATCTGCACATTATGGTGACAATTCTCACCTAAGGAAGCAGGTATGGAGGCATCTGTGGTAAGGCCTCACCGCCCCACCCACCCCTCATGCAAATAGAAAAAAGGTCACCCTCATTTTTATGGCTGAGGAAATGGAGGCACAGGGAGATGAAGTGGAAAACCTCGTCTATTGACAGAGCCTGGGAGCAAACCTAAACATTGTCCACATCAACAGCTAGACTAAAGGTTCCCAATACACAGCTCGCGTTTTTCTGAAAAATGAGCAAACTGGCTGCCACCAAATCTACGACGTTTTGTGTTAAGGCTGAAGGTGAGGGTCCCATTCAACCTGTGAGCAAAGCCAGCTCCACAGTTCCAGTCCCCACCGCCCCAAGGAGCTGCCATGCACTCCAGGTTTGTCTCATCTCCCTTGCTTGCCGCATCAGTGGCTGCTGTGATCCTCCTAGCCAGGGTTAGATCTGGCATGGCTACGGGAATGTCACCTCAGCAAGGAGAGCAATTGGAACAGGGCAGATCTGGGTGCATGGGAGTCCCTTTGACTCCAGACCTCTCGGCAGCCGGTGGGGTTGAGCGGAGGGTGGCCGGCAGAGAGACCGACTCCACGCTGGATGGAGATGCAGCTCTCCTATCTATTAAGGTCACAGCCTCCATCCAGGCTGTCTGGGGAATGATTGCAGAGCTTCCAAATGGCTGCACAGGTGGGGGCTTAGAGTAGCCTGCTGAGCTTATAAGACTGTAAACAAGTGACAAGACCACCCATTAAAGGCAGCCTGTGCTGGCCCCAGCGTGAGCATCTGAGGGGGGGAGGAAGGCAATGAGTGAGGGCTAGAGCTTGTCAGGGAGGCCTCCCACATGGGGTCATGCTCCCTCCCTCCTCTGGCGGTTGCTCTGCTTTCCTGGGGATAGTAAGGGAGACCAGCACGGTTATAACCCACTCTTCCCTGCCCAGAAAGTTGAGGGCAGACAGCTAAGGTTCCCTGCAGTATAAAGACAGACAGCGTTTAGCCCAGAGCAGAGGGCGAGTCAGGAGGAGCAGGAGTTCAAAAGGACTTCTGCAGAGAAGAATTTGCAAAGTAGGGACCACAATACATTTCCCTTTGGACACCCCTCTATAGGAGCAAGGCTTGCTCTTCCTGGTGGGGCAAACAGGGGTAACTGGGGACTTAAGAGTTAGGAGTTCCATATACTTAGTGACTGTAGCGCAATGGGGGAGGCAAGCAACCTTCCAGGAAAAGAAACTAAGAGTTTCTCCATGCCCTATTCTCCCTTCCTTAAACAAGATGGCTTTGTGCTTCCAGGTAGCCCCAGGGAGGAGCTGGGTTGTGATACAACACTCAGGGGAATTCGATGATGAGTGTCACTCAGGAGGTGGAATGACACACTGTGCTGAGTGACTCATCAGGCTCCTTATGCCCAGGTACAAAGGTGTCCCTTCATACACATCCTGGGAGGCATTTCAGCAATGCATCACCCAGAGTCTGAAGGATGCATCAGCAAGCATCCACACTGGGTTGCTGCTGTTTGGGCTGGTTTTGCGGGCCTCTTTCAGCATGTTTCACTTTTTCCCCCTTCCTGAGCAGGAAGGCTGGGATACCAACAACTGTCACAGGAGCTGCGGGTTAGCTACAAGGCCTGAATCTGTATGGCAGGCTTGAATCATGTATTTCCTCTAAACCTAACTGTTCCTGAAGTCTAGATTAATAAGAAACATACCAGAACCAAAAAACAATCAGATCCCCATAAAGATCTATTAACAGTTGACAGGATGGAGCAAGCCCAGAGTCAACATCCCATTTCCAGCTTCATGCTGGAGAAACCAGGCCCAGAGACTGAGGGTTAAATAGCTCAGTTGGCCTTAATTGGCATATTTCATTGACTTTCATCGTCATTTCATTGACTTTTGTTGAAACTGCATCAGAACTAGGCTCCCTGTTTCCTTCTTATGAAGCAATAAGCCGTGTTCAAAAGGCTGGCCATGTGGATGGGAACAGCAGGCTGCTCAGTGGGGCAGACATATTTTCCTCTGAACCACTGAGGAAAGCTCCAGTGAGTCATCCTGGTCTTCAAAGAGCAGGAGGTCGACTGCTCTCTCGGGACTTCTGTGTGCTTCATCCTGGCTGAAACGAGGGACTGACGAAGTTGCCACAAAAATGGAAAGCATGTAAAAAAACAAAAACTAGAGCTACTGGAAAATTTTCCAAGATGGCATGTTTTTCTGATGGAAAGTGCCATTTAGCCCAAGCCAAAACTATCCACTGGAACGTGCTGATTTTGACAAAACTACATTAAAATAATAAAAAGCCCTTTGATAAGGTTGAAATGATCTGTGCTAGCCTTGGAACAGAATGCTTCCTTTTCTGTGGTTTTAGTTTTTCCCACTTTAACAAAAGGGTTTTCTTATTTTAAGACTTATTAACTTTATTGTAGAACAACTTCTCCTTTTAGACTCTCATTTCTTTTAAATGCTATATGGTAAAGCACTGACCAGAACGGCAACCAGAATGGAATGCTTTGGTTGTAATGCAATGGGACATTTTGGATTAAGCCAGACTAAAGTCTTCTTTTGAAATTTCATTTCTGTGGAAATTTTCAAACGCCAGTTTGTTTCAAAGCAGAGGGAAAACTCATTCTGAAACGCCCAACATCCCCACTTCCAAGCCCATTCTGTGTTTTAGTCATCTCCACAGCTGACCTTTCCAACAGCTTTCACACCCAAAGAGAAAGCACCTCCCGCCTGCCTGTGAATCTCCCCACCTTCATCTTCCACAGCCCACTCTGAGCCCCAGTCCATCTGGATTCATTCCGCAGGAGTCTCATCCCACCCTGTGCCCTGGTTAGGAGTTCTCTGGGGCCTCGGGCCAACCCTCACAGCTGTGTGAGGCAGCCCGGGATGGGACCGCTCCAGCACTTGTCCATTTGGACTCCGTGTTTCTTCTGCCTTCCCAACAGACGGATTTGCTCCCACCCTCCACCTGCCTGGTGTGCCCACCTCCTCCTCCGTCTGCTGTTTGTGTCTTCCCACTTGCTAACAACTACATGGGAGGCTATTTAAGAGAACTCATGTTCTTTTCAGCTTGGGGGGAAAAAAAGGAGGAGAGAGAACACGAGCCAGACTATTACATGTTTTAGTAGACAGGACAATATGGACACAGTTCCTGCAGAATGCTGTACTTTTTTAAAGACAAACTTTACGCAAAAAATGTCAGCCAGCTCCCCTGGTGGGAGGAAAGATGAAGAAAATAAAGGGTCCTTCAGGTTTCCAGCAGAACTTTTATATTTTCCCCTTGGAAAGCTGAAAACAACTGGGTAAGATCACTATTCACTTGGCTGCGTGGTCAGGAGCCAGCTTCCAGAACAGCCAAGGACCATCACACAAGTGAGAGAGCAAGGGAAGGAGGGACTGTGCAGAATGAATCCCTAGGAGACAGAAACACCTTCCCTGGGGTTCAGTGCTCCACAGAAGGATGGGACAAGCCCGGCCAGGGCTCCCCTTGGTGCTTCACCACCTCTGGGCGTGGTAACTGGGCTTGAATTGCTCACAAGGTGCACAGCAACTCAAGTGTTGCTTGTTTGCCACCCCTGCTCTGGAGCAGCCACTGCTTGAGCTAACAGCTGTTAAGAAACATCTTTACTTGTTTTAGGTATCAAGGTGATAGATACAACACAGCTGGATGCTTAACTACCTAAGAAGATGGATGGAAGGATATAAATAGCTAACAGCAAGAGAAAAGAGGACAAAAAGTCCCACCTCCAATTTCGTAAAAAATGACCAGAATAGTAGTGGAGAAAGACTTCCAGAAATAACTACATGGGCATTAAATGAATGAAAAGAAAAAAAAAAAAAAAGAGAAAGAAAGAGACTAGGGAAAAGAGATTAAATGGAGCTTCTTAATTTGTTTGAACAGTAATTCTCCCATCCTGGAAAAACAGTTAATGTCACCTGGATGCCACAAGCCGTTACTGGTGGTAAGGTACCCAGATAACTTCAGCGTGGGGAGTAATGGAGTAGGCAGTGGAAAAGAAAGATAAGTATGTAGATAAATGTCATTAACTCCTATTAGTGTGGGGGTTAGAGAGTTCAAAGGGTCAATCTTCAGTTAAGGGTAGAGGTCTAAGGAGCCACCTCTGGCAACAGAGGCTTGTCTGTAGAAACTCTGAGAGGAGGCAAAGGTGAGCAGAAACACCAGTTTTAAGGCATGTTGTTGCCTTGGGTGAACACAAAGCAGGGCAGGACATATCATCCTGGCACAGCACAGTGCCATGCAGGAATAGATTAACTTGCTCATTATAAGTAAGCTCAGGCAATGAAAAATGGTATAGCCATCCTGGTAAAGAACTCTACTTGTGCTAGGCTGATCTAAGCAAGGGGACTGCAGCCGCGAAACACAGACTGGTGCCTCGCCAGTATACTCACAAGGTGGATGAAACGAAAGAATCATTCATTAAACCAAAAGCTAAGTTTTTTCCTAGTTCTGGAAAGGCACTAGACTTGAGAATCTCCTGGTTTTGTCACAGCACCAAATCTATGACAGACATAGGAAATAAGTCTTTGGACTTGAACTTTCAACAGCTCAGTAGTGTGTTGAGCAGATCAATCTACTCTGGAATCACCCATGCAAGAATGCAAAGGTGATGGGTTCTGCACCTGAAGAGACTGTGCCCAGATCCAGCAAAACACATGGGCAGTGAGACAGAGGAAACGAGAATACAAGAATGATGGGCCCCAAAGGGAAATGAAGAGACTTCATTTAGAGGAGAGACACACCTTTCTCAAGAGGGATCCCGTCAGAAAGAAGTAACACCCCTGAAATGGAAAATAACTGCCTCTTTGCGAGGCTAAAGGCAACCTGAAAGGGCAACCCAATCTTATCCCCAAGGCTATTTTCAACCCTGTGGGCTATACAAGCTCAACCAGCACTAAGAAAAGTACTGGGATGCTTTCCTTGTGGATCTCCTCAAGCGAAGGACTCAGACAGGGAAGCAACAGGAAGCCCAAGAGGAAGAGGAAGTTTACACTGTCCTCAGAAAAGTGAATATAGCCTTTTCTCTCAGAGCGTCCATATCCCTTAGGAAAGCGTAACAGCTTATATGCAAGTCTATACAGAACCCTTTGGGAGTCTGAACCTCAGGCCTGACAACTCACTGGCATAGTGTGAAACTAAAGTAATTGCATTGCTTGCTCTGGGAATACTCCAGACACACTTGGCATAACTGAGAAATAGACTCCAAATTCTCCCATTGTAGGATCCACGAATCCTCTGCTCTTTCACATCCCTACAATCTGTTTTTTTCTCTTCTCTTTCTTTCCATTGCCTTGATCCCATAAAAAGGTATTTGAGTTTCTGCCTTCACTCTCTCACTGTGTAATGAAATCCTTGCATCCTCCAAACATGCCTTGCAGTTAAGGGGTTCTCTGGAGCAGACAATGAGGTAAGGGTCTCTTGGGCATAAAGACAAGTTATCTGCAGGCAGCTGTTTGGGCTGCAGGGTTAAGCCATTTTAATTACCTGGAAGCAGAGCACCAGCCAAAGAATGGTCAATCTGTAAAGCAAACCCTGCTGTCCCAGTGGGGCTGGGATGTCTCAGGAAGGCTGCCTGCTGATCTTCTGCTAGATTAAATTCTTGTGTGAGGGCTGGCCTACAGTTTTATGGCAATGGGGATAGCTTCTTTCCTGCGCCCTAGAGTCTGTTGTTTGGTTTGGGGCAATGCCTGTGATCCCAGAGCAGTGCAAATGCAAACCTCCCATCTGGATTACAACACGCCCTCCAAAATCCCAGGAACCGTGACTTCAGCAGGGTTTGAAAGTTGTTGCTTTTCCATTCCTATCACTGCAGAGAGGCAGATCCCACTTTGTCACAGCCCAACAGCTTCAGGAGATCTGTGTGTCTTCCAGGATGTGAAGTGGAAATCCCCAGAAATAGCCATTGCTGGCCTAGAGGCAGTGGACTGAGGGTTTAGCACAGAAACTCCACAAAACTTATACACAGATTGTTAAGAGAGTAGGATTTTTTTCTTTCCAAAGTAAGGACAAATTTATCAGAAAAAGAAAAAAAAAAAGTTGCATTCTGAACTTCCCAATCTGTTTTCTATTTGTTGTTTTCTTGAAGTTCAAAGGATTCTGATCACCTCTATGCCTCCTGGCTGCCTCTGCAGCCTCAGTTCACGTTGGTACCCGCTGTGGAAGTTTTTCCTCAACAGCTGTTCTCATACACACTGTCCTCAAGTAAACTGGTGCCAGGCCAAACACCCTCCCCATGGCTCAGCCTAGGACTGAATGACAATGTGGGACTGAGCTGTGCGAGGGGACTCGCTCTCTTACCCACTTGGCAGGTTGCCTGCACCTCTGGGCTCCATCTGAGTTCATCTGTCCCCATCCTACCTAGCCCTACCCAACTCCCAGTAGCTCCCCATGGCTTATGGTCCCCTCAGATCCCTGCCAGCTTCGTCACATGTCCACAGCATACCCATGAGAAAGAAAATGGATTTGGGGTGTGTTTATATGTAGGCAGAGGGAAGGAACAAATCTTTCCCAAGAGACGAAGATGGGAGCCAATGCAGAGATGGCCATTTGCTTGCCAGCTGGGTCGCCCTGGCCCTGTGGGAAGTCACCTGAGGCTATGCCAGCGTTCCCCATCAGGACCTCAAATAGCCCACAAGTGGCATAGTGCTTGGCAAGCTGTGCTGTGCCTCTATTGAAACTCTCGCACATGCAAAACTCCCCTCTCTGCTCTTCCCCTGCCTCCTTCCCAAGCACACTGCAGGAGAATCCAGGATCCAAGGAATCCAGAGACATTCTCTAGGGTAAACCTGTCCCCTCCCAGCTGGCAATGGCTGAGCTGCAGACCCCACATGGAACTGCTCTGCTGAGGGGAGCGTGCTTTCTTGGCTCCCCGCCTCCTTCCCTTCCCTCTCCATGTTTGCAGGTACTAGGAAAGTCACAGCTTGGTCCCACGGGACTCGTGGGCTCCAGTATGATCCCGTTTCCCTTGCCTGCCCGTGTGGGGAAGCCGCACCCTGACCCCTTCGAGCTCTGACTTGCTTTTCCAAATTCAACTGGTTATGGGTAGGACATGCTGGGGCCTGCCGCCTCCTCCCCGTCCCTTTGAACACAGACACGTAGGCAGCCAAGCACGCTGAACGCAGCTGCACTCCGCAGGATCCAGCCCTCAGACTTTCGTGTGGAAAAACCACAAATCCATGTGTCACCTGGATTCAGCAGAGGCAGGGCCTGCAAATGCTCCAGTTCTCTTCCCTTTCCTGGTGGGACAACACGCTCCCAAGACACCATGCCTCCCTCCCTCCCGCCCCAACGGCTGGCCTAAGCTCCTGGTTGGGGGGTGGGACAGATTTCTGCCTGCTGGGCTTTGGGAGCAGGATCTTGGACCCAGAGCTCAGGACGGGCAAAGGGGCAGCCATTGTGCAACCTGGCTGCGAGAAAGGGGAAGGGGAGGAAGGGCGTCTGGTGCCACAGCAGATAACTGGAGCAGGCGGCTCCTGCATTGTCAGGGGGGCCTGGTGTTCTGCAGCAGGGGAGCCTGCCTCAGCTGGAGGAGTCTCCATGCTCAGCACCCACCCCCCTCCCTTTTCCCCTTTCTCAGAGACCCCCCCCCGCCTCCTCATCTCCCTTATCATCCCATCGGGGCACTCTCCTCCTTCCACCAGCGCTGCCAGTGCCTCTCCAAGGATAAGGGGAGGAGGGTGTGGGAAGGTTCCTGCCCAGCACTGGAGGTGCCATCTGACAAGCAGGGTACAGAACAGGGCGTGCTGTAGAGAGGACGTTTTGGGGAAGAGGAAATACATGCCATAACACATGCACACACGCTGCCCCTCGGGCCTTGGCACAAATGCTTCTCAACTCCCTCAGCCCAGCTAGAAATACCCCACAAAGGCCATTTTCTCAGCCAAAGAGACAATAGAGATCTAACATAAACAACCTGGTACGGTTAGCACACAGTAACTAGCCTGCCCCCACTGCTGCCTCTCTTCCCCCTCAGTGGAGCTGAGGCTAGCAGGACATAATGTGTAATTAGGTTAATGAGCTAAGCATGGATTTTAATTGGGATTCCCTGATTTACTCGTCTGTCTCCTCCTTTTGTTTTACTGTTGGTGAAGGTTCCTAAAAGCTGCCCTTGCTAAAGGCTCTGATATCAGAAAGGTCTTGCGGATCTTTAATTGTATTTAATCATCAAGGTAATTAATGATCCTTGAGCAAAATGGAGATTGCATCTGGAGTAGTTCCTCTCTTGCCCTTCAGCGTCTGTTGTGTCTGGGCAGAGGCATTCTGCAGAAAAGCAGGAAGGGGGTTGAAAAAGAGAAAGACAAAAGGATAGTATAGAGAGAAGAGAGATGGAAAGAGAAAGGGCTGGGGAAAAAATATTAAAATGAGGAAGGAAGTGAATAGAAGACGGGGAAATGGGGTAAGGGAAACAATGGTACTCCGTCTCATCATATACAAGCACTGCTCTGTCTCATGGCTAATTCATGTGATGGAGGGAAACCAAGTGCCTCAGCCACACATTCAAGGTGCCCCATGATGCTCCACTGCATTTCTTGCAAGCTGTCCATCAATTGTCCAGCTATCTATGAGATAGTCTGCAGCTGCAAAGAGCTCTCAGCGAGCACAGCAAAGGAGGCTGGCTTCCACCACTGGAGCCTAGCCCCCAAAGGCAGAGATCCAGCTCTGTGTGGGACCTGGGAACCCAGAGGACTTTCCTGGATTCACGTGGCCCTGCCTGAGCTACCAGAGTGGTATGACACGGGGGTGGCATTCCCCAAGGGGACAGGAGACTACAAGCCATTTAATTCGAGAGCCTGGACGTAGCTCAAGGGGGATGGCTGGTCTTCCCTACGCCTCCAAACTGCAGAGCCTCAACACACACTCAGTGCTCAGACTCCAGCAAGTTTACTCCCAGAAGACAGAAACACCTGCTTCTGCTGTTCCCAACTTTCCTTCTCTGCTTCCCTCTGGCACCGTTTCACACCCCTGTTAGCAGGAAGCCAAAACCCTGAGAGGGAACCGGGGAGAGGGGGGAGCAATGGGGCAGCAAGCTGCAACACGTTCCCTCTCTCCCAGGCCACAACCGTGCAACTCCCATCCCAGCTGAGGTCTGCAGCCAACCCCTCCATTTCTCCCAGAGCACAAACAAAGCCTGCCCAACCAGAAACTGGGCTGCCTGCTCCGACTTGCCCCAGAAATGCAGCTTTAGCTAGAAATGTCAGCAGGAAAGCAGAAGGGCCATGGAATCAGTCCCTGTCGCCTGGGACCGATCCGACAAGGGCCACGGTATACACAGGGATGTGCAAAGCAGGGAGAGGTGTCCGTGTCAGGAGGGGGTGTCTGTGCTGGCTTGTTGAGGAATGTACTCTGCCTCCCAGCCCTAATGACAAGGGATGGATTAATGCAGAAAAAACACTGCCCTCCCCTTCTCCAGCCTCAGCAAGGGTGGGCAGGCTAAAGGCAGCCACTCTGGTGTGAGAATCAAGGGCAGATGCAAATATTGCATACGAACCAGGGGAAGGATCAGTGGAGCCTGGGGGTGGGGTGATATTCCGGACTGCCTGAGTCCTCCCTCCATAGAGGAAAAATCCAGCTGTCACAGCAGGATCCACCAAAAAGGTTTCCCCTCTCATTCCTATTCCGGTGGGCTCGCCATGGTTGAGCACAAATGAAAGGTCCTGGCGTGGTGTTAGAATGAGCCTGCTTTTATACTGTCATTGTAAATTAGGCCTAGTGTGGCTTCAGATAGGACTCAGATAAGCTCTGTGAGTTGTGACTCGCAGAGAGAAACTGCTGGGTTGGGCTTGCATTTCAAACTGAACACAAACTGGGTTCACAGGCTTCCTCAAGCTTGGAGCAGCCTTAAATCAAGATTAAGGGTTGGGGGCAGAGTTCCCCTGCAGATATTGAAAGCCCAGTTTTTCCTGGAAACCTTGGGCTCCGTTTCCATGAGAAAGGGGCTGCACAGAGCCAGTCCTGACTGGGAATCTGCCCCTTCCCACTCTGGAACAAGCCTCTTCAGCAGGCAGGTTTCAGCTTGCTTGGGCCGTCAGCTTGGCGGCTCTCATTTCTAGTGGTTTTTTTCTCCTTTATTGCCTACCTATCTGCCCCAGGGCTTGAGAAAAGGCTGCCTGCTTTATAGCATTAGCAAACATGCCAATTTTCCCCACTTGGAATATTTCATACACAGGCCCTTTTCTCCCACGCTCGCTCCCTACCCGCCTTCTCCATCCCACGTTGGGCTATGGCTACCACGGCAGCTTGTCAGGTGCTGGCAGGCACAGGTGGGCAGGTAGTGGGCCTCTTCCCTCTGCTTTACCCCTCCAACCACAGCCCAACCGAGCAAACAGGAGCACTGGGTGTGAGATACGGGGAGAGGCAGAGTGCCAGCAGCTGCACAGGGAAAAGGTGCCACCCAGAAACAGGGCACAAGGAGCAAGCCAGCACAAATGCATGAAGAACAGGAGGGGAGGAAGCTACAGGCTGCCTCGTGTCTGCCCACAGCGATGGGCCTTGAAAAGCACAGCACTGAGGTGGGGAGGAAGGAGAGGGCTGGACGATGGGGAAAGCCATCTGGCTACAGCAGCAGCTTGACACCGGGGTCAGTGGTGCTGGCACAAAACCCTGCAGACAGAAGCAGGCTCTCGGTCTCCCTACCCAAGGCTCATCTCTACAGACCCTCATCCTGGGAACAGCTAAGCTGATTGCAGCAGCAAGGAAGATCTGGATCAATCTTCTCCTCCCTTCCCTACACATAAGATGAGGCTGCCTGATTGTGTCATTTATTCCCCTGTAAACAAAGCAGCCAAAAGAGAAACCCAGCCCATAAATGAGAAACCTTCCTAGAGACACAGCTGAGCACGGAGCAGCTGGGCAGAGCAGGAGGAGAGCAGGGCTGGTGCTTCCTGGCCTGACCTCATTTGTTCAGGGGCTGCCTTGGGCTGGAGCGCGGTGGGAGGCACAGCATCTTCCTCTGTTCCAGCTGCCCCGGTGGCAGAGCCCCCGGCCTGCCTGGTGGGCTCGTCTTCCCCCAAAGGACCCGTGCTCTGGTGCTGACGACATGCGGAGAGGACCCTCTCCACAGCAGGCACCCCTCAACCAAGCACGGGGGTGATTTGGCAGATGCAGGGGGTGCTGGGCAATGCTGTTATGATCACAGGCGTGCTGCAGTACAGGCAGGCTCCCGCAGCCTGCTCTGCCCTCCTGCTTCCCAGCCTGGCGAAGGAGGGGATAGTGAGGCTGGAAGTGGCTTCTGCCACAACAACTGTGCCTGAGCCTTTTTGTAGGGTGTTCTCCCACGAGTGCCCTCCCTCTCCTCCTGTCCCCCAAGGCAAGCCACCCACAGGGCCCCTAGCCACAGCTCAGGAGGAGAACACAGCATTTCATCCCTTGTGCTTCAGGGCAGGAGCTGATGATGGCTTGCTACACCAGGGAGGAACTGCCCCTTCAAGGCATGTTACTGTCCGCTCTTCCCTACTGCTAATACCAACTACTTTCTCTTGCTTGAAATGCAGGACCTAGGTCCAAAGCCAATACCTGCAGAAGCACGGAACAAATCATGCTGCCTGCTAGCAACTGGGTTATATTATATCCCATGAAGGAGAGACTTCACAAAGCTCCTACAGCTCACACCATCCTATTGGGATGCAGACTGCTGTGCAGAGTGACTTGGTGAGCAACCCCTACCGACAACCGTAGCTGTGATCACACACAGGCATTTAAAATTGTCCCACTGTCACTGGACCGCTGCCTCCTGCCAGCAGATGTCTGCAATGAGGGAGATGCTGGGTAACACCAGCATCCACAGGGTCAGGAGATCCTGTTGCAAAAGGAGGAGGTGCTGGGCTCCTGTTTGCCAACCTCAACCTCTGCTGCAGCGTAGCTCTGATGTACTAACAAGTGGAGCTCTAGTTCCCCTCCAGCTGTGTCTGGGAGGCAGGGTCCTGAGCTTCAGCGTGGGCTCAGCCAGGGCTGTAGCGCACCAAGGAAAGCCCAGGGCTCTCTCTGGAGCTGCTCAGCAGAGCTGTGGTGCCAGGGCCTGCTGGCAGCATCCCTGCCTTCTCCCAGGGGATGGCGTGTGGGGGAGGCAAGCTCTGCTGGAACTGCTTCCCTTAGGGTCCCTGCCAGCACGGTGATTTCCCACTCGTGTGTCAAGGGCAGCCGGCAAAGAGCTGGCTGCAAAGGAAGCTCCTTCTCCGTCTCTCAGCTTTGCCTTCCCGGGAGGAAGAGGAAGAGGAGTGGCAGGCTCAGAAATGCGCATAAATGCACCTGACTTACACTTTCTATCTATCTCCTTCTTTTCCTTTTCTCCCACCCTCCACGCTGTCTTTTGCTCAGCCCTTCTGGCACCTCTGCACATGACAGCACTGTCCTTCTCTGAGAAAGACCAACCTGACATATTTAGAGCAGTAAAATTCAGCAAAGGCATACAGGGAGCTGGGTGTGTGGGAAGGGGAGAGCTGAGGAGGCTCACTTGACCCCATCTCACTGCAGAAAACTTTTCCTTGCCAACCCCGCCTTGAAACATCTGCACTTAATAAACATGAATGCAAAGAACATCCATCAGCTGGAAGCACCGCGACAGTAGTTTCTAGCCACAACTCAGCAAAGAGCCCACACTGTCCTTGTTTGCTACTGCCTGCCGAGGCAGGATCAGGCCCAAGGGTCCTCGCAGTATGCAGACAGCTTGTTTGAAAACTGATCTCGATCCGCTGCCTTTGTTTTTTACAAAGACGTAGAAATGGAGCAAAAGATCCTGGAGGATGCAGAGAAGTCACTGACTGAATACACAGCCTATGAAACCTCACCAAGGCGTAAAACTTTTGAACCGTTGTTCCAATAGATTTTAAATAGAGTCCCAGGACTTGATACGCTGAAGGTGATGAAGAATAAAATGAACCAAGAATTCTTCAATGCACACAGAGAGGATAAATGGCTTTTTCATTGATAACACCAGGAGCTGAAGCCAGGGGATTCATCAGCACATTTTGGCATCCCACGGGACTGCAGGATTCTGCCCATACTAGTGATAAATAACACGATAATAGGAGCAAAAGTGCAAGCTGGAGTGCAAGACCTCCCAGCAGCTGAAAGCACCACATAAGCTGTGCTAGATGCACTCAGGACACTTCACCTTTCATAGTCAACCCCTCTTTTGGATGAATGGAGAGTAAGTCCTGCAGTGCGGACAACAGTTTGCAGACAAGTCACTTGGCTGAAATTGTCCTCTGCAACACCACTGCTTCCATCCTGGAGGAAGCACCGAACTGTGAATCACCCCCAGTGGGCACAAGCAGCTGAAAGGGAGGGGATGGCTTAGCTTCTGTCCAGTCACTCCTGCTCTGTCTTATCCTCAGCTTTCTGTGCACCCCCAGCCAGAGTGCTGGGATGCCACCGTGCCCTGCCTGCCCAGGCTGTGTGTTTTGCTCTTCATTCCCCTCAGGAGGATCTTCTCAGCCTTGCTGTCACAGTAATGTGACTCTTGGGACCAAGTCACTGGCGTGTGGGAACCCAGGCAAGGAGATGAATCTTAGAGACAGTAATTAGTTCTGTCATATTAATAAATTAATAAATATCTCATTTATTCTCCAGATTTAATTTTCCATCCACGTGTTTCCTCTTCCTGCCACACAAACACACTACTAAAAAATACTGGAAGACACAAGGAGTTATTGAGAGAAGCAGGGAAGGGGAGAAGGAGGCTCCAATAAAAGGGCCGTCTTCCACTCTGTAAAATTGTTTAGCACCTCCAGAAAATGATGCCAAGCTACGAAATGGCTCCTAGAGTTGCAGTGGCAGAAAGGTGAGAGGAGTAGAAACACTCTCTACACAACAAGCAGCCCCCCTCATGGAAAAACACAGCTCACGCCACACAGCACAGACATCTTCATCTTTGCTGGCTGCAGAGTCAATGAAGAGAAATTCCTACCACATAATTTACTCAGTATGCATAAGAAATGTACCTTGGGCTGGATAAATCTTAGCCTGAAAGTGCCTATTTATTTCCTTGGACACAAGGGAGTCTGGATGATTAGCTCCATATTCCCACTGGATGTCAAAGTGGGGTCTTGCAGGAACCTATCCCCAGTGAAATCAAGCCTTTCTCATTGACCTGGACTAGAGAAAGGACTCTGCTCATTCAGCAAGTTACCCACCAACTGCTCAAAATGCTCATTCAGGAGACCTTGGCCCATGTTTTCTAAAGGGGCTGCCTACCTGGGGACCCCATGTCACGAGGGCCCGTTCTTTTCAGAAATGACTTTCCTGTGAAGGTGGTGGGATGCTGAAACGGGTTGCCCCAAGAAGCTGTGGCTGCCCCATCCCTGGAGGGGTTCAAGCCCAGGCTGGATGTGGCTTTGAGCAACCTGGTCTGGTAGGAGGTGTCCCTGCCCAGGGCAGGAGGGTTGGAACTCGATGATCTTTAAGGTCCCTTTCAACTCTAACCATTCTATGATTCTGTGATTCTATGACTTATGAAGCACTGGCCCCAAATCACAAGCCACAAGGGGAACATCAGCTGAACCTACCTCTTCTTCCAGAGCCTCCTTGGCAGTCCTAGTTCTTGCCCAAGTTTCTAAGCAAAGCACTTGTCTCTTTTCTTCTCCCTTTGCAAACTACCCCTCTGTGAAAACTGACGCTGCCTGTGGATCACATTTCTGACTCATCACTTAAAGATGATGCATTTTGGCCCAATGCTCAATCCAGCCTTTGTAAAATGATGCTTGGCCTCTTGTCTCTCCCACCCCCTCCTGCCTTCCTGAACAGCCTGTCCATGAGACAGAGGCAGTGGTCACCCAGAGCTGTTTGTTGCAGGGGAGGGGGCATTGACTGATGCTGCCAGAACCTGTCGATGTTTCCCATCTCAGCAAAGAGAGGAGCTCAAGGGGAGCATCCATTAAGCAATAATAGGAAGGGGAGGAAACTTAAGATCCTACTGTGGGCCATCAGGACTTTTCCATTAGGAAGGGACACACCGCATCCTCCCTCCCCGTAATGATCCTGTACTTCCCCACCTTGCTTGCAATTTCTTGCTGGCAAAAACCCAGGCAGAAAGATGCAAGGTTTCTTGCCAAAAAATACATGGTCAGACCAGGACTAAGAGCGGGGAGGTTACAGGAGACCTACCTATAATCAAACTCTCCTGCCCAGAGCGTTCCTCTCCTGTGCCAGGAGATGGGAAGATGTCCACCTGTGGAGATGCAGGACTAAGCCAGAGTTTTCTTTCCTCATTGCTTTGGGGGAGTAAAAGGAAAAAAAAACAACCACAAAAACAACAACCGAAGGATGGCCGCAACCGGTGGCCATATTCTGTCCACATAAGGCACAAAAGCGACAACAAAAGACAGCAGCCCTTCCCTGCCCCCTCCCCGCTCCCTGCAGATGCCTGCTGTCTGCTGGCTAATCCGCCCGGGTAGCCAGGCTCCAAAGCCTCCCTCCCGGCCCCGGCCGGCGGTGTCAGCCCGCAGGAGGCGAGGGCAATCCCGCGGCACAAAGAGCCCCGGGGACAGGGACGAGGGGCTCCCGGCCCGGCTGAGCACCGGCCCCGGGCGGGGGGGGGGGGGGGGGGAACGGCGGGCGGCTTTATCGCCCCTCCCGCCGTGAGCAGGAACAAAGCCATGGGGCCAGGAATTCAGAGCAACCAACAGCATTTCTATGCTAATGAGAGCTCCGAGATAGAGCCCGCCGCCTGTGGCAAATTGGAGTGAAAATCCAGGCTTGAAAGGATGCAACTTCTATGTCCGACGAGCGTCGCCGGGCTCCAGCACCAGTCCTTCTCCCTCCGTTTATTTTTAATTGACTCCTACTAAGACGGAGTACACGCTCATCCGTTCCAAATGGAACAGCTGTTGAAACTGAAAATCGGCATCATAAAGTGCGGACGAATATATTTTGTGGTGTTCGCTTCTTAGCACTCCCATTTCCAAACCTCAGCAGCCTGCCCAGAACAAAGGATGCCTCGGCAGAGCATTAACCCCTCCAACCCTTGCATCCCCTTGCGCTTGTGCAGAAAGGGCTGCGGGCGGGATCCTGCACTGAGCATCACCTGTACGCTGACAAATGTGGCAGGGCAAGGTGACAGAATGGAAAAGTCCTGTCCCACATGACCTTCATAAGCTGTAAGGGATCTTACCGGTTTCTCCTTTTACATCTCTCCAGAACCTGAGACTCAGGGTACCAGCAACAGAAATATTAATAAGAAAGACCATAAAATCTGTCCTAAACTGTGCAGAATTCCTATGCTTTGTCCAGTTAAGAGGACATGACACGAAGCTGCTGGTCTATAAAGGGTGCTAAGTCTTCTCTTGGCTTCAAATGGACCACTGCATTTTATATAGCCTGAATAACAGGTCAAGGAAATTACAGCCCAATACATGGCAGAGGGTGTATGGCATGGTCTGCCTGTCCCAGTTTGCTTCCTTTCCAAAGACAGCAGGAAGCAGGTACTTAACACCCTTCACTAGCTGTGAAAATCCAACCTTTACACACCTTTGAACAACATCCCTGGTAATTGCCCTGCTCCCCATTTTGCCAGCCATTCCCCAGGCAGCTCACAAAGGCAGCTCCCCATCAGTCAGCCCTGTGCTACAGCCCCAGCAGGGAGCGTTTGGATCAACAGGGTCGGAACCAAGGTCTCTATCCTTTGCATAACAGGCCAGGACACAAAGCACTGCACCCTCAGAAACAAGACCTGACAAGGCACTGGCCCCTGGACGTGGACTGCTGGACTCCATGACCTAATACAATCGCTGTTTTTTAGCGGGCATGATGTTCTGATCATCAGGCAACAGAGCTGACATGCTGCTGCTTGGTCCTTCTCACAAATAAACCATGCCCTCCTACACAACAAAAACACCAGCTGGCTAAGCCTTGGCCATCCCACTGCTTAGTCTCAAGGGATAATAATCCAGAGACCTGGCACTGCACAATCCACTGGAGAGACCCATGGATTGCCAAATTCCTACAGCAATCCAAAGTCAACATGGAAATGTTGCAAATGGGAGCAACTGGGATCCAACCCCGGAGCTGCGCTCTGCACAGTGACGGGATCCATCCAGCAGGGCTTGAGCTCACACAGCGCTGAGGGGTCTGGCTCGGATGACAGGCAGGATTCACTTCTATCTCCCTGGAAAGAGACCATGCTGCAGGAAGGATATCCCTCTCACCTCCTACCTGTATCCAGGGGAGCAGAATCCAGCCACGTGAACTGACCTGGAGGAAAACCCCAAGAGGATGAGAAAGGGGAGTGGATGCAGATACCACTCTGTAGCTAGCATGTATCAGCAGGACTTTGTCCATAACAATATTTCACACCAGGGACATGCTGTGTGTCAGTCATTTCAGATGCTTTGGCAAATTTTAGGGTGGCTTGCTGGGAGCAAACCTGTCATTGACCAGTATGCTACAATCTTAAAATAACTGATTAATTAAAAGCTGACCCTGAGCTTGTTTGAAAGGCTGGCCCTATCTGCCTAGCTCTAAAAACAGAAAAAGCAATTTTTATGTTTCGGCAACCAAACAAATCCAGCTTCAGACCTCTGATTAAATATTAACTACTTTGCACAGACCACAAGCAAGATCCACAGCTATTTATTGCTCCAAAGGCAGCTGCAGCAAGAAACAGAACAAAACAAACAAAACCAGCCAGGAAAGAACAGTGTCGTCCACATCAACAAGTCTCCCGTGTGTGCTTGAGTCAGCTTGAAGCCAGGAGGCATTTAAGAGCACGTTTCACTGGGCTCGGCGCTCGGGGACCCGGCGCTCTCCCAGGCCCACATGCCTCCCAGCACCTACCGCTCCTCCCTGTGCCGCGGGAGCGAGCCGAGGACAGGCCCAATCCATAGGCTAATGACGTCAATGATCTCCACTTTGGATCTCACTACAAAACCGCTGTGATGCCTGCAGAGCAAATATATCACTTTAGGAGGGTAAACCGGCGACTGCCTGACTTTATCCCCCTTTCATCCCCAGCTCAAAGCCCGGTTTGGGGCCAGCAGAGGCACGACGGTGACATTTGGAGACACAGAAGATGGTGAGCCTATGCAAGACACACAGACCCCATGGCGGGACTGCTGCTCTGAGCGGTCCTTGGCCAGCACCATCGCCCTGCAGCCGCAGAGGTCAATGAGGCTGCTGTTGCTGCGACCATTGGCTCTGTGCGGTGACAGCCAGGGCACAAGTGTAGCACATGTCCCCATGCCAAGTCTGCCCATTTCTCTCAGCCCTATTAAACACCTGATCCCACCATGACAGAGATTTGTCTGTTTTAAAAAAAGCAATTGGCCATTTTTCTGGACAGTACAGCCTTCGCCTTTCCTCCTCCTCTTTCTCCCAGGCAGAAGGGCCATAGCGCGGGCACGAGGGTTGTTTCCAAACTGCCTGGCACGCATCCACCAGCAGCATGAGGGTGGGCAGGGGGTGTCACCCCCGCACCCCATGACGTGAAGCACTCGTGCAGCCCCTCTCCTTAGGGCTCCTGGCATGCCTGGAGTAAGTGCCAAAGGAGCAGAGCTGCCCTCTTTGCTGTGCATCTGCTCAGGTGGGTATCTGCAGCCCTCGACGGCTCGGGGAGGGGGAACCTGCAGCGCTGGCCAGGCTTTGTCCCATTACGTAGCTGGGTAGCGTTTTAACACCCCTTGTCTGCCCCATGCAGGTCTTTGAAGGCTTTTCCCCAGCTTCCTAGTATCATTTGGTGCCCTGGAGCAACAGGACAAAAGGTGATTGTTCCCCATCTTATTTCTAATTATTATTGGAAATAAAAAAGCAGCTGTGCTCCTATTTGGGCCCTGAGCCAGCCTTGGTATCCCACCCCCTCCGCCTGATTTCACAGACATATGCTCAGGTTTCTGACGCACAGAGATCAAATAACCCATCACTCAGGGTAAGATATTATCCCCTATTACCAATTCAATGCAAACAGCTCTCGTCTTCCCCAGATTAAAAGCCAATTAAAGAACCTTGCTTTTCAAGGGGAGAGGAAACTGAGAGGAGTTTTTTGTGGGGTTTTTGTTGGTCTCTGGCAAGGAGGCAGTATCCCTCATAAGTGTTATTAATGAGTTCTTTACAAATTACATTGATTTTGCTCAGAACCCTTTGGGACTCAAGTCTTCAGAGAAAAAGAAAAATACAGAGAGGACAACAACAAAATCCCAACAACCTGTGTCCTAAAAAGGAAAAAGAAAGAAATTTTACTTGCTGGAGGATAAATGGTGTTTGCTTAAGTCAGCAATTGGTGTTTTGGTTTTCAAAGCTTTCTCAGGGCATGGAAGCCTTACTCTCAAGGTGAAGAGCAAGCTCATAAATCTGGGAGAAGCTTCAAGACCAAAAATATGCTGATTCCCCACTGCAGGGAGGGCAGAGCCAACAGGAAAAGGGCATTTGCTCTGCAAACAAGAAGCAGGATGAGCGCTTGTAAATCGCGAGTCACAAGGGAACAGGTGACATTCAGTCCTGCTGCACTTAGATCTGGGATACAAGGGGAAGAGGAAGGTGACTTTAAGCCAGCTCTGCACTCACAAGGACCACACAAGCCCCTGGTTTCTACTCTCATCTCTCTAAATAGCTCAGTGAAGCTTCAGGTCTGATACTCCATTTCCCACCGCTTTCACTGGGAAACCAAGACTTATCTTCAAAGCAGCAGGCTCGGCCCCCAAACGCCTCCTATTTGCCTTACTGCCCTGGGAGCAGACATGTCCAGAGACGTGTCCAGTGCAGGGGTAAAGCCAGAGATCAGAAAATCTCCCGTCTGGGACTGCAGCCAGCACGGCGGGACTCCAGCACAACGGTACACAGTGATAACTCACTCCATCGATCCCGTTTCCCTAGGTTTAGTAGAAACAAACAAAAAGCCTCATCATCAAAAAACCCAGACTGCCTTTCCAGCAAGTATTGCACCCAAAATGAGCTCTGTTTAAGCTTCCCCCCCCAGCAGTTTTGCTCGCTGCCTGCTGACCCCTGCCTCTCCCAGGGCCCACACTGCTCCAAGCCCCGTTACCATCAGTTTGCAACCAGCCTGCAGGAGCCACCCGGGGCTCGCAGCTCCCGGCTGCCACAGCCCTGCCACCCAGAGCCACCTTCTAGTGTGTCTGCCACAAGGTGAGGGGTATTGACTTCTTGACAGAGGGTGTTTAGCACACCCGTCCGCTTCAGTAGGTAGGCAGCTGACCTCCTGGGGTCCTTCGCAACCTGAATTATCTTCTGTTTCTATCAGGATGCTAAACTAGCACAAAAACATGTCTGTCTTTCTGTCAATCTGTCACTTTGCGTTCATTTCATTTTCATCTGTCACACATTAGCCCAGATCTTACTGCCATCAGCAGGCAGTTATTTATTGTTTCCATTTTTGTTTTCTTTTCTAAAGCCATTTCCACCTGAAATATACCGGCACAGACACAGGCATACGTACACAAATAGCAGGGTACCATTTTCACCAGGCTCCCTCTCTGTTCCAGGCTCATCTAGAGAGAAGGACTGGGAGTAACTTGGCCTGACAAGTGACTCTCTGCATTAAAACCGACAGCCAAACTGCCACAGCTTCCTCCTGGTCGCACACCCGGGCAGGGCTTGCTCATACCGCCTGGGCTCAGCTGGTGCAGAGGCGGCGCAGGAGCCCAGGTCGCGTCTCCGGTGCCAGCAGCAGCTCCCAGCCCTTGTACCAGTCCACACTTGCCCACCAGCCAACTTGTTCCCATGCAACCACAAGTTTTGCATGGGGAGAGGAGGGGCCCGACCACGGCCCTGCAAGCAGGAACCCAAAATCTGGCTGAGCTGAGCATGAGCACAAACCCAGCCACCCACCAGCAGACGTCCTGAGGGTCCTTGTGCTGGCACGGGTGACCTCAGCCAGAGCTACCACCAGACTGAGAGCCACCAGCCCAGGCAGAAAGCGGGGAAGTGGTGGGATGCAGACACAGCCATGGCTTGGGGGGGACTACAACAGCATCTCCCCCGGGCCAGTAAGCATGCTCCAGTGGCACAGAGAGTCAGAGCATCATAGAATCATCTAGGTTGGAAGGTGTCAGTGATGGGCACTGCCCGGGAACAGCACCAGGGCTGGGGGAGAGGCTCCATGGAAGGCACCGCGGTCCCTCCTTGCATCACCCTGTGGACTCACTGCCTGCCGCCATGCCAAGGGGGGGCTGGATGCCCCGCAGCACACACCTGCACAGCCACAGCCCATCTCACTGCAGGGACACACATGGGAGACCCAAACTGGGGAGAAAGGGAGAGACGGGAAGGGAAAGGGGGGCGAGCAGGAGGAGCCTGGAGACAGGACGGCCGTGCGTGGGGAGGAAAGGAAGGAAGGGACGCAGCCTGCGCCAGCAGGATCCCTCCCTCTCCCCTTCATTTCCGCCCAGGAAAAAAAAAAAAAAACCTGGAAGATTTTTCCCTGCCTGCATTTTTTTCCCAGCGTCCCCCGGCCGCCGCTGGTGAAACCCCATCTCAAGCCACCCCGTCGCCATGGCAACGGGCCGAGAGGAACAGATGGCCTTGGCCAGCCAAATCCAGATGCGAGGGGAATGGGGCAGGGCCATGTCCCTGGGGGGACAGGGTGGTCGCCCCCTCACCCTTGTCCTCTGGCATGGCGACACATTCACGGACTCGGTACCACCTCAGGGTGGCCTCGCAGGAGGGAGGAACTTGCATGGTCCCCTCCCAAGGGGCATGAACCCTCTGAGACCCACCATCCCGTGACCTGGTCTTCTCCGGCTGCGGGAAAAGCCACGTTTTCTCAGACACCTGGAGCATCTCCCTGCCCGCCTTTAGCAAACCTCACCCCGTAAGACAAGGATCGCACAGCGGGTCGGGGCACGGGGGCCAGACCTTTCCATCTGGGAAGTGAGCGGGCACAGGGCTCAGCTGGCACAGCCTTGCCAGGTCTCCCAGACGGACTCATCCGAGCAGACCGGGGATGAGGACCGGGGTGGGT
>JAOQGH010000010.1:5110083-5139341 GCA_025769975.1 Gallinago jamesoni | reverse complement strand
AAGAGGGGGTTTCTCAGGGGCACAGACCTCTTCTCATCAGATCTGCAGAGCCAGCTGCAAACCAGTGTGGTGTGGTCAGCCCCAGAACTGGTTCCATTTCTGGGGAAAGCAGCAAGTGTGAAACTACACTTCAAAGCCTACGAAGCTGTCTGGACCTGCAAAGGGGAAGGACTCTCTATGGGGAAACACAGGCCAAGAACGCCAAGGAACACTGTTGCAAGAAAGAAAAAATAAAACAAGTGGCTTTTCCTTTAGGAACCTTAGCTCCTAGCATAGGTTGTCTCAACTGCTCAGGCTGATTTTCTCTTGAAAAACCCAAAGCAACACTCGCTCTCCAGAGCCAGTTTTGGAACTGTTACCACCATTATCACAACTTCCTTAGCTCCAGACAAGTTCAGTCTCTGCGGATTGTGGCTGAGTTTTGCAGCCCTGTCCCCAGATCCATGGGGGGAGATGTCTTCTCTTGCTTTTCTTGCCCATGGAGTCCCGAGGAGCTTTTGTCCCACCTGGGAAGCAGTCTTTTTCATGGCTCAAGGGCTCCAGAAGAGGCTGGGGACACAAAGCAGACGGTCCCAGGGTGCGGGATGAGCATGCTGGGAGGCTGCAGGGAACGGGGAGCTAAACCCCCTCCTGCCTAATAGCGATCGCTCGCGTCTCCCGTGCCAAGCTGCTCCCTTTCCCCTGGCCCTGGCACGCTCACGGAGGTACTGGCCTCGGGGGACCAGCCCGGCCCAACCAGCTCCCAGCCCACACCCGTGAGAAGAGCCAGAGCCCGTCCTGCCTCTCAGGTGTGGCCCCGTCGCCCGCGGGCTCCCGCCCGGCGAGAGCACCCCTGCCAGCTTGGATGTGGCCACCTTTGCTGGTGAGAGAAGAAGGGGAGCAGGAGCTGCCGGGCAGCAGTACTCTTGCCAGAGAGGTCTGTGCCAGGGCAGTATCTCGTGGGCTGCAAAGCCCCCTGGTGTGGACGGGTATTGTCCGCAGCACCCCTTTTCTGGGCTTCTTCTCCTTCAGAGGGGGTTCCCAGGTGTTGGGGTTTTGTTTTTTGGTTGTTTTTTTTTTTTTTGCTGGCATCTGGGTTCAGCCCTTTCTTCCCCAGCCTGACAAGCCCTGGAAACCCACATCTTTTCTCTGCAGAACAGGTTGGGTGCAGGAGCAGCCATGCCTGCTTCCCACACGCCAGCACAGCCCAGCCTGGCCCACACCCTCCCCCTGCCCCAATAGCCCATCTCTTGTTTTTTTCCCCCCTCTGCTCTCTTTCCCGGATCAAAGCTGCCTCCCCTCCCTGTATTACAAACATTATTCAGCTGCTAGATAAGAAGCTCTCCAGCAGCTCTTTATTAATCCCACTGGAGGCAGAAAGAAGGCAGAGAGAAAGGACTCGGCGCGGCCAGGACAGAGACTAATGTTCCACGAAAACACCTTTGCAAGAGGACTGTCTTTTCCCCAGAAAGTCTCATGGGAAGCTTGGGTAATAATTAACAATTATCGAGCTTTAAGCCCGCCATCTCTCTCTCTGTCCAAACCAGGATTTTGTAATAACTCATCCAGTCTGAAACACTCCCAGCCCAGTTTGCAGGGGCGCACCGAGGCGGAGGATGCAGCCAGACTCTGGGGCAGGCAGGAGGCAGTGGCTGAGCCTGCTCCTCCCTTGCTTTTACACTGAGAGGCAGAGTCCCAGCTCCAAGCTTCCAGGGAGCATGGATACGAATTTCCCTCCTTGCAGCTCCTCTGGCCGCAAAAAGAAATGGCTTGTTGTGGTACACATCTTCCTAGGGAAGTTTTCCCCCAGCCTTGGAATACCATTGACTCCTGCATATGGCTAAAATCGTAATCTACCCAGGAGATAGACTAGAAAGCTTTTATAGCATATAGACACTTGTTTAAATCCATCTGCTGTCTGAGGCAACTATAATCAGTACCATGTGATGGCTCACACGTGAAACAAGTTGGATGGCTCGCAGGGCCTGGGTTTGCACTGCTACCTGCCCCCTCTCATGGAAGGACCACAGAGTTTCTGAAGTGCTTGTACGTGCAGCAGGCAGGGGATTTCTGCTACCTGCATCCCACAGTGGGTGTGGGTGGGTGTGAAACTTCAGGTGGTGTGAAACTTGCTCACAGCCACCTAGAAAATTAGTGGCAAAAGCAAAGCACATCGCAGATACCCGAAGCCTTACATTACTGTCCCCAGCATGCAGCCGTCCTTCCTGCCTCAGCATTCACAGCAAACCCACCAAGGACAGTGGGAGGTATGAACCACTGTCATCTGTCCTGCCCAGCGTGTTGTTCGGTGAAGAGCTGGGGTGCGGGTGGGAGCTGCCCCAGGCTGGCAAGGCAGCAGGGCTATGGGGGCCATCCAGCCCACACGTCTCATCTACCTGCAACCCCCCCTCCCCAGGGACTGGAAACCAGAAGTGACCCAAATGCACAACCAGTGGAGCAAGAAATCAAGAGACCTTTGAATTAAAGCGGGCAGCAAAGCCAATGGACCATGTTCACCCCCTTCCATGATTTCAACCCACACATCACACACTCAGAGCAGTAAGAAACCGGGCCCACGAAATATTTGTACATCAATCTATGCAAAACAATGTCTTGACTTCTAAAATCGCCGGGCAAGGAGCTGTCAGCTCCTGGCTGCTATGAAAAATGACAAAATAAAGGGGAGCCACCTTTCCTCGTGCTTTGCAAATGATCTCCCGCTTGTACAGAGTGAGGTCGGCAGGATGAGCTGCGCAAGGCGCCTGCAGGCACAGGGCAGTACGAGCAGAGACCAGAGGGACCGCTGCCGGCAGCTTCTGACAAGGAAAGGCACACAGAGGTGAAGCGAGCTAGCCAAGGATATTCCAGGGAGCTTGTGGCAAAGCCAAGAAATGATGCCAGCCCTTCTGAGCTCAGCCTGCCTTTGCCATCACCTCCAGGCCATTCTTTCCCTTTAAGTAAAAGCTGATTCACGCCTGGTAGAAGTCGGTGTGAGGCAGCAGATATTCCCACCTCCAGTGAGGTGCCGTAAGGTTCTCCACAAACTCGGTGGCAATTGGGACGTGAAGAATACAAAATATATATGTATATACCTAAAAAGAATGAACCTTTTATTTCCAAAGTGAGTTTAGAGGCAGTGAAAGGTCTCAGATCAATACCAGCAGAACTGCAGATTGAAGTCCTCCCCTTAGCCTCAGAAAGGGTACAGCTGAGACAGCATCTGCACAAACAGCCTGCCCACAGCCTCTGCCAGCCTGCCTCAGCTCCGACCTTGAGGAGTTGCCTTGAAGTGCAAGAGGGAAACTCCTCCTTCCTCTCCCCTTCCCAGGCAGACCTGGGCTTTTGTTCCCCAGCAGAAAAATCACTGCTGCTTTAGTTTACTTGGGTACATTCTGTCCAGAGAAGAAACTGAGTCTTGACAAACTCACTGCACACGTGCACCAAGACGACCTGTTTCATCATGCAGACAGAAAGAAGTCCTAAGGGGTTCAAGGGGATTTTGCAGCACAGATTTTCAGGCGAATCCAGCCTTGTAGAGAGCTTAGCTCCCAGGCTGGCTCTGGCATTTCAGATGGTGAGATGCACCAGTTGCCTGTCCACGTGCTCCATTATGAACATCTCTTCCATCTTCTCCTCTCCTGCCCCACAGCTGTACATGTGCTCGGCCCCATGCCCCAGGGACCTTTGAAAACAGCATTACAGGTTCTCCCCATACAGAGTTTGGATCAATACAGCTGTCAGGCTTTGGCCACATTACCCCTGCTAATTGGAATTACAATAGGCAGGCTGCAGCTTTCACTCCATCTCTCTGTTGCTTGTCATAACGTAATCAAAATCTCTCTTGCTCTCTCTTTATCATGGAGCGTGACGGGAGCAGAGGCGCTGGCAACCACGCGGCCTCCAGAGACTCTGGATTCCTCTGGATTCCTGCGGATCAGACTGGGGCTGGGAAGCTTTGGCACAGGGGTAGGAAAAGAGCCCTTCACTGCCAAAACTCTCCGGCCTGCCTTTGGCCAGGCAGGTTAACGGGAGAGGCTGGGAGAGCTCTTCACGCTGGGCAGGGAGCTGGGGTCGTGGTTTGAGCACAGCAGGGAGACAGAGGTGGGGACCAAGGGGTGCTGGCGGAGCATGTATTTTGGGAAGGAGGTGCAGAGTCTGGTTAAGACCACAGGCAGCCACAGTTTGACCATGGAGCTGGACACTGGCTGGCAGCAGAGCCCAAACCCTCACCTGGCCATGCAAAGGTGAGGAGAGACAAGCAATGCCAAAACTGAGCGAGGGGATGACGGGACAAGCAATGTGGCAGCTTGGCATGGGCACGGCATGGGACGCTGACCAGGACTTGGGTGGCTGGAGGGGAATGAGCCAAAGCTTTGTGCTCGCATAGGAAGCTGCCTGCTTCCTGCTTTGCCCTAGTACAAGCGAAGCTGAGATAGCATCTAGAGGCTTCAGCTAGGTCAGGATCCGTGCCACGCCAGCTGCTGTGCGAAAGTCCCTGTCCCAGCAAGCTCCCCACGACACTGACTCACCAGCCCCTGCCCACACGGTGCTCGCTGCTCCCTGCCTGCCTGCCCTGCCAGCAAGAGGCCACACACCTCGCGCCGGCTCCCAAGGCTCGGCCAATTTACGGAGCCGGGGTGATACATAGCGGGCAATAGATACAGCAGCCCGTGATTTGTTGATCATTATCAAACGGCAGTAATGCAGGGCTGAATTACCCAGATGAGGGAAGGATCGTCAGCCTGGACCTACTCGGCTCCCCAGAGACTGGCCATAAAGAAAACTTAAATAATTAGAGTGCTTGGGCGGAGATGCAGCCTCTAAGTATTCTTAGGCTCACGCAAATAAAGGAAATAAATTCTTGGAAGGTGCCAGGCTGGATGGGGCAGAGGGAGGCTCATTTTCCACATCACTTGAGAGCAGCCGTTATAAATCTCACTGAAAGATGCACCTCCCCAGGCTAGCGATATTTTTAAACTCCATGAGAGAGGGGAGAGAAAAAACACATTTTAGTATTTACACCACAGGCGAAAAGGGTATTTAAAAATCAGGGTACATTTTTGAAAGTCTGTTCCTGCCACGCCAAGAAAGAAAGGAAGAATTTTCTTTCTATAGTGTGATAGCTGGAAATATTAGCCCCAGAGAATTCATTCCTACCACCATCCTTCTGTTGTAAACTGAGAAATCAAGATCCCAGAAGGACTGGGGGGAGTCGGGGGATAAAGGTTCTTTCGCTGGCAAATTGTTAGTTGAGTTCCCAACTGAATCGGTAGCAAATGCAAATCAGCTCCTCTGAATCCTGAGCGGTGACTTCTGCACTGTCCCTGCTTACTTGGTGTCTGGGGTAATGTCCCACACGGGAAGGGCAGGCTGCTTTGCTGGGCCAGGAGCCCGAGCCCATAACCAGGCGCAGTGGGGAAGGGGACACCAAGTCCCAGGGACCCATTCATGGATGTCAGCTGAAGGACATGGCCTGGAGTTAAAGCCCCACGTGGTGCTTTGCCCGCTGGAGCAGTGTGTCCCAGCCGTTCTGCGTGGCAAGGCCACCTGAGCTGTGGGGCAGGGAAATCCATGCAGCAGCTTCTGCAGGATTGCCGGGCTAGTTCTCATTTCCTTTCCTTTCTGATGTTTTATTGTTCCCCCAGTTGGTTAGTGTTTCCTTCCCTGCACAGGGTGGGGAGTTGGGTAGGCTCCTTGCTTGGCAGTCATCTAGGAAATCTTGTCAAGGGCTGACTGACCACAGGTTGAATGATGCTGCATGGCAACAATACCTGTAATGGCGTGAAAAGTTCTCAGCCTTGCTCTCAGGGCAGGTCCTAGAGGACCCGAAGATAAATGCCAGAGCACTGCCTTCCTCTGCAACCACTGCAGCTTTCCTCCTGCCAAACTCAGTCCTGCTCCTAATTCCCTCATGGGTCCTCAGGCACGGAGAACATTCCCCCTTTCACAAGCTGTGCTCTGTGCAAGCTTCTCTCTCTCCCATCTCTCCCACCCCTTACCAGGACTGCTGTCATCTTTCCAAAAGGATCCTATTCAGCTTCTATCAAAGGAATACATGAGCACACCCATTTGGCATCAGAGCATCAAGCAAATCCCCAAACAAGCCACCTCTGAAGATCACAGCACACTGTAATCACTCCTTCTGCAAGGAGATCCCAATAAGCCCTCCCCCACTTTCCCTGGGTTCTTGCTGAACCCAACCAAATGAGATAGGTCTGGCAAGCTCAGGCCCATCACTAGTAAAAGTCTCTTCATAAAACTTGCACACACAGAGCTCCTGGCCTCCCTCTCCCCATTCCCCAGCAAGCTCTCTCCTCCATTTGAGCCCGCAGCAGATGTTCAGAAGCTGCCCTGGCCCTCGTGCCCTGCAGTAAGGAGGGCATGGCTGCTGCCACCCTGAATCCTGGGGGTCTCGCATCCCCACCTGCAGCTGGAGAACAGCAAGAGGAGCTGCCGCAGATGTCACAAGCAATACCAGCAGGTCCCTTCCCCTCCCTGCTTTCCCGCAGCAGACAGCAGAAACCTTGTGGAAGCCCGGGGAGAGGGGAGTGCTGGCAGCGGGTGGACATGCCTGCAGAGGGGCAGCCACCGGGACAGAAGTGGCACTCCAGTACACATGGGTCCGTTCACGTGTTGGTGCACATAAGTGTCTTTCATAACTGTGGCCTTGAAGAGAAAACCAAGAAGCCTTTTCTAAAGCCTTTCGTAAGACAAGATGTGCTTTACCAATATGACACAACAAGCACCGCACTTGGCTTTGAAGTCAGGACATAGATTTGTCCTGTAGATTCGGATCCCGGGCTGGTCTGAGACTACCCTTTTTCCAGCACCCACCAGCTGGGTCTTGGCACCTCGGTACACAAAAATGAGCTCATCCTTCCCCAGTAAAACATACAGAGGTCCAGTGTGTCCAGCGGTGGGATGCGATGTGCAGACTAACAGCACCCAGCAGCACTGCCTGAAGAGCCAAGAGGGGGTCCTGTATCCAATGGAAACTGTGGCAGCTGATATAAATTACAGCATGGCAAGGATGCTGCTATGCAACACATCCCTGATCTTTAATGACCATAAATGGGCGCAGCCCTGGTTCTCCCTGCACCCAGAAGATACCCCTTCCTGCAGCTAGGTCCCCAGCCACCACGCCGGTGCTGCTGACAAGGGGAAGAGCATGATTGGGCCCAGTAATGAACAGCTTGGGCAGTTGTCTCTGTTGTACACCTCCAAATCCCTAGCTGCTGCCTTCTGTTCCAGCCCTTGAGAACAGCACTGCTTCTCAAATGACACAGGCCTTGGCTAAGCGAGTAAGGTGACATCGGCAAGAGCAGCAAGGAAATACTGTGCGCTATGACCTCTTCAGAACAGGGCTGGTCTTTTGCTTCTGTGTACCTACAGTCCCTTAAGTGACTTTGATTATCCGTCCTTAACATTTCCTCTAGTTTTGGCACCCCCAGGCTAGGGAGGCCATTGGCACAACTACTCTGGTGGGAATGTGACTCTGGGCTTGCCTACCAGGGGTCTCAGAGCTGATTATCTAGCCCAGGAAAACTCAAAGACACCTCTCCCTAAGGAAAACGTAGCAGCAGCTGTAGCTCCGGCACTTAGGAAAGCTAGGGCTGTAGCCCATCGAGACACTGGGACAGCCTCTTCACTTCTAGTTCGAGGCCACTGGGAGGGTGAGGAGGTGTTTCCAGGCAAGGGGAACCTCCGTTGTGGCCATGGGTTTGGGTGAGGGCTGAGTTACGACTCCACAGTGTGGTGATAACTCATCCGGCCCTGAACTCTGAGCTTGGCTAGCTCACTTGTTTAGGCTGTTCAAGGATGGGGCAGGGTTCATTCTTCCCTTGCTGCTCTCCCCTGCCCTGAGTGCCACAGTGGCTTGCACAGGCCAGTGTAGCCATCGTGCATGAAGCTGCTCCACACAGAAACCTGGAGAAGACAGTGACGGAAACCCTGGCCTTTCTCCTGAACTATCCAGCCCTCTGTATGTGCCTCCGAGTAAACCCTGTTCATCATATTAAACTCTCCCCTAGGCCTATGACTTCTGCCCATCACGGACAGTCTGTAACCCCTGGCTTTGCTAGGACACGCAGCACAACAGCCTCTAATTATAGGGCTCTGCTCAAGCTCTTGAGTCCCACCAGCCTTTTCAACCCATTAGCGTTAGACCCTGAGTCCATAGCTAGAACTCTGGCCACAGACAACCCCCTTGGGCTGTCTTTCCTAGGGACAGTAAAAATGGTCAGAGAAAAGCTGCTCAGGCAGTGTCCCTCTCAGTCCAGAGTGTGTCCTGCCAGGGCTTAAGAAATGAAACCTGATTTTGCCAAGAGCTGGATCCTCGGTGCAAAAAGCAGCTACCTGTAAGGCCAGCTGAAATCCAGTGCCCCCTGCATCCGCACGATGTGGCTACAGACCCAGCTCTGCAGCAGCCTGTTGTGATAGTGTGTCTTTAGCCTCACACAGAGAACAAGGCTGGTTTTTGCTCTCAGGTGGCCGCATGGCACTCCGCTCCAGCCCCCTCGTCTCCAGCACAGACGGGCCTTTGTGCTGGGAACCGCTCTTGCCTGTCACCAGAGCAGAAGCGCTGGATGTTAGCCACTGGCTGTGAGCTGCATGGACCCTCTGTCAATCCTGGCCGTGCCTCCGGATGCCTCACTCTAGCACGGGGGGGAGGAATGGATGTTCCATGGGAAAGGAAAAATAGATTCAAGATTAGTTTGATTAGGGGGTTTTCCCAGGTAGAGAGAGCACTGCTGAGAAGAGAGATGGAGGTAGAGTCCTCTTGACTAACCAGGCTTGGGAGCACCTGCTGTCTTATAGCCAGGTGGTCCATCTGGTACCTGCTGCTGCTTCAAGGCAGTGATGTGATTTGCAGGTCCTTCTGTAGCATCCCTGCATGGCTGGAACAGACGGAAGCACTTTGCTATTTCCTGCAGTTAGAAAGACAAATAGGCTGGGATGGGGAAGAGAAGACCCCATCCCTGTGTTTTCTCTTTCAGGGAGGAGATCCTGCCTCTCCTTAAATTCTTTCCCCCTGCCCACTTGTAGGTCGAATGAAGGTGGCAAGCAGTGTTATACACCAGTCTGCAACTGGACTGGCTCAGAGCCAGGGAGGACAGGCCCGGAGCAGAGTGAGGCAGAGAGGCAGAGCTGGGTGGATAGTGCTTAGAAAGACTTTCCTCCTGCATCACACCAAATAACGTCAAAGGAGGATTATAAAACTCCTGCAGGGACGGCTTTATTGTGGGGGAATGGAGAAGAGATGGTTCATCAAGTTGGGTCAGTTCCTCCTATCCATCCCCAGCACCCCACAGAGATGCTGAAGGGGCAAGAAACCGCTGGCCAGATTCCCCCTGGCCCCGGCTGCTGCAGACCTGTGCCGTGCAGGGTACAAGCATCCTCCCTAGCCTGGGACCTCCTGTCCTCCTGGGACGGGCAAACAGCAAGGGGCTGAAGCTCTCTCTCCCCCTCTCATGCCCAGTAGCTGCTGTTCAACTGCCTTGAGATTGCTGCAGAGGCAAGAGCTGCCGCAGCTTTTATGATGCCAGTCTGCCTGAGCGGCTGCATCAGCCCCAGAGAGAGGGATAAACAGCGAACGGACAGCAACTCCCCAGGTCTTCTTCGGGTGCCCACGGAGGCAGGGACACACGGAAGTGACAGCCAGGGGCATATAAAATAACACAGTGCTGGGAAAGGTATTCCTCTAACATGCAAATTTCACCTCCCATCTCCGTGTGTGACAGAGACAAGACTGCAAATGCAGAACTTTAAACCTAGCATGTTGGCGTGGTGGAAGGACAGGGAGGACATGTCTGGCTGCCACAGGCTCTCCGTCACAGACTGCGAGGAAACTGTCCTTCCTGCCATGGATGATACTTCTGCATTTGAGCAGCTTGGGTAGGAGTTTCTCTTCTGTTATGCAGCCGAGGGATTCCCCTTGAAAACCCAGCTGGGGGGGTATGTGCATGTGTGCTAGGAGGGCACATGCATCAATCTAGCCTGGAATAAACCCTCATGGGGAGAAGTGGAAAAAAAAAGTAAGGCCAGGAGAGTATCTGCAGCTCAACAGCAGCCAGGAGGAAAGCGAGAGGATGTATCATGAGAGGTTTCATTCCTTAGTTAAACAAATTTTCACATGAAACAATAATGTGGGTTAGGGAGCCCTCACTGCAGAGCTCTGAATTCTCTGTGCTGGGATGGCTGTGCTCCGGTAATTAACACAATAGGTGTCTCAAATGCAAACTGGGTCCCAGCTCCAGTGGCTGGCGGCACCAGCTCACCCTGCATCAGAGCCGCCCCTGATTTCATCTGACGTATTTGAAAAAGCAAGAAGATCTCTAGGGGTTGCTCGGACTGGAGTACTTTTGTCCCTCTCTCATTTGTTTCTGCTTTTTGCACCACTATGCATCACTGGCCTGTGAAAAGGACTGAGGAAGAGCCATCACGACCTCGAGCAATGATGTTGCAAGACGCAAAACCTTTTTCTCAGAGGCCTTGAGGACTGCGGCCCTCTGAGGACTTACCAACTCATCCCTGCAGCATTCACAGCGACCTGACTTCTGCTCTTCCAAAAAATCTTTTTTCCCCTGGTGCTGCCCCACCATCTCCCCCACATGCCTGTCTGCAGGGTGCTAGAGATGGGAAAGAGCCTTCCCCTGGCTAGTGGTGGCCACTCGCTGCTCTCTCCTGCTTTACGACAGGCTGTCCCGGCTGCCCCCAGCCTTAGCCTTAGCTAGCAGAGGGCAAGGGGTGCCAAGGGGAAACACAGGCCTGGGAAGCAGGTCACAACAACCGGCTCTTCTGGTTCCCTTCGTGATTCAGCTGAGGTGTGAGCGGTGCCCACAGGATCCTTCTGGTGCCTCCCTGTAAGCTTGGCTTTGTGGCTGGCAAGAGTTGCAGCCCAGAGGAGGGGCGACGCGAGGAGGGATGTGCCAGGCTCCGCCGGCATCGGCACCTCGTCAGCCACCAGTTAATTGTGAGCGCTGGGCCTGGCGCTAGAGGTGTTGCTGGATGTGGCAATGCCCCTGCTTCCGTACGCCTCCCTGCAAATGGCTGCATGGGCGCTGGGCTGGGAGCTCTCGCCTGATTAACGCTGCCGGTTCAGAGAGCAAACAGCATTAACCACGGTCGTCCCCTGGCTCCGGCCATGGGGCAGGCTCCCTCCCGCCCGCGGGCTGAGCTGGCTCTGCCTGCAGCCTGTCGCCTCACCCACGCTGACACACACATGAGCTCATCAATTCACACCAGCTTAAAACTCGACGGGTCGGTTCCACCGCAACGAGCCAGGCCTAATGGGAAAATGTCAGCCAAAGACACACTTTCGCTTCCTGAAATAGCCTGATGTTGTTGTTCTGAGTTTTAGGAGAAGACAGGTGGGGGAAAGAAAAAATAACAACTAAGAACTCAAACCAAAGGCAGAACAAAACCCTGGCAATGTTTTGCCTTTTAGAAGCTGACTTGGGACATTAAAGCAGCTCTGTAAGGTACAAGACGGACCAGATCCTACAGTGACACACTAACTGTTATCAGTGCCCCAGAGGGCCGTCGTACCCCCCCAAAAAGGATCCCTCCCTCCAGCTGCAGCCAAGTTTGACCTAAGGCCTCCAGGTCACTACAGCTCAACCAATGCTGCTTTCAAGCGCCGAGATGGAAAAACCCTGTGTCAGAGCTTCAAACACCTCTCCAGCTCTCCCCTGCTGAGGATCTCAAAGCATTTTGCAAAGAAAGACTCACGGGCCCCTCTCGGAGCCCAGGAGGTAGCCCAGTGATAGCAGACAGGAATCTGTCCCCAGACAGAGGAGAGCATTTGGAAATAGAGGCCCAGATCCGCCGTTGCAGGACCAAGCACAAGATGAATGTCTCTGCTCTGCGTGGTTACATCTCAAGCTGTACCGAGTTCCATGGCGGGGATAAACAGACAGATTGTTAAGACTTGTAAAGCACAAATTTAACCGCAAGTGCTCCTAACCTCTGGAGATCAGCCGTTGGGGATCTCTCCTTGCCACAATGCCATGGCTTTTCAATAAAGCCCTGTTCATACGAATATCTGGAAGCCCTAACGCCGTAGCCCGAGTTGATACCTGCTTAATGGTTCCAAACGGGCAGGAAGGCAGATTTGAATGGAAGGTTGCAGGAACCCTGAATTGAAACCGTTCTGGACGACTGAGCCGATTCCATTAAAGACAATTTGTAAAGCAGATTTTTATAAGGGACTCCTTATAGCTTTTACAGCAGGGAACTTTTATTTCCTTATCAGAAAAAAAGCTAACGTTGTCAGAAGGGGGAGGTAGAATATGTGTATGGGAAAAAAAATGAAATGGCATTGATCGGATGAGCATGAAAGGTTTTCCAGAAAGCAGGTAGTGTCTTCTGCCTTCCTCCCATCGTTCTGGGATGCTACAGACCAAAACACATTTTCCAACAAAGTCTATGGTTATGAATTCACTCATGACAGAGGATCCTAAGTTTCCCTCTCCCCTTCTCCTTGATAAGCAAGCCTGTCTGCATTCAAAGCTTACGTATAGCTTGTTATACATATACCCTCAGCTGATTTTGGCAAAGGCATTACCAACTTGAGGAACTACCTGCCTCAGTACGGCGCTCAGACCTAAGGACTGTCAGCCTGCTGTGACTTTGTGCAGCACTGAGCACAGTGTTGTGCTGGTCCTTCCCTGCTCTGGGGATGTGTCCACAGCACAAATAAGTGTGAAAATGAATGAAACGAACGAATGAGTAAATACATAATAAAGGATCAGTCATTCCCGCAAACGTGGTGCATCCACCACTAAACTGGTCCAGCTGAGAGTCTCACCCACACAGCCTTCAGGGTATTCCGTGATCACAGACGGGGGTTGGGAGGGATTACCTTCCCAGAACATTGCAGAGCTGGCCGTACCCTTTCCTTGGCAAGGCACCGCTAGATGCACCACGGGCTAATCCTGGCAGAGCTGTCAGCGGGACAGTGCAAGAACTATCGGAGTACTGCAGAGTGGCAGGAGACAGGATTGCCTGACTGCTGCCAGCCAAGCTTCGAGAACAGCTAAAAATAGAGTAAGTGGGGGGAAAAAAAAAGTCTCTCTTGGCAGAAAAAGGTGAGATGCCAGCCTGCCCCAGGGTCACTGTCTGTGTGTCTCCTTGGTGAATGCAATTCCTAGAGGAACTGGGGGAGCAGATCTTTTGGTTTACCCAGCACAGTCGCTGCAGCATTACTCCATCTCCCGTGCCTTTCCCAGGGATTGTGGGGAGGGTCTGCTGCACGGGGCTGCCCGGTGGAGGGGTGAGAAGGAGGGAAGAGCAGGTGAAGAACAGCATGGAAAGTTCTGAGATTCCTTGTGAGGAGCCAGAGCTCAGCCAGGCACCTGCCTGGAAGCACAAGAGGAGCGCAGGGAGCCCCAGGCTGTCCCTTCCATCACCTCTTTTTGCAATGCACAGCAGATCCCTTTGTCCTGGGAATACAGAGGTATACCCAGACCTGCTTTCTCATCCCTCTGTTAACCTTTTCCTTCTTGCAGTCTCCCTGATTTCTTGACCGCCCAACCTTCCACGTTACCTCTGTCCTCACCCATTTTAGCTGGACCATCCAGTCACCGTGCTCTGTTGATCTCCCATGCCCAGGATGTTATCATCTCTGTCTTTGCTAGCACTGGGGAGCCCTGGGCCCTGGCATTTGCTTGGATGGCTGGTCTTTTGGCCCAGACCTTGTTAAGCATGGCCACATCTCCAAGTCACAGCCCGGTGAGCCTGGTTACTCTTCTAGGATGCTGCCCCAGCTCAATAAGAGGAGGAACAGAGGCAATTCCACCCTGCCTTCACTGCAACTTCTCCTTTCCAGCTGCAGACCCCCCTCCTTCTGCAGGCACTGGCTGCTGCTTCTGCCCCTGCAGAAGGCTGGACACCAGCCCAGGGGTGGCACATGCGCCCGCTGCCACCCACTCCAGACCCAGCCACTAGGAGCCCAGCCTCAAAAAAGCAAAAATCAGTTCTATTTGCATTTCCCAGGTCATTCACAAGCACTGCAAACCCAACTGGTCCCCCTTCCGACCTCGGACTCAGGAAAGGCCTCCAGGATGGCATTAACCCATTCTCCGCTGGAGCAGAATAAAATAGTTCCCCCCCCCTCCCCCCGGGCACTTCACAAAATGGGTCACTCTCCCTCTTCTAAGAGCTGTGCTAGAGCCCAGGGCAGGACCAAGCCCCGGGGTGGGGACACACGGGCTGTTCTGCCACCACCAGCACAGGTCGAATGAGCTGGGCAGAAGTGGATCCAAATCTTTGCCCATCTCCTCCTTTCCAAGGCCGGCTCGGAACCAAAGGGATATGTCAGATGCCATCAGACACCCAAGTGCAAAAGCAGTGAAAGGAAGGTCTGAAACCCGCTAGCAGTCCAGCCTCTTGGCAAAAAAGCCCGTGGGAAGCGTGTGTGCTGAGGGGAGCGGGGATTTTGGGGATGCTGGACAGCTAAAGCCTTCCACCTCTCCTTCCGAAACATCTGTGCTCGTTACCCAGCCTAGTGGCTCCCTTTTCCGGGAAGCCTGGCGGCTCTGCCTCGCTAGACGCTGCTCGATCCAAAAAGCAAACAAACCGCCTCAGCTCCCAGGACTCCGGAGCCCACTGCCTGCAGCTGCTTCCAAAACAAACGATGGTGTTGTTCCGCTCACAGCCAGAGATGAAATCGGTCCCGACTCTCTCCCACCCTCGGGCAGATGCTTCCACACCTGCTCAGGACCCGGGCGCGCACCCCAAAACGCCGATCCCATCCTTGCCCCCGATCCCCCCGGCTCCGCGGCACTTCCCGCACCCCTTTCCCCCCATCGGCCCCCCGCAGCCCGACCCCCGACCCCCGCCGCGCCCCGGCAGAGCCCACCGCCTCCTTGGGGGGGACCGGCCGGCAGCGGCTCACCTGGTAGGAGCGCGGCCGCCAGGATGCAAACTCCGATAGTCCACCAAGATGCAGGGCAACTTGTCTGCAGCTGTGAAGCCATGAGAGTTCCTTAGGAGAAATGGGCAGGGGTCGGTCTGGCAGCGTCGCTGGGCCCCCCCACCCCCCCCGCCCCCGGTGATGTTCAGGTCTGCTTTTTTAAAAAAAAAAAAAAAAAAAATTAAAAAAATTTTTTAAAAAGCCACTGTAGGTGCAGGAGGACAAAGAGGCGTTGCGCCCAGCAGCAGAACGGGCGGCCGGAGGAGAGCTTCGCCCATCCGCAGGGGCCCCGGGGCTCGGCGGGGCGCGGGGGCCCCTCTCCGCGGGCGCGGAGCGGTGCGGCCGGCTGCGGGAGCGAGCACGTCCGCCGAGCCGGGCGAGTGAGAAGGGGAGGGGAAAAAATACAATTTAAAAAAAAAAAAAAGGAAAAAAAGGGAAAGAAAAAAAAAAAAAAGGTGCGGGGGGGGGGGGAGGAAGAAGAAATAAAGCAGATGGAGGAGGGAGAGCCCTCCGCGGGCTGCTGCCGGCGCTCGCAGCGCGGCGGTCCCGTGGCTCCGGCGGCGGGGCCGGGCAGCCCCCGCCCGCTGCCTGCCCTCCGCTTCCCGGGGCGCCCGGCAGCCCGGCGGCGCTCAGGCGGCGAGGGGCCGGCTGCGGTGCTCCATGGCCGGCCGCGGGGCCGGGGGCGGGGGTGGGGGGGAGGGTGCGGGGGGCGTGCGGTGTCGGGGGGTGCCCGGGCGGGGAGGCACGGCCGGCGGCTCGCAAGGACGGGCACGGGCTCGCACACACACACACACGCACACACACACACGCACGGTCCCGGGCGGGGCGGCGGCGGCGGCGCTCGCCCTCTCCTGCGTGATGTCAGTGCACGGCGGAAGGAGGGCGCAGCGTTAACTCTTTGCTGCCCCGCAGCCCCGCCACGCCGCCGCCCCGACACCGCGGGGATCGGCGTTACCGCCGGCTTCCCCCCCCCCCCCCCTCTCCCGGGGCCGTTCAGGGCGACTCCCCCCCTCGCCGCCCCCTCCATCTCGGCCCTTTCTCCCCCTCCAGCCGGCTGCTGGCGGCAGCTGGCTTTTGTTCGGCCGACTTTGCCGGGGATGATGTGGGAGCCCGGGGGCGCCTCGCCGGAGGTTTCCTTAGGGTGCCCTCCGGCTGCGCGCCCGGGTTTTGGGGGCTTAAAGCTCGTTTTCTCAAGACCCTTAGGGGTGCTGGACCGCCGGCAGCCCACCTATCCTCACACAACGTGTCCACCTTACATAAACCGCGCGTGAAATAGGCACAGCTATTATATAGAATCTAAGATTTACGCTCCCGAATGCTTTTGGATGCTGATCCTGAGTGATGTACAGCGTTTTCACGGGGCCGGCTGAAAGAAGGAGCCTGTTCTGGCCACACTGTGTCCGCGCTGATACGCGAGGGGATTCAGAACCAGCACAAGGGCTGATGCGCTGGAGCAGGGAGGCACTGCTCTGCCGCGCTTTGTAACAGCCCTTATTATTGCGGACACAGACACAGCCTTTGTGGATCTTTTGCTAAGGAGGTATTTAGCCAGCTCCTGAGCTGCCCTGGCCTCAACAAGGATGCCGAACCCCAAACAAAGATGTGAACAACAATGACAACAACCAGCAACAAAGTCATGTTGATTTCAGGCTCCATTAGAACAACACAGGAACAAATCAATGCCTGGCAAGCAGAAAAGGACAGAATCAGTGGGGAAGGATACCACACATCGTGGAGAAGGGAAGGAGGGGGGGCAGCCAGCGGCTATAAAAAGATACCTCTAAGGACCCCTTCAGCAGTCTCCTCCTCCTTTTAATTCCTTTAGAAGTTAATTCCTGTTGGAGGGAAGGGTGGGCAGCTCTGTAACAAAGCGGATTAGCCAGATACAAGGTTTGTGCCAAAATAACAAAAGTTATTACGTACTAATGAGGTTTAGTTAATAGATTCATAGACTTCAGGACCACTGGGGATTCCTCTGGACATCCTGCTTGTGGAGCAGAGGCTTCAGAACTAGCCTCTGCTGGGATGTGTGGGGCAGGCCTGACCTCAGCACGAGTGTTTGAAGCTTTCTGCGAACCCAGGCAAGGAGATCTCGGGTCAGCTACCCAAGTTTCACAAGTTCAGGGTTCCCTTCACAGGCCCAAAAGCTAGAGGTTTTCCTCTGTGAAAGGAAAGAGAAGAGCCAAAGCTGTGATTATGCAGTACACCAGGCGGGTCTGTTCTCACCCTTGGCAGCCCTTTGGTGCTCTGCTTGGCCGCAGGGCGCAGCGATGGCTTGGCAAATGCCGAAATTGCCCGAGTCATTCCCTGTGAGGGCTACGGAGGGGAACGCTATTCCTGGGGGCTTGCAGGTGACACAGGGCAGACTTGGCAAATACATGAAATTCCCACCACCACCATCAGTTTGTTGCAAACTCAAATCAAATCAATCCCAGAAAGAAAAAAATGGGATTTATAAGAGCTTGATCTAAGCAAGGTGACATTTCAGTGCTACATCTGGGGTATGATTAAGATTTCCCTTCAAGAACATGGGGAGATTTGATAGAGCCTTGGGCATTGGCATCCCAAATCACAGACCTCAAACATTTGAGACAAAAATGTAAATCCATTAACAGCAGCAGCAGCAGCAGCAGACCATTAGCCCTGGTCCATCAGGCCTAACTTATTGAGCCAGAATGTATTATTTTCATGATTCTGCACAAAGCAAAACCCATCACATTTGGCACAGTTCTGGCTGTTAACTTCTAAGATTTATTACATAGTGCCATGGGGCCCCTGCTCTGCAGCTTTTTGTGAGTCCAAAATTTCCGTGAAGCCCAAGGGGACTTCTGCATGAGGAGGAAAGGCAGGAGTAGAATACTTTGGTTTGGCAGTTTTTGTTATTTCTAGGGGAGGATGATCATAATATGTAACATATTTAATTGCGTCATACTTTTTTTTTTGATTTGAGGAGGTCTCTGTGTGCTTGTCCTCTGAGGGGCTGATAGGGCTGCCTTCTGCTTTGCTCTGTCAGCCGGTTTAGCCGATTGTTTCCTTGTTTCTAACCCTCCCAGCAGTAGGTTTCTAAAGTCCATCCCAGCCAGAGACGTGGGAGCAGGAGCCCTAACTACTTTATATGCCATGGTGCTTGCAATTATAGGGCAGGCTGTTGCGTCCCGGACCAGTTGTTGGTTTCAAACGCTGCCCATCCTTTGCACTCCTCGTACAGGAACACATGAACCACTCTGAGGCTCAGAAATCCCTTTCATAAACCTATAAACATATTCCACTAGAAGCAAAGAGAGAGAAGAACAACCCACCTGGTGCTTCAGATAGTCCAAAGGACTGGGCTGTGATGAATCCCCCCTTCCCCAAGGAAAATCATTCCTAATGCTGTAGAGAAGTGATATTTACCCCTTCCTGATTTTGAGGGATGGTACAAGTCTTATTTTAGGTGGCAACTAGCCATCAGAACAGGGATCCAAAAGTTATACAAGCCCTTTCCTCTACACCCCTGTGAAATCTGTTTTAGGCACAGATACTAGAAATGGTGTAGTAACTTGGCCGACACTTACATAAGTTGTCATGCTAATATAGTTCTTGAAAATTGCAATTAAAGCATGAAACAACATTTGGCTGAAAAAAAAATAAAGGCTTGCTTGTAGTCGAGCAGTGTTTTGTCCGCCCAGCATTTTGGCTGTTCAGCCAGCAGAAGAGTTTTCTGCTGATGCTGACATGTGAGGTAACGTCTCTGCAGCAACCTGCTGTCATTGAACGTTTGACGCGCACCTCCCAAAATCCTTCCCGCCGGCTGACGTGGTTGAGCACGGTCCTTTGGCAATGTGCAGGAGGACACGGGATGGCCTTGGTGAGGGGGTCTGCAATGACACAGCTCCCTCGGATGGGGTCTTTCCCTGGCGAGCTGATACACATCCTTCCCTGGGGCTGAGCCGTTGCTGGGCTGGAGTCAGGGCGAAACGGCTGGGCCAAATCACTGGGGGATGAGCACAGCAGATGCCCAGGAACAATGGGGCTGGGCTGATGGATAGTCCTCAGGGGACTGCTGTCTTTCCATCCTCGGGGCTGCTGCCTGCCCTGGAGGAGGAATTGTCACCCAGGAATTCCCCCCACGCTGGTGAGCTCCTGTTCCTCCAGGGATGGCTGGGGCTGTGTCCCCGCTCCCCTTCCCCAGCAGTGGCTGCTTCCCAGTGGCTCCCTGAGCACACACGGTCTGGCAAGGCCCCGCGACTTGAAAGGCTAAGTGGGAATGGACATCTTATCTTATTTTTTACAATTATGATTACCAGAGGGTACTGGAGGGAGGGAAGAAGGAAGTGGGGAGGAATTGCTCTTTAAAACATTCCTCAGTGGGTTTTTTCAGCTGCTTTTGTTTGGTGAAGAGCCCACAGCAGAGGCCTGTCATTCTGAGCTGGGAACGCGTTTGACACTCTTGTCTCCGCCGTGTACCTGGTGTGTATTTGCTGCAGTGCTGATTACATTAACTTCTGTGTTTATAAACATTTTGAATCAGTGCAGAAGGCTGTGCTGAACAGAATTTTAAAGCCGGCATCAGTTTTATTTTTGCTTTTTCATCTGTAAACACACATAATGTGTCTGCAGCACAGCCAACAATGAGGGATCAGAGGTGCAAAGGGCTTCCTGAGCTGATTCTCTGCTTGGCTTCACTTCTGAGCTCTCCTGATACAGCCTCCTACATGCGGTCCCTTCCAACCTATTCTATGATTCTATGCTTACATGAACACACATACATACACACACTCACGTACACTGTACAGACAGCAGACACTCCCTCAGATCTGAAAGCACCATCCTTGTAAAAGGCAATTCGGTGCTGATAGTCACTCCTGTCCTGCTGTTCTTTGGATAGGACCAGCAGTTGGAGAAGAAATTAAATCTGAACTGGTGAGAAAATTGCCTCCCAGTTAATGGAGGCTGATGCAAGTTGTAAGCAGTCTGCAAACAGCAGAGGTTTTTTTCTGTCCCCCTCTGTTGAAGGGTTTGTAATAGCCTTGTTGCAATGCTATCTGAGTGCCATAGCCCTCTCAATCCCCACAGCACCCCCTTGTGAGGCAGGAATTAAACCATAATCCTCATTATACATGGAGAAAAGAAGCCAGGGAGATTAGGAATCTCAGCCTTGCAGAATGTGGTATGAGTTCTGCTATCGGATTTCAGTGGAAAGCGGCTGGAAGTGCAAGGCTGGTGTGCTTGGGAGGACCCACATTTTGGAAATGCCCAACAATAGCCGGTCTGGGTGCCTTTCAATCCACCCAGCCACAAATTAAGGGTGAATTTGGGCTGGAGTGCTCCTGCACAGGTGTGACTGCTGCAAGCAGCATCCATGTCTAGCTCAAATCACTGCACCACACAGCTCTTTGGTCCACTCTTCTTGGCTTTCTGCACCAACACACACCTTCCCCTCCAGCCATCGGCAGTGAAGTTGCTGCTGGGAGATGCTGTTAACGTTGGGTCCTCTCTGAGCTCGGCAGAGGAAGGGATGGAGGCTGCATCTCTTGATAGGTTAGGAAAAGGGCCCCGCGTGCTCTTGAGGTGTCTCCCGACTTAGAGCTGCGGGAGGAGGGGTGAGCTCTCCCGGTGCCGGAGCAGAAGGCAGGGGGGCAGCCGATCCCACCCGTCCCGGCAGGGGCACGGCTGGGGCAGCCTCATGCCCGCTGCAGGGCCGGAGGAGCGTTTCTAGCGGGGCGGAGGGGCCGAACGCCCGGCAAGGGAAAAGGCAGGCGAAACCGGCCGGTGCCTCGGTGCGATTCCCCCGGGGAGCCCGGGAGGCGGCCCCGGGCACGGCGGCACCAAAGCACAACGGCCGAGCACCATCTAGTGTCAGCAGGGCCGGCTCCGCCGCCTCTGCCCCACCACCGGGGTACGGGGGCGACACCAGGGCTCCGAGCCCCGCTGGAGCCACCCCAGCCTCCCCCCCACCTCCCAGCCCGGGAGCATCAGCTCCGCGGAGGGGGCCGGGGCTGCCTGAGCCCGTGCCGCCCCGGCGGCGAACAATGGCTTCGGCAAAGCTGCTTAAACGCTGGATAGAAGGAGCTCTCCTCGTCCCTGGCGGAGCTGACATCTAAGAAGGAATTAAAAGGTCTGTCTTACATGCCCGGAAACAGGCGGGCTTGCGTTTGGGATTGTGTGTGTGCGCACACAGGCACGGAGGGCTGGGAATTCAACACGGCGTTCGCAGAGGGCACAGAGAAAGAAAATACAGAGGAGAAATGAAATGAAATGAAATGAAATCGGCAGAAATATTTCAAAGGGCATGTGTTCCCGGCATGGCTAATGGAGCCCGGCAAGGGGAATTCTCACTCTTGTCTCCAAGACTTGTCCCTCGGCTCCAACATCTGCACGGATGCGCTCTCCGGCACTGGCACAGCTCATTCCAAGCACACACAAGCCTCAACGGTTATGGTATTAAAAAATAGCATGCGTTATTGAGCAGCGCTGTAGCCCTCCCTTCCCGAGTGCCTTGGCAGTGCCCGTGCATGGCAAGGAAGGCAGGACACAGAGTCCCAAACCAATACCCGGAATAGCTGTCTGGCTGAGGGCTTTAGAGGCTGCTGTGCAGCCATCCGTGAGGGAAAAGCCCCAGAGAGGATTTCTTCTGAACTGGAAATTCACTGACACACTCTGCTTCGGATTTGAATCGGGATCAGGACTTGCTGTAAATTTACAGGTGGAAATAAGCGCTTTGCTTTTAGTGGTTGGACAAACAGGCTTCTTCTCTTGCATAAGCTCTTCTGGGACCTGATCTCCGGATAACAGGGCAAGAAGTCAAGAGGTTTGCAGGCCTGTCTCATTTGCAGGCTGTCGAGTCAGTAGCAGGAGGGTGTAAATTTGACGCTATGACAGTAGAACTGCTGCTGTGAACAGGGAGCGATGCCCCTGTAGCCACCACAGTGACTCTGGATGACACCGTCACGCTGCTGGAGCCCCTGGAGTTGGACCATATCAACTCCCCCCTGTCAAGGTGTTCCTCTGGAGCCACTCCAGTGCATTAACTGGAGCAAATCTGCGGTAAATCCAGCCCAGGCATGGGAAATGGTGGTGTAAATCTGGAGCGTGTGGAGCTGCGGTGCTGCTGTGAACACGGAGCAGCCCCATGTGCGTGGCAGCATGGCAGCCCCCCTCCCTGTCCCTGCTGGTGTGACTGGACACAGAGCAGCCCCAGAGCCCTTCCCAGCTGGTACAGGTGTGAGCTTTGCTAAAATCCGCATCCAGGTGGGGGAAGGTTTCTGCTGCACAAGCAGCTTCCCCATTCAATCCTTGCCATTTGCTTCTGAGGCACATCTAGCAAAGGCTGTCCTCTCTCTCTCTCTTCCCCCCTCCTCCAGCCAAGCCGTTAATTTCCGTCTGTCACAAACGAGCTGTTTCTCTGCGAGCAGGGCCCTGTGCTCCCTCCGCCAGGCGAGGCAGGCAGCAGCCTTGTCAGCATCAGAATCGGCCGCAGGAATCAACACATCCCGGTGATGCTGATTTATCGCCCTCTAGGTTGTCAGCATAAATACTTGATAAATACAGATATGAATAATACAGCCTGAGTTTACCTTGTCGGTGTTAATGAATCTCCTGTGAGTGAGAAGGGGGGACTATAGCCAGGCTGTGTGAGCGGTGGAGGTCTCTTGTGCGCGCTCCTCCACCATCCCAGGGAAGGCAAGGGTTTTTACTCCAAACAGTGCTTTTGTGAACCTGGAATAACCCTCCCTCCCAGCCTCTTTTGTAAATGCCAACTGGGCCTGGCTGATGTCTCTTCAGAGGAATTTTGCTGCAGTCTGAGGAGCTAGCGATGTGAATTTGGAGGGACTCCAAGGGAAATGTTTCTGTCAGCCTGGAGTAACTGCAGAGGGACCAGTGAAATGATGTTACTGCTCCCCCTCAGAGGACAAACCTCTCCTCATGGGGGAGTTCTCTCCTCCTGTCTAATTGTTGGAGCAATTGTTCTCCATCCATGAGCTTCTGCTTCCTTCTGCAGATGCTGGAGGGAGGAGGTCACCTTCCTTACGCTCACGGGACCTTTCCAAAGACACTGGGTAGGGAGGCTTTGCCCATCTCCCTGCAGAGCTGCTGGCCTGGCTCTGAGGATAAGCATTTGTCCCCATTGCAAATGTACCCAAAACTTTCCATCAGCCAAAGAGCCAGGCTGTGCCTGCTAATTACCGCTAGCTGTTTGGATGTTTGGCTTTGGTTTTTTTTTGTTTTTTTTTTATGATGGAAAAAGATAGTAGGAAAAACTTTGTAGATATATGGCACTTTAAAGCCTTCCCACAAGAAGGAAGGATTCATGCAGGCCTGGGAGTTGGGGGAGCCAGGTTTATTTGCCCTATGTCCTAATGTTTGGATAATGTGAGTATACTTCAAAGTGCTGTGAGACCCTGCCATCTTGGGCACCCAATAAGAGTTGTAGACTGACTTAATGAGTCATTTCTTTCCAAGCGGGGAGAAAAATGTCACATTAAATTTTTGTTTGCATATTTTTCCGAACGTGTAGCTTGAAAGCTTGACATAAATGAGCTTACAATGGAAACTGTCTGCAGGGCTGAATTTACTGTGGTCATGTTTTTGGTGGAGGTTTGGTTGTGTTTCTGGGTTCCAAACCCCCTCTCATGGAGTGTCAGCTAAACCAGCGTCTACGTGGAGTTTCACAGTAGTAAAATTCAGCCTGTCTTCCAGAGATCTGTGGCAAGAAAACAGAAATCTTTTAGCAGCAGAAATAAACTCCTGAGTTCAGCCTGTATTTCTGACACGTCTTTTCCCATGTGATCTTCTGTGTTGTGTTGAAGGCCAGAGAGGGCTCCGTTACGTTTTTTTTTCCCCTGATATAAACAATTGGGATGAGAATTCACTTTGCAGGAGAGCTACCGATGTCTATCTTTGATATCTATTCTGCTAGTGTATCTGAGCATCCAGTCTGGGTCTGAGTCTTCATTGTTTCATGCCTCAGTTTACCACCAGACAATGGGTCACAGCTAACGGGAAAGCTCGGAGGCCAAAAGCCCTCAGAGCCTGGAATGCACTCAGGCAGAGCATGGACAAATGAATATAGATGGTTCCCATCTGGAGCATTATGGGAAATTGGACTTCTTTAGAGGTGACGTGTTGTGAGATGGCTAATAGCAGGGACAAGCTGTTAAGGGCTTTCTGTCTTTCTGTGGGCAGCAAAGATTTCTTTTATCTTTTAAGATAACCTGAGAAGAGTAGTACTATGGGCTCACTCCATTTGTTGAGTGATTTTTTTAAATGTATTTAAATACTTTTACAGTGTCTGTTAATGAAACTTGGGTGACCCTAGGGCTCCTGAGGGAATCCATCTGCATCTAAGTGATGGAAAATGAACTCGTTAATGGCTGGGCCTTTCTCAGTCAATATAGGAAATCGATCCCTAGTGATGAAGGGCTGTATGGGAAGGGGCTTGGCTGAGTAGGGATGGGTGGGTGGGCAGTGCAGAGCAGTGACTGATGAAAAGGATCAGATGGTGGCTGGGAAAATGCCTAATTTTTTCTGCTAACTGCAGAGATTTAGAAAGGCTTGCCAAACTGAGGTGCTTATGCCTGAAGGACACATAGAAAGCCTGTGTAAGAACTGATTGCAATCTCTCTACTTCTCTGTGCTTGTACACCACCTAGCACCATGGGGGGTCTTCTTTCCCTTCCTTCCCAGTTTCCCTCTGGGAAAGGAGAGGTGTATCTCCAAAACCACCCATCCCTGCTCCCATCAGACGTAATTTCCTCCTGTCACAAATGATTCAGCATGGGGAGAGATACTAGATCTCCTGGAAGCGCTCATAGTATGGATAATAAGAGAGGATAAAGGCTGGCACTAACAGAAAGCCATTGGAAAGCCATGCAGCAGGTGCCTGGGTCCTTTGGGAAGTGCTCTGGAGCAGTTTGGAACATCTGTCCTGCATCTAACAGGAGTTATTTTGGGGAAGGGCTTATCCTTATCTTGTCTTCTTCTGTCTTGTCTTGTCTTCTTGGCTTGTTTGGGCCAACAAACTCCCATGAACTCAATTTCCATGGCTTTGGGACACTTGCCTCTCTGCCTTTTGCTCAGCCTCTTCACCTCCAGCTCATTCCTTCCCTCTATGCCCTTTCTGTGCTGCGACAGAGGCACAGGTTCCCCTACCTCATCCTGAACCTCTATATGAGCAAGGGCTCACAATTCCAAGGGTACTTGGAGTGGTAGAGTTACATCATTCAGGGAAAGATGTAAAGGGCAGAAGATCACACCTGGCTATTTGGCAATCTGCTGCAGGAAGTGGAAATTCTCTCTGTGGCCATGGAGACCCACTGCTCCTGCTTGAGGGGAAAGCTATGAAGATGGAGAGGAGGATGACAAATTAGAAGAGAGAAGAAGAGAACGGGAAGCATATTTTTCTGCATTTGGGGATGTTGTGCATGCAATCCTCCTGTACACACCATCTGTGCACAGTTAAAACTGTGTTGGGTCTTTTAAGAGTTCTGATCTACCCTTTCATCTCTCATGCAGGGCAAAACACGTAGCATAGAGTTGGGAACAGAGCCTCAGACAGAGTAAATTGGTTATGTTCTGCTGGTATCCACAGGGTGATGCTGATTTTCATTACAGAGGTGGATGGCCCAGCGAGATCAGAACAGCAGGGCTGACTATGCTTTAACTCAGGTTCCCTTTATACCCCCCTCCTCTGCTTCGAGGGGATCGCCGTGATTTAAAGCAGCTGAACCTTCAGGGAGGGTATGAAACAGACAAGTTTGGAAATGCGAGCAAAAGCTTTGTGGCTCTGAAGCAGCTTTGGACCTCTGCAAAATGCTTTGAGATCTGCAGCAGCCAGTTGCCAAAGATGAGCAGTTTTATGATGGTGTGATTGGTGCTGTGCCCTTCAATGATTCGCACGTCCCGTGGGTCAGATCCTCAGCTGATAAAAGCTGGGACAACTGAACTGATTTATGTCCACTGAAGATCAGCTGCAGCAAGCCCACGTTAAACCATTTGATGAAGAGTCTGCTCTCTCTCTCTCTTCTCTCTCCATTTGCCTTTAGTGACTAAAAATCTGCTTCATTAACAAACTCTGCCTAATCACCGCTCCTGAGCAGCAGAGCACTTTGCCCAGTGGGGCTCTGCATGAAGCTTCTGCCCAAGGATTGTTCCAGCGAGTGCAACGCACACTTTAATGACTTTGCTTCTCCTGAGCCAGTTGTTGGAGGATATGGAGCAGTGATTCTGCAAAGCTGGCTGTGCCGGGAGTCTCTCATGGGTGGCTGGATGTTAGCTGTGAATCTGCTCATGTCCTGAACAATGGAACATTTTCCTTCTCTAAACAGGGGGGACTGTCTTTTAGCTAAAGGCATTTTTAGCAGAGTCAGAAAGTGAAGGCTAGAGGGACGGTGCAGGTGATACTTCAGGTTTTAGGCATGTCATGGAAAGAGTTTAGGGGTCTTTAAGGATTTCATTTTTGTGCCAGGATTTGGCTGGAAATTTTTGCCAAAAAAAAAAAAAAATCTTCCAGGAAATACAGTTTCCTGATCTGGAAGTGATTAGATTTTGGCTATGCCATGAGGAAGGGAAGGATGGATATTGAAAAGAGCGGGTCCAGAGCTGGAAGCATGATGTGCTCAGCAGTGGCTGCGGATGCTCTCTGCCCCTGCGGGCTGAGATTTCAGCCCTGCTCTGTGGGCATGGCTGACGGAGACCCCCGCCCAGCCCCGCCATGCAACATGAAGAGTATAATTTAAGCTTTTCTATTCCTATCCTGGCGTGGAGCCATTTGTTCGAGATGTAAGAGTGTCCCCCACACAACCCCTCGCAGCAGCGTTTGTGCCGCGGGGAGCCAGGCGCTCCGCTGGGGTGCTGGGGGAGCGGCAAAGCTGTGAGGAGCAGCCCCGCCAGCATTATCCTGTGGGCGGCTTGTTTTTCATCCTTCCCACCCTCCCAGTGATGATGAGGCCTATTTTTCTCCCCTTCCATGTGCAGAAATAGCTTGCGTTTGTCGTAAATCACCTCGGCTACAGATGGTGAGTCACTGGTTGATCAAAGGCAAGACCCTTTTCTAGGTCTGAGGGGAAGACTAGATGCTTCAATAAATCATTAGGAACCAGCAGTAAAAAGAGTTTCCCTTGTGTTTAACGAGAAAACCTCACCACCGCCCTCCTTTGTCCCCCGTGCCCCCTGGCTTGTGTAGTGTAAATTGCAAATTTCAGTGACACGAATGGGGATACCTGATTTAGGATCTCTGATACAGCTGTTCCTGGGCATTGGGCAGTAGCTTTCTGCCCTAATGGACAAATTTGGATGGCAGCAAGGGAAAAAGTGCTATGTCTGAGGGGGGATAGATGTGAGCGAGCACATGTGCTAGGAGCACAGAATAAGCGTTGGCACGTGCCACTCACCAGCAGGCAACGAGATAAGAAACACAGAGTCCAACGGGCTTGAGCTCGACCTAGGATGCAGGGTGAGGTGAACCACAGGCTCATGACAAAACTGCCTCAGGATCCAAGATGCCTCACGGTGTACCTACTGCAAGGTGGGGTGAGGCGGCATGGAACAGGACTGCTCGCCCAGAGGAGAGGAGGAGCAGTATCACGGCAGTGAGGAGAGGAGGAGGGACTGACCCCAAGCCATCCATCTACCAGCATCATGCTCAGGAGGGAGCACTGGGTTACACAGGGGCAGAGGATGGCGTGGGAGCTGTCAAGGGAAAAGGGAAAGACCCGGAATTGCTCCTGTACACTACACGCTCCTGTCCTCCCTGCACCCCTTGTGTGTCTCAAGCCAGCCTCTCTGGGAAAAAAGGGATCAATGGCTCTTGAGTCAGAGACTCCACTGAAAGCTGAGCAGATGAAGGGTTTGCCATCTGTGAACAAGTTGTTCTGATTGAATTAGGGAACATTTAACATTTACAGATAATTAGAAACAGCCACCCATTGCAAAGGGAGTGAGGCAGCAGAGAGAAGGGAAGCTTTTGAAAGGTGATTGGAAGCTCCTTGACACATCAGCCAAGGGAGCTTTTCAGACACAACTTCTGAGCGTTTCCAAATGCTTTGTGCTCGCTGCATCCCCAGATCTGGGGAGCCAAGTACCTATCTCTGTCTCTCTCTACTGGCCTCTCCATTATTTTTTAACTGCCTTTTGCCTTTTTCTCCCAGCCAGCGCTCAGCCGGCTGCCTTTCTGGGAGATTTTAACAGAGTGTCCCCTTTGGTCCCATAATGGGCTGCCAGCAAAAGGGAAGGAAATTTGCTTTCCTCCTCCATGACTGTCACAGTCTCCTTGGCTTGGAGCTCGGTGGTGCAGCCATGGGGAGGGACAGCTCTGGATGCAGAAGCTCCTATATTCTATCTACAGGGTAGACCTGGATGTAAAGCTGGTGAATATATTTTTTGAACTAATTATATTACCTAAAAAGATAAATAACCTTGGAATAGAAAAATACAAATTTGTGGTTACAGATTTCAAAAAGAAAGTAAAATATGTAAAATGATTTCTTTACTGCTCAAAAATTCCCTCTTACAAATTTCTTGGTTTTTTCTTCTTTCCTTAATATGTTTTTACATCAACAGTATTTTAAAAAGCATGTTTCTCATACTTTTCTTTTGAGAGAAAAAAAGCGAGTGGAAATTTAAAATTCCCCAAAACACAAAAAGAGATGATTTCCTTCCCAAATTTCCTCTGAAAGACAACGGGCATTTCTCAAGCAGCTCGAGCAGTAATTGCGCTTACATCAGTGATGGTAATTGCACTGCATCTGCTGCAGAGAGTTACCCAAGAGGTGAAGTGATGAAGCTGCAGCTGCCCTTTTTGCTGGAAGAAGCTTCAGCGATGGCTCTTGAGCAGCGGCTCCATGACTCGCCCCTTGCTCTCAGAACTCAGGAAGACTCCAGGAGCAGGGGCAGCTCCATCACTGCCCATCCCGCTGGGATGGTTCCATCCAGCAGCTCTCGCTCCCAGGCTGCCATGGCCTCAGCAGTCCCCACAGGCGAGAGAACCTGACTTGGGGAATAAATAGGTGTGTCTTTTTGTGTGAAGGTGGCTGTCCCCTCTTTCTCGAAGGGCTGCCACCTTCCTGAGCCTGCTGTCCTGTCATGCCCCGAGGGGAAAACTTTTCAAAACTTGCCTAAAAATAGTTGCAATGAAACCAGAGGAGAACTTACGGTACACAGAGATAATCATAGAATCATAGAATGGTTTGGGTTGGAAGGGACCTTAAAGATCATCGAGTTCCAACCCCCCTGCCCTTGGCAGGGACACCTCCCACCAGACCAGGTTGCTCAAAGCCCCATCCAGCCTGGTCTTGAACCCCTCCAGGGACGGGGCAGCCACAGCTTCTCTGGGCAACCTGTTCCAGTGTCTCACCACCCTCACTGTAAAGAATTTCTTTCTGGTGTC
>JAOQGH010000010.1:5055380-5104547 GCA_025769975.1 Gallinago jamesoni | reverse complement strand
CACGTTGGGCTGCCAAGAAGCATACATGTGATGGCCAGGCAGCGGGTGGCGAGGGGGAAGCGTCCCTGGAGAAGGTCACCTGGATGTGAATGCCAGTTGGGATCTGCTTTTGAAGAAGCAAGGGGTTTGGGCAGAGTGAATTCAGCCACGATAACAAATCAGGATGTTTTCAGTGCACAGCGGGGGACAGAGCTCTCAGCACCTTCCGAAGTCTTTGGGGATCTTGCACAGTCATCAGACCATAAATGCCTCATTTTTCACCCCTGAGAATACCTGCAGTCCCTCCCCACTTAGTTGGATCTGAAGGGATTTTATGGGTTGCAATATGTGAGGCGGGAGTGGAGTCTCAGGATGCTGCTGGAGGCAGAAACTCATCTGTCATGAACAGAAACAATCCACCATCTTTTGTACAGCTATGCACCCAGCTCTGTACTGCAGGTGTCAAACACGCCGTTCCGCTGGGAAAAACTTGGTCAGTAAAAACAAGAGGAACATCAGCTGTTATGGAGAGAGACAGAGATGATGGGATCCCGCCAGTTAAAAGGAGACGCAAGGTTATCCTCCACTGAACCCAAAGGACCATTCAGCCGAGTCAGCTTCCAAGGAGACGCTTCCCACCTCCTTCTGCAAGACGTGGCCTTTGCTGGGCGAAGGCAGCGGCTGATGGGGATGCAGGGCACTGCCTCGCTCGCAGGGTAGGAGCCGGCACGGGCATCTCCGCCTGTGCAGCTCCCGGGGAAGCCTCTCCTGGCTGAGCTCAGCAGCAACCCGGTGTGAGTGATGGCCCCGGCTTCCCGCCTGCATTTACATTCCCTTTGCGTGCTGCTGTTGCCTTCCCCTGCTTTATGGCTGTGATTTACTGACGTCACAGGCGCAGCATCACGGAATTGAATTTACGGGAGGCTGAATTTATGATTAGAGAAATGAACCCTTCACCACTTCATGCCACCACCCCTTCCCTTCCCTACGCACATACAGGCATGTGCGGGCACCACGCTCTGCTCTGCAGAACGGTGACAGAAGGGGGAGAGAGGCCATGGAAAGACCCTAGTTCATGGAGGATATCTGTTCAACAGGGGCCTGGACATCCAAAGCTCCTGGGCTGTGCCCGTGGGTCTGCAAGCTGGCACTGCAGCCACTCCTGTAACTCCTGGGTTCTGCACGCATGTCTGAGAGGAGTGGGTTGCAGCCCATGAGGCAGGGCTCCTGACTGCTTTGTTTCATATTAATAGTCCTCTTAACAATGATGTGTTCCTACTTTTGGGTGACTTCCAAAGTGTTCCCAGCAGGCGTTGCTCAGCCTTGCCATCTCCTGTCCCTCCCCTCCAAATTTTGCCCTCTCTGCAGCTGAACTCCTGGATAAACTGCACAATCAGTCAGGCAAACAAAGAAGGCAGAGGATTAGAAATGAGAGAGAGTTTACAGGTCATAACCCAAACTCATAATAGGAGGCAGCTCCGTGCAGCTTGAAGCATGGCTTGGTTTGTGTTTGGGTATGTTGGAATGACTCCACCCTCGGGAGCTAATTTAGGACGTCCTCTGCTCTCTGCCTGGGGAGGAAACGGGCTTCTGTACAGAAGGCACTTGTCTGTGACAGATCTTTTGTAAACAGCACGATAGCTTGATGTCAGACGCGCTGAAGACATCTTTATCAGGTGCTTTGCCAAAGCCCCCAGGGGGAAGCTGTAGGACAGACCTTGGTCAGCAGAGATTTTTCAGGCACAGACTGGCTGAGATTCAGAGTCAGGCTGCATGGAGTCCTCCCTAACCCAAAGCCTTGGGTAGACCGCTAGCTATTAATAAAAAAGGAGGTCTGTGTTATACCACGCTGCATCACAGACCCAGCTGTCTCTCAGCAGAGGAGCTTTGCAGAGATATTCTAGGCAGAGGCGCTAAAGAAAAGATTATATCAAAAATGGAGCAGGTTAGAGGAGCAGGATGGATAGAGGATTTCCTGCTCTGGGGGAAGGTCAAAGCCTTTTTTTTTCCAAAATGAAAAAAATGGTGGTTTTCATCAGTCATCGAAACCCATTTTTGTCTGGGTTTCATGTTGTACATGATTCATGTAGGCCTTTTAATATTTTTTTTCCCCTGCTTCTGTACATGTATTAAGTACCTTTCCAATTAAATGTCCTTTCTTAACAACAGTGCCCAAAATCTTGATTTAAAAACTGGAAGAAAACCATTGCTATGTTTCTTTTTGTCTGCGATTGTTATTAAGTGAAGGGAATCAGTCTTGCTTTTTCATGAACAATTTTGGGTTTTGCTGTTTGCAGAAAGCTGAAAACAGAACAATTTTAGTGGGCATCAGTGTTTCTCTGGTGATGTGCCTGTTTCCTTCCAGGCTCTGAAAACCCACAGCCCTCTGCCTGCCGACAGTCCATCCATTCATTCCCCCCTCTATCCATTCCCATCACTCCCCGCATACCAGAGTACCCTCTGGCTACGCTAAAACATACAGAGCTGCAGAAATCATGCTTTAGGTGGAGAAATTGCAGAAGCAGAAGGAGCCTTTACAGCAAACAGTCTATTTATTGATATTTTATTATGCTGTTTAGCAGGACCCTGGTGCCTGTAATAAAGCATTAAGGAAGTGTAGCAGCACATTCTCATTGATCCCATTCAGTGCTGTGATATTAGCGTGAGGGCCAGTGACAAAGAAAAGAAATAATTTTGTTCCCCTCCCCTGTGCTGAATTGCTGATGGCAAAATGCCCCGTAAGCCTGAAGATTAGTTAGTTGTACTGTGACCTCCAACTGAATGATCACAAACCACATGCAAAAAGGGAAAGGCAAGCTTTTTTTTTGATGTATAGAACTACACAGTGAGGGATCTGGAGAAATCTGTGATGACTCAGGAGAGCTCAGATCTATCAAGCCTGGTATTTCATGCCTGAAGGTGGAAATGATCTGGGCTGGTCCTGGAGCAGCCAGGAAAGGGGATGAGCTGAAGGTGTCTCCGTGCAACAGAAGTATTTACAGTTTTGTCTGCTCTGGGTTTTCTGGTTACAGGACACAACAGCTAGTCTGGATTGCACCACAGGGAAGAAACCACTTCATCTCTCAGGTCTGTAATCTCCTGGCCGGTACATTTCCCCCTGCCCCTCACGGTGGGTCCACAGCCACGTATGATATCCATAGAGAGGGAGAGCTGCAAACCCATCAGTAACAGACCACGGTGAAGGTGCTACACACAGCCCTAACGGGAGACATTCCCTACCTACAAGAGTTTGTACCATAAATACAAAACAGGTGAGAACAGTAGCAAAATGGTGAAACAGTCCCCAGTGTGCCAGTGGCAGAACAGACACAAACTCTCCCTGGTCACTAAACAACAAGCCAGAGATCCCAAATGCTGCCCCCTTTTGCCTCTTCCTCCCTGGTCCTTCCCAGGTGTATAATGGCAAAGCCATGGCCAGGCTGGGGCAGAGACCCCCATGCCCCATTGCCTGCCCTGTGCCTGGACAGGCTACGTGCCCCAGTGCCCCACAAGCAGAGCATCTGTACCAGGATCAGTGCCAGGAGCTGGGAGCCTCTCCTCAGGGGTCTTCACCACTCTCCACACTGCCAGGACACCAGGGTTGGAGGGTTGGTGCTCCTACTTTCTCTTCTATTCCTCCAGAGAGGTCTGGGCAGGGCCCACAAGTGCTGCTCCTGGGTGAATGGCAGCTCCTGTGCCCTGGAGGGGGGTGGCTCTGTGTCAGCCTGCTCCAGATTAACATGTGCAAACATCGCATTAGCCAACTGGCCTTTCCAGAGGGAGGAGGTGCCTGGGTGTTTGAAGAGGGATTTAGCTCTATTATCACCTGGGCAGCTGGTGTTCCGGACCCAGGGTGGCTGAATATTTACAGTCAGGCAGAGCAGCTGGGGAGTACGGGACACGGAGTGTCCTCTCCCCAGCCAAATCCCAGCGAACAGTTTGGGCTGCACTCACACCACCATCTGCTGCTCAGTGGGGCTGTGCCGCTGCTCATCAGCAGAGGAATGACCCCCCAGGTCTGCTTTCTAACCCTGCTACTCCATCAAATTCCTGCATGGGCTCTTCATCTTCTGATGCTCCTTTCTCTCCTCCCTGTGAAAATCAGGGCACTAACAGTAGTAGCCTTTAGGATCACTGGAAGGGGGTGAATCGTTAGCTCTAGTATCATTCCCAGGGGCCTAAACCTCTCATTTTGTGCATCGTGGGGTTCACATCAGCATGAACGTGCTTCCTCCTATTTTAGCAATCTCCGCGATCCCCCACTGTGACTGTGGGGACAATCTTCTGAGTGTTGTGTAAGGAGGGGAAGAATCCGGTAATACCTGGCTGGGATTTTGTGTAGATTAATTAGCTACTGTTTGCACAGCTCTTTGAAGCTTCAAATCTATTTAAGTGATAAGTATTGTTATTAAATAGTGATCCATTAGTTCTGATCATTGGCTATGGCCTCTCTGTAGCCTGGCTGGTGTCATCTTCTACGGCATTGTATATTTGTCTTCAGTATTCCAAATATATTTATTAAGAGGATATGGCAGCAAAAGGGCCACGAGGATGATCAGAGGGATGGATCACCTCTCCTATGAAGACAGGCTGGGGTTGTTCAGCCTGGAGAAGAGAAGGCTCCGGGGAGACCTTATAGCAGCCTCCCAATATCTGAAGGGAGCTACAGGAGAGCTGGGGAGGGACTCTTCACGAGGAAGTGCAGTGACAGGACAAGGGGTAACAGTTTTGAATTGGAAGAGGGGAGATTTAGATTAGACACCAGAAAGAAATTCTTTCCTGTGAGGGTGGTGAGACACTGGAACAGGTTGCCCAAAGAAGCTGTGGCTGCCCCATCCCTGGAGGGGTTCAAGGTCAGGCTGGATGGGGCTTTGAGCAACGTGGTCTGGTGGGAGGTGTCCCTGCCCAGGGTAGGGGGGTTGGAATGGGATGATCTTCAAGGTCCCTTCCAACCCAAACCATTCTATGATTCTATGATCAGGACCTGCTCATGCTGCAAGAACGATGCTGCTGTGCCATCCCACTCCTCCTGGGCCATGCTGTAAGAGATACCTCACTCCCAGCTGAGCTCCAGAGAGCAGCTCGCATCCCTCCTGGGGCTGTTGGCTTGCCTGTTTCCAGCACTGTTGCCTTCACGTGGCCAGGGCTGGCCTGTCACCTTGCTGAGCAGCTATGCTGGGTGCCAGGGTCACCGACCAGGGGACAGGCAGCTGCGTGGTGCTGTCACTAGCCCGAGCATCACCCCATTAGGACCCATCTCTCAAGAGAGTCTCTCACTGTTTGACAAGTGGCCCACGCCAGCTGTTGGCCTCCCAGCAGTGCCCACGACTCGACAGGCCCCCGGGGAAAAGCGGGGGGTCTCCCTCCTTCTCACACAGGGCTTGCACAGCATTACTCTGATGGGGTGAGTCGTCCCAGGGATGGGTCTGTGCAGCCCCCCGTGAGCCCAGCCCAGCTGTTCAAACCAGCTGAGGACTGTGTGCATCTGTGAGTTTACTCCTGGGGCTTACCAATGGGTAGAGATTGTAGCCCCTGGCACTGACATATATATGCAGGTGTGTGTTTCTATCTGGAATTGAGGTTTTCTTCTTGTAAACATTGTATTTATTATTTAAAAAACACCATACAGGCTGCTGAATTCATATTGCAAAAAAAAAAAAAAAAAAAAAGCCAAAAAAAACCCACAAAAGAGCCAGGAAAATGCTATTAGGAGAACAAAGCAGGCATATATCACTGTATTTGGCCAATCTTAAACCCAGTCACGGCATTGCAAATAAAATACACAGCGCTACTTTCACCACAAATGTATTCTCAATCAGGAAAAAAATATACATAATTCGTGATCTGATACACTCTAAATCAAAATGTGACATGTTCAGGAATCAAAAGAATAAAAAATCTGGGCAATTTCTAAATCATTCAAGTCTCCAAATGGTAGTTCTTCAACTGATGTTTAAGGGACAAGCTTTGGGAAAAAAAGCAAATTTTAGACTGCCTCAAACTCCAAGACTGAACGCCACCTTTCTTAAATTCCAGTGTCACAACAATGAAGGAAGTCAATATTGCTCATTGCTTTTGAACAGTTTTAAGCTGTTCTCCACACATAAAATTTTAGCTTTATGGGATGATTTTACTCTTCCTCTGCCTGATGCAGGCTGAAAATTTCAAGGACGTGTATAAGCCAAGAATTTCATGCTGAGGTCCTGACTTCTGGGGTATCAGTCCTTTTATGCCTTACTATTTCAAGTAACTATAATGATCGGGCTGCAGTTTACAACGTGGAGCAAAGAAGAGAGGTTTCTTGACAAAATTACCATTTCCCAACAAAAAGAAGGCTTATTCTAAACATCAACATTAATCTAACAATGATGCCTCCTTTCTGATATATGCAATCCACCTCATTTTTTTTAATCTCCTGGTTTAAAGCTGTTCTGCAAGTCTAGACAGTACTTGGAGTATTTATAAAGGATCTACGGAAGCGATTAGGGAAAGCAAAACCCACTATCACCAGGCTTAAATTTGCAACACTGGGTCCCCACTTCTACTGGTAAATTTGTAGGGGTCCACAAATGGCAGATGAAAGCTATGTAGGCACTAAAGTCACCATGGCAGAGACTGCTTCTCAGAGATGTCTGGACAGCATATAGAATTTTAAGCCCTATCTTAATATATAGACAAGCATCATGACAGAACCTGGACCTCTTTGCCAGAACCTCCAAATGGTGCTGCAATGCAGAACTATTTTGTATCTGATACTGTTTCAGAGCCATTAAAGTCTAGCTTAACTTGATCTTGATCCCTTAATTGTATCATTTGGATAATTTCCAAACCAATTCTCTAAAATATCTGACTCCCGAGTCTGAAGAGATCTGTTGTCCAAATTCTGATCCATTTTCCTGATAAGGCTTATCATGTGGGTTTTAGTGTGATACTACTTTCTCTTGACGCCGAAGAGGCCAGATTTACAAGCAAGGAAGTCTGTGAATTTGGGTGATGGCCACTTCAAATTACATTTGTGTGTTGGTCCATGGTGAGCATTGTGAACACTATACCAATATTTTTATGGCTCTACCAGTGTGGTAGATCTGACTCAGAATGGGGCTGCTCTGTATAGCATTGGGGTTTTTTTGCCAAAATTGCAACCCAGCCCTCATTGTGTGGGTTGCTGTACAGGCACCTGGAGGCACCTTGGGGAGCCTCAGAGAAGGAGGGAGGCAAAAGATGTGCAGAAAGGAGTGTTATTCCCTGTTATTCCCCCTGTTGTACAGCTGGGGGCTCTGAGGCATGGCAGGATTAAGTGCTCTGCCCACAGTCCTGCTGTCCACTGCTGTACTCCTTTTCCAGGCTGGGAGCCCTGCAGGGCTCCGTGGGTCTTCCTTGTCCCAGTCAGAGAAGGGATTAGGTCTTCAGCAGGCATAAATGTGCACGGCACCAATGGACAATGCTCAGACCCACTCCCTGTGGTCCTTCAGCCTTTGTTTCTTAGCATGGATTAGTGTTCACCTGTTCACATGTACGGGAACATTTCCTCCACAGGTTCATCTTCTGCTCGCAGGGTCATTTATTAAACCCTCAAATGGAAATAAGGCTGCATCTCCTCTCCTTAGCCTTGGAGACCCTGCCTGCCTGCACGTGGTTTCCATATAAACACAGAGTGCCAGGAAGCTCTTTTCTTACTTGAGAAGTGTAAACCTTTGCAGGATAAACTTACCTCCATCAGTAAGGGAGAATGACTTCACTTCTGGCTCACAAGCATTGCTTGTGTGAGCTTTAATCATTCTGCTCTTTGTACTAAGCAAAGCCCTTATGATCAATCAGAACTTTGAAGTTTTGTTATAAAAATGTAAATGAAATGCATTTCTAAATGAAGCTTTTCTTCTGCCTTTCGCGCCTTGCCATTCTTCCACAGGCACTCACAGAAAGCACAACGGCGCTGATAACAGCACGATCGCTTCGCTGGGCCATTTTGGCACCGAGGTGCATGTTTGCCTCCTTCCTCCCACTCTCTTCACCGCTTCCACTCTTCCACTTATAAAAAAAGAAAAGAAAAGAGGAGCAGAGCTTCCCCCCCCTGTACACTTCCAGACACTCTGATCCGATTGGGAGACAAAATGTTCCTCTGATTACAGGTCTAAAAATAAAGACGGAGCTCGTAAGGAAAATATTGTGCTGCTGGTTGCTTCCTTTTAAAAAGTTAAGCCTGGCTCCCGAGGGAAGCAAGGTGTATGCAACCTGCTGTCTGTCTGCGTGTGTGTCTGGTTCACTCCACTAATAACTTCTGCTGTCGTTGCCCTCTTTCCTCTGACTCTGACAGAAAGAAAGATGTCTATGGGGTATGAAGTTTCCATAAGTTGCAGAAAATCCCGCCTGTCCAAGCACGCAGGTACACCAGTACCTGCAACGCAGCAAAATAAACCAGCGTTTCAAACCAGCTCTTCCTAAGCCTGGCCCTGGAGATGTGCAGCTATTAGCCGTCTGGCCATGGTCCCCAGAGGGGTTTTGGCCAGGATCTGGAGAGGAAGAGTGCTGGTGGATCTCCGACAGCTAGGTGGAAGGTGGAGAGGAAAACACCAGTGCTTAATCTCAAGCTGTTTCATCAAATTCCACTTTCGCTGCCACTCTTAGCAACTTCCTGGGAAGGAGGGCCAGCCAAGTCTGGCAGATGTCTGGGAAAAAGCTCTGTCATGCCCTAAGCACTTGTTCCGGGCATGTGGGTGGATTTTTTGTTTCCAATATTTTTCTGCACACAGAGTTTTGCTGGTGATTTGGTGAAACCTCTTGGTGTCCATGAGCCCTTGCTTCTCTAGAGACCACTGTGACCCCTTCACTCAGGGCATCAGTGTGCTGCCATTCACCTCTGCGGAGCACGGGAAAGCTCGCTGGGACACCTGCAAAGCTCTGGAAAGGTCAGTCTTGGGAGCAAGGGTCACACACCCGGGACGTGTCCATCTGGCATTGGAGCCAAGTTTCCTATCCTTTCCCAAAGGCTTGGGAGAAGCATAGAGAAAGAAACATCATCCTAGTAGCAGGTGGATAAAGATGTCCTCACTCTCTGCAGTCCCCTGGGGAGTTAGGGAGCGGGGGACCGGTGGGAGGAAATGGAGCTCCACGGTTGGAGAAATCCCTCCCGATAACTGCTGTTGTGAGGCAGCACGAGCGCACTCATGCACAAGCCTGAAGAGCTGACCCTGTCTGCTTTCCCCTGCAAGCCACCCTGGTCACAAGTGCTCACCTGCTTACGGTCACAAGTTCTCACCTGCTCACGGTCACAAGCGCTCACCTGCTCACGTAGACTCTCACGCAGCGGCGATACAAGGCGGTCTGTTCCTTTCTGTGATTCCCTTTCCAGCGGCCCTCTCTCAAGCCAAGCCAGAGTGCCTGCAAAGAGCCAAGAGTGATTGCAGTCATTGCGGGAACCCAGAGGCAAGGGGAAGAGCAATTCCAATGTCTTTCCCCTGATTTTCCCTTCCTATAGCACTTTTCCGAGGAGCTAATGTAATTTTGAGCACCCACTTGGCTCCATGAAGGGCTGGAGCCCAGAGCAAGGTCCAGCCTTTTCGTAATGCAGATGGCATCCCTCTCCTCTGCCTCACCTATCCACGAGACAGTTAGGGAGACTAATTGCACACATAAAACTGCTGACGGGGCAAAGCTCTGTCCCTTCACTTGTAATTGGTATTGACGTGGTGCTCCCCAGCCCTGGGGTGCTCCAGAGCTAAATACAGGTTACAGGGTTTCAATCTGGGGAGCTTGCTTAGTAAAGCCTTTCTTGAATATAAGGGATTCACACTTTTTATAGAAATACATATGGATATTTGTTATGTCTTCTGTTTATACTTCACTACAGTCAAACTCGCTAGCTTTTTTTAGCCCAACTTTCTCTACCCCTCTCTGTCTCTGTGTCTATCTGCCAGTCCTGTTCTTAATCAGTTTGAACTATTGGCTGATTTCAGCAGATCCCCAGTGAAGTTGTGATGGGTTTTGCCAGCTGGGAGAATGAGACTGAAGTTACTTTTCCAGCTAAAGGTGAGCACAGCAGCAGTAATAGACACCAGAGAATCCACACAAGTCAAGGCCGTGCTGATTGCTTAGCCCTGAGAAAAGCTTCAGTCAGAAGTAGCGACTCACTTTTTAAAGGAAATCTGCGCAGCACTGAGCCTCGGAAAACAACCGAAGCCTTGTTAGCCACACAGTTCACAAGAGTACTTCTTTTTTGCCCACTGGATACCTTGAGCCTGGGGTCATGTTTTTAAATCTTCAGAGGTCCTAGCACCATTTTGAAAATGGTATTTAGATAGGCTCCCAAGTCACTGACCACTTGGAAAAAATTCTGGTTTGATCCTGTATTCCAAATCCAGCAGTGACTTTTATTCCTGAGCAAGGAGCTTTGGTCTCTTCTGAGCGTCAGTGGGAGAAAAAAAAAAAAGGAAAAGTGCTCTTCCAGGCTGATCCATTTTGTTATCTAGGTCAGACAACAAGTTTTAGAGTGGGTTGTGATTTTAGTTTGGATCTGGTTTAGATCTGCTGATTCTACTGTCCACAGATAATAAACTCCAGGCTGGAGAGAGAGTCTTTAGATGCTAGTTGGTAGACTGCACAAATTGATAGCACGACATCCTTCCTCTGAAAGAGTATTTTACTGAGTATTAGATTTATGCCATTTACTACTTTATAGATAAAACAGTCACAATGTTCTAAACTGGTGATGTACTTAAAATGGGGAATGGACTGGCTTAGTGGTTTCTGAATTTGATTGCAGTTTACCACTAGATTGGAGAGATTGTGTTCTAAATTATAGAGCTACTGCTTTTATGAATCGAGGAGGGTATGGATTAAGCAGGTGAGGGGGCTGTGTTGACTAGTGGCTTCACATCTTTCGGGATGAGTGGCTGAGGTCAATTCAAGTTCATTACTCTGCAAGGAGTTTATGATTTCTTTGTTATGGGCGTTCAATATGAATTGATTTTAAAATAAATTTTTTTTGACCAATTTAATAAATTCACTTTATTGTTCAGGCTTTGATGTTATTTTCCATGTGATCAGCATAAAACATTTCCCTTGCTACCCCTATCACTCTGAATGTTAGTTAGGCCTTGCGGCTCTTCTTTCCTTCTCTCCAAAGTTTGATCAAAAGACAGGCATGAACAGAAGCTCGTTTGAGGCTTGGGTCTAGATGGCCCAATGGCCAATTTTGCCACTGTGATTCAGGAATTCATCCAGTACCACACAGTGTGGGAGAGACAATTTTTGCTCAAGCCAGTATTTTCCCAGGTATTTTTGTTGGAATTAAGGAATTTCAGATCTTTTCAATAAGTATTAATAGATGGAAAATTTCAAATGTACAATCACCATTTGCATCATGGTGCAATTTTGATAATAATTGCAGCCATTCCCTAGGGATGTCTGAGAATCAGCTTGGCACAGGGGGATCTTTTCCACTCCTCCAAGCAAGGAACAAGAGCAAGGAAACCTTATACACTTTGCAAACCTAAATGCATTATTAAATAAGTCCTTGCACTGGGAACCTATGGACTCATAGCTCCAAAGGATGAGCATTTGCATAGCTTTTTCAGTGTCTAATGGACTCACGCTGCAGCTTTTCCTTCAGTAGAGACAGTGCTAGGAACACTTTCTTCCCTCAGCCCTGAGATGAAGAAATCTGTCAGAACTTCACTCTCACACACTGTCCTGTCTCATGCAAATAGAGTGAAACTGGACAGGTATTTCAGGAGTTCCCTAGGATAAACAGCAAAGCAGCAGAAGCACAGACAGCATGATTGTTTCATGGAGAATCAGCTGAAAGTGGTGTGAGCAGTCCTAAGCCTCCCTTGGGCATGCAGCTGATTCAGTTAATTGGGACAATAAAGTTTTCTCCTCAGGGCTCTCCTTGGGAAAACATTTTCTCCCACATTCACGTATCAGTTTCTTCAGTCTATTAAAAATCACCTAAAGATCCTACCTGCCATCTGAGACCTACGCATGGCATTGGAGCGAGCCGTTATGACTGTAAATAAACCACATTCTGGGCATTCTTTACCCAGCTGTTTCTGTTAAGGCCATGATGCCTCAACCATCACCAGCACCTGGGGGGAGCCTGTGGAAGGAAGGTATTTATTGAGCAGCACAACCCTCTCTTGGGTTTTTGTGTTGCAAATAGAGTGCTGCTTCTTGTTTGATGTCCTGCTTGAGCTAGAACTTCCAGTGTTGTTCTTTATTTTGTAGTTAATACCTCACTATGGTTGTAGGTGCAAGGTGATTTTCCTGCCTGCTCTCCTCTGCCTCCCTCGACCTCAGAGCTGCGTTGATAAGGTAGGAAAACTTTCTGTTACTTCTGTTACTTGGTCTCATATGCTTTCTTCCAGCCTGGAGTGCTAGGGGAGGTAGTGGAAAAATGCAGCAGATCTGTCAGAGAGATAAGTGCGTTTTAAAGAGCAGTGATATCTGTCAATGAGACAGCAGCTGCATAGCAATTCATTTCCATCTCTGCCTCCTCATCTGCCCCAGAAATGTCGACACAGCACTTTTCTCTCTCTCGGGTTGTTTCTTGAGGTTTTTATTTTTTTTCTGCTTTCAGTGTATCTAGGGGGTGTACTGAGGAAAGGACAAAGAGACCTAGAGAAAGCCCTGCTGCCCCAAATGCCTGTACTCTTCTCAGTGTGTAGTGGTGGATGAGGGGAAGTTTACCAAGGTTGTGCCTCTGGAGGTCTTGCATTGCTATAAAGAGTGTCAAGGGAACAGCTAAAAATTCATCTGAAAATGCCCATCTGTTGGCTTTGCATTTCCAGTCTGTCCCTCTGTCCCTCTGTTCCTCTCTCTCTCTGCCCCTTCATAAGATCAGCTGGAACGTGGAGCCCTGAGAGTGCCTGGGGGTGCAGGGGGGCTGCAAGCAGCAGCCAGGCTGCTCATAGGGAAGGGCTTCGTGAGGTAGGGAATAAGTCAGTGGCTTTCCTTGGATGCAAAATACAGAAGGGGAGTTCTGGTATTTGCTGAGGCCACCAAATATACCTCTGAGGCTCTCTACTGAACCGTATAGCATTCCTAATGCTTTACCCACATCCCAATGTCTTGCCTTTTTGCATCAGCTGGCTTCTAAGCTCACCTGTCCCTTAGATCTCCATTAGCACCTCGTGCCCTCCGAGCTACCCAGCTCCCATCACATTCACGTGGGGCACTGGTAGAGGAGCTCAGGCAGTGGCCCTGGTCCCCTGTGAAAACCCACATCCAACCCTGAGTTCAGGACGGTTTTCCTAAAAACGGGAACTTTGTCTTAGTGTGAGGCCATTTGCAATCCCATTCTGCCAAGAGCAGTAAAGGGACCCCTGACTTTGGTAGGCAAGTGAGAGCTGGAGGGTGGCCCTTTGCCTCTCCAGATACCTGCGTTTGCTGGAGTGGATATAAATTGGCCTCTGATCCCTTGGGCTGCAGAGAGAGCCCGCAGGGTTTCATAGCTCTGGGCACCCTGGGTTCTGCTGATTGGAGAGAGATTGGTAAAAGTTATTTACAAACTCTTTACAAAGAAAGAGGGAGAAAGTGCAGCACACACAAGAAAGGCAGGCAGCAGTGATGAAAAGCAGCAGGTTGAATATACCTACTTTGAAGCGGCGTGCTTTCCTGAGTTCCCTACCCTTTTCCACTGGTGCTCGTTACCAAGACGGAAGGTTCAGTGTTTCACATTTTTGCTAAAGAAGATATGAAAAGCATTTTTCTCGTTGGCCCTGATCGTGTGTGTGTGTGCGAATATCTTCTGAATATACCTTGCATTGGAAATTCACTCGCTGCCTCTGCTCTCATTTGAAAGGCTTTTCTTTAAGCACCTGTCCTTTAGTCTGTGTGGCTGTCTGCAGTCACTCCTCGCCCTGCTGCTGCTCTCTGCAATGCAAACAGCATCTATCATGTGACAGGGGAAGTTACGGGAACACTTTGTTACCTGCTCCCAGTCATTTGCAATGCACAGCAATAGCTGGGATGCTGATGAATATGCTTAAGGGTTTTAAGTGTAAGCAGTGGCGGTTTACCCAGGTGCTCTGCTGGGATGATTAAAAATATGTGCCTTAAGTTCAGAATGTGTCACTTGTAATGGCTTCTAGTGTTTCTGCCGGGGGTGGGGAAAGGGGGGCAAATAATTACCTGGTGTAAATCGGGATAGCTTCTCTGGACCTGCATTGTGCACATTTGGGCTTCAAAGTCTATTGTTTCAGTGGTGGAACTAGGCTGATTTATGCCAGATGAAGATCTGTTTCTAAAACTGTTTAAAGCTTAGCATTCCTCTCTCAGCATCCCTGTGAGATAAGGATTTACTGCAGCTGTTTGAAAAATGCAGATTTTTTTTCTGGAAATACCTTTTTTCATAAAAATGCTTCTTCGGTGAGTGAAAATATTTCACGAGCATCTTTAAAGCTTTGGAAGATAAAATCCCAGAAAGCACAACATTTTGAGCTTTCCTTTTTAGAAAACTGGGTTTGCTCATGGTCTCAATTATTTACATTTTCTTTATGATAAAAACTGAGATAAATGAAAACAGGCAAGTTTCTCATGCACATAGAAAGTGGTATTTTGGGGGAGCCTCTTTTCAGCGAAAGAACTGCATTGTATTATAGTCTTCCAGCCAGCCCTGTAAAGTGACAAGCTTAAAATAAGAAAATCCTGGGTTCAATTTTTATTTGGCGGGTTTCTTTTTTCCTTTATCAGCTTCTGCAAAGCAGTCCGTACTTCCCCTTCTAGTTAAAAAAGCAGAATCAATACCCAAGAAGAGTCAACTAGCTTACAATTCATTACATGTATGCATTTCTAACTGACAATGCAATTTGTGTTTCTCATTTTTCATGTCAACTGTTTCTTGGAAAAACAATAAAAGAAAGAAAGAAAAGCAGAAAAAGACAAAGAGACAGAGATTTACCCAAGTCATCAAGTGAAATGGGAGCTGACAGGTTCTATAATGTTACATGCCCATAACAAAAAGGATTCCTCACTCTGCTCCTCTGTAAATGTTTGAGAATCCTTTGTGTCTAAGGCTGCTATTCACTGGGAACCTCAGCTCCAGGATTCCCCAGTAATTCCTTTAGAAATGTGCCCAAGATGCTCCTTGCCCTTGCAAGAATTATTCAGCAGATCAAAGGCAAGCAGCAGTGAATTGTTTGGATCTCTTCCCATCTTAGTCACTGAATGTGCTCAAGTTCTCCCAGGCACATCAAGCCTTTTTTTTTTTTGCCTCTGTTTCTTTCCCTGTTGCATGGTAAGAGTAGTGGTAGCTTTGGGGGGGGGGGGATGGTCAAGATTCAAAACTTCAGGAAAAGTCCCTGTTAGGGAGAAACTCCTCTGTTGATCAAAGCAGGCTAGATATCTACCACCTTAATGAAGTTTTAATCCAAAATTTTCTCAAGTTCAGATACGCTCCCCAAGTGCTTTGGAAGGTCACAACCATCTCCACCTAGGCATGTATAGTTAGAAGCTGTAAATCCAGGGGCAAAACCTTGGTTTGGGCTTCACACTATGTTCTATGTTCAGCAGATAGAGACCATTTTCCTGGTTACAAGGCTGCAGAGACCTGGGAGCTCAAGCAGCCAGGGGTGGAGAGAAGCACGAGGACTGACCAAGAACCTCCTTAGACTTTTCTACCCCTTCCCCTTGAAGCACACATACACTGCCAAACTAGATAACCTCCAGGACTTTCTTCTCCCCATGAGATAAATCCATCACTCCCAGAACAGACAACTTTTTGCTAGAAAGTAAGCTGAAACCTCTTTTCTTCCCTGTCTTTCTGTTCATTGCCCCTGCATCTCCTGTGTGTCAGTATTTCCCCCAGTCCTTACATGGTGCAATGCATCTGGAAAATCACACTGCGAGTCAGCACTGTCTGGGGGCTCGGAGCCTGCCTGTCATGGGGGAAAGGAGGCAAGAAATGAATTCCAGTCCCCAGTGGTGGCTTGCTGGGGAGGTGGGGGTTGGAGGGAAACATTGCTCCTGAGAGCTCATTCAGAGAAAATCCTTAACTCTTGTAACCTAAATGCAAAATAGAATTGCTGGGCTGAGCAGGTTTTGAGGCAGTGCTGAACTGGGGTATTGTCAGCTGCTCGGGAGAGGAATGGAGAATGGGAGACATTTTGCAGTGCTAATTGATGGAGGAGGGTTTGCATCATCTAGGTGGGGGAGGGGAGACCAAAAGGGAGTTAATTTGGCTGTATCTGTACTAAATGAATCCTCTCTCCAGGGCTTCTGGTACTGGTCTGCAGGGGGCAGGAATAATCTGCACCATTGGTCTTCCTACTTTTCTCTCCTATTTTTCTGCATTGCTGCTTTTGCCCTCTTCTGGGTTACCAGAGATTGGTCCCAGCTAGAGACAGGACACCAGGTGGGATGTACAGGCTTTCCCAGGGACACTGAGAAACTTCTTTGAAATCTGGTGACTCTTGCTCATGTGCTCAAGGACTCATTGATGACTAGTGAAGAGGAAAAGAAGGAATAAGCCCCACCCTGAAGAGGAGCTAGTAGAGGTTTTCCCTCTGTAACACAAGGCACAGCCCTGCCCTAGGATTTATGCTGAATTTCATGTGATGTATTCCTTAGGACATGGCTACACCCCTTTAATTTCTCTTTCAGGGTTTATTCTTTGTAACAGACTCAACTCTTAGCACTTCTGCATATGAAAAGAGAAGTATAGCCATAGAAATATGGGGCTGAGGTCACCTAATCCATCCTCTTATCCTGACTATATCACACCAACCCTGACAGACGCCCTTAAAATCCTCCTCTAACAAGAATTCAATGCACTGACTAGTTTGTTCCATGCTTATTTATCCTCAGCATTAAATAATTTATCTTAATAAAAACCATAAATGTACCTTTTCCTATTTCATCTCCTGCAGATTCACCCTATTTTCCCCTGTCCTGCCTCTAGTGGCCTGAAGGATAATTGCTCACCTCCCTTTTCAGAACAACGTTTATGTATCAGAAGTCTGTTATATACCCACTTCAGAAAACTCTTAACTGGGCTGAGCAAGCCTATTTCATTTGACCTTTCTCTGAGGCTTGTATTTTCAAAGCCTCCCATCAGTCTCCTGGGTGAGCTTGATGCGAAAGTGGTTGATGATACAGAGCCTGATTCAAGCTTTGGCCCACCAGTATTTGACTAAGCAATTTACATCCCCTGGGGTAGGATGGTAAAAATCACAAATATTGACAACCCTGTGCTAGAAGTCATGGTAACCCTTTCCTCTGTCACTGAGCCACAAAACCAACTGCTTTTCACTGCACTCCCCTGGCTTTGGCAGGGCTATGGACCATCCAGCGTGGGCAGCCTCTTCCCCATCTGGCTTTTGACACAAAATGTGTTTCCCAGTTTGACTCAAGCTGTGGGGGTGGGATCTGCTCACACAGCCCGGCCAGCTCACGGCCCTCTGTTGAAGCTGGCACCTGCAGGACCAATGTGATTTAGTCTCTTTGCCAGCCAACGCCTGACTGAAGGCCATGGAAATCAGCCGTATCCCCTGTCCCAAGGAGCTTTGGGTCAGGTCTCCCTTTCCCCAAGTCTTTCTTCAGTAAGATACAATCCCCATCACTGCTGACAGCTATAGCTTTCTGTATTAGCTGAAAAAAATATGCAGAAATAAACTACTCATGCATCTCTTTCTCTTAGACTAGCATGACTTTCCTGTCATGTTTTCCTTGTTTTCTCCTAGTACTTGATGTTTGCAAGTCTCTTCACTTTAAGCCATGTCGGCTACAGACCCAGAACATGCAATAGCTACAATTTTCTTTCTCTCTCTCTCCTCAGCTTGAGTGTTTAATTTGCTCCAGACTCTGCTTGAGCAATTTTTGGAGAGTACAGTTTATATTTGTGTATGCAAATAAGCTGAGCAAATATGCGAAGGAGCTCCAAAGATAGATCGGTACACTTAGAGTACATGCCAGCCCACAGTAAAATCATCCCAGGCCATTCTGGTCCCAATTAACCCTTCTGCCTTCTTCAGTTTGGAGTCTGCCTGGCAAGCAGACAGTACTGGGAGGTACTCTCCCACCTCCCATGTTGCTGTAAGCAGATGAACTCTGCTGGTGCCAGAGGTACTGTTCTGCACCACCAACAGGGCACAGCGCTTTGCCCATGGCTACACGTGGTTATAATTCAAATATTAGTTGTCTTTCACATCCTTTTTATTGTTGAACAAGCAGTTCCAGGAGCTGTGAAACTAACGCAGCCAGCTCTCCTTCAGACTTGTGATCGCATTGGGGTCTCTGGTGTCTAATAAAACGTGCACTTCTGAAGATCTGTGCATGGTTGGAGAGTTCATAAAAACACTCTTCCCTATAGATGCTCTGATAGCTAATAACCTAGTTGAGCGTAGTTGTTGCCTTTCCTTGAGGGGCAGGGAACGCATTTGACCTTGCTCCCCTAATTTCTGCCAGTGGTTATAAAACTTTTAAAAAAATGAATTTCCCTTAAACTGGTGGATCTGTCAAATTGGTTGAAATTGGTTCAAACATCTCCTGAAGAACACCAGCTCTCCTAATCTGGTTTCCCTCCCTCTAGGAGGGGAAATGAGAGTCTGTTGCCATTTGCTGGGCTTGCCTATGCTGAGGGATTGACTGGAATAGCTATTGCAGAATAAGCTTTTTAGCCGGAAGCCTTCCAGAAGAGTTGCCTGCATGGACACACTCTTCTGGAACATAAGTGACTTTACTGTAGCATAATTACTTCACTTTTGAAGGATGCTAATTACTTTGGAGTGTTTTTTATTCAGGAATAAAAACCTGCTGTCATAATGTCCTCTGGGAGGCATGATGGAATAGTTTCTCCAGCAGTCACCACTCCAGACATTTTCCTCTCGTAGATGAGGGAAATGGTCTGAAAAGACAGCTGACTATTCTGGTGCTGAACCCGCACAAGATGTGAGGAAAAAGGATCTAAGCAGTTTTCTGTGATGCTCATAATGCAGGGCTTATTTAACCTTAGAATATGTGGAAGATGGTATAGCTTTTCATTACCATTTTTTAGCTTAAAGAAATGAGGTTTACATAATCAGTGTCTGTATACACGCTTCCCACAACTTCTGCGCCATTAGCTCATTTCAGCCACATTTAGCAGGGGGCAGGAGGCTTCAAATGTTAGATTGCTATGAGACTTTTATCTTGGTGTTAGGTGGTTTAAATCTTCAGCTGCTCCTGAAGCTTCACAAACTGTTTTCTGTAATGCTGTAGTGTAGCCAGCTCTGGGGAGGAAGAGGTGTTGCTCATTTTCTGGTCTCTATTCTTTCTATCTTGCTGTTCCAGCCTGACTCACAACCCAGGCTCGCTCGTGAGAGCCAGAACGTTTTCCTCGCAACCCTCCCACTTTGGATTGTTCTCTCATCTATCTGTGAAAAGGGAACTCCGTGGCAAACCTTCCCTAAACGGAGTCAGATGGCATCTCGGGGTGGTGTGGCAGCTCTGCGAGTGTATTGCTGTGCTTGCAGCCAAAAGCAACCTCGCTAGAAAGCCCTGTGAGACAGTGTCATCTGAATCCTTCCCCCTCGGGTCTGCACAGCTGCACTCTGGAGTGAAAGGTGGGGGAAAGTCCTTGTTTGCAGGGCCCCCGCTTCCCACTGCCAAAGCAAACATTTGGGTTGAGATATTGGTGTTGTTTACAGCACCGCACTGAGAAAGGCAGCACCTATGACTGCATTGGGTCTGTTCAGCTGTATCGTAGCGAAGAGGAACAGAGGAGGCTGGTTCTCCTGCCTGACGTTAGGAGACCACTTTGGGAGATGGATGGGACACGTTGCTCCTTAGAAGCATCTTGGTTACCTGTCTGAGGAGTCAGGCTGGGTAATGTGCTCAAAGGAAGACCTTCTCATGGTCAATGTCTACCTTCAGGCAAATAAATGCCTTTTTTTCTCTGCAGCCTGTACAACTACACTAGGTCCCTGTGGGGTGAGATGATTTCAACAATGAGTAACAACCATCAAAATGCAACTTATCTGGAGTAGATGGAGCTGGTAATCAGTTGGGGGGAGAAAAAAAATGTTGGGGAGAAAAAAAAAAAAAGAAATGTTCCAGGGAAACTCAGGTCTGGGAAGAGAAGTTTTAGAACATTAGAAAAAAATAAAAATAATGAGAAAGGCAGCTCAAAATTTCCCCTCTAGTTAGATGCCTGCAACTGCATCGGCTGATGGGGAATATGATCTCCAGATGGAGCCCTCAAATGGGACAGGCTGGAGGCTGATACAGCCCTGGATTTTGAATGCTCTGGGCCTCCCTAGTGAGTTATCTCTGAGCAGAATATGGACCCTTGTGCAGTGACTCTGCAGAATAACATAATGGGCTGAGGGAGCACTTGGTTACCTGGGCCATGGGAAATAGGCCATGCCAGGAGGATGCCACAGCCATCTGCCGAGTGATACAGCAGGCAGGATGTAATCTGGTAAATTGCTAGGGCATGGGGGCCAGGTCTCTGCAACATGTCCCAGAGTGGAGTGGTTTTGGGAAAAGGACCCGTTTCAGGTGCTCAAAGTGGAGCTGCAGGAGACTGCTGCCTTGCCCCCGCTGCGTGCCCTGGTTTCTGCTGGTGAATGGTGACAGGCGAGTGCCTGCTGGAAGGGCTGGCACCTTCCTTGGGCTCTGGGATGTGTTCCCAGATCTGGGCACAGCAGGGATTTTTTGCATGTGTCAACATTCGAAAGCAAAAGCCAGACACAGGGAAATATTGAAGAATCTCTTGCCCAGCCCAGCTCTTTTGGTTTTTTGTTTGTCAACACTTATTTTTGTTTCCTGACACAAAGTGGAAACATTTGGTCAGTGTTTTGGCTAGTGTTCTCACTCAGCCTGCAGTGTCACTTGAGATGATGTTCCTGGCTTTTTCTGGTCTTTTGTGGCTGCAGGGACTGACACCTAATGAAGCTGTAAAATGTTTGTTGCAGCCCCTGCTCTGAGTGGAGGGTGACAGCTCTACTTCCAGGAGCTGTTCTGCTAGCTCAAGCAGCAAAGGTTGCCCTTTGGTAGAGCGAATGTTATAAAAACCTTCTGCAGAGAGTCGCTAAACTTCTGATCATTTAGCTTAGTAAATGAGGTGATAGTGCACAGAGTTGAACAGAAGTAAAAATAATTTGGTTGAGCTTGTGCTCAATGGTCCAAGTCTTAGTGTGAGTCTTAATAATTTTAATGCAATTACCCTCAGTATTATGGTCTGATAAATCAATGCTCAAAGCAGAGACGGGGGAAGAGGTGGATATGTTTGCTCTCTTCTTTTTTACTCTCTTTGCATCTGGCCACTTTATAAAATGGGAAAGTGGATTAAAGGGAAACATGGGTCTGACCCAGCACAGCCTGTTAAGCCTGCAATTAAGACACTGAATTCACCCTTGCTATTGCTTATTGGATTGATAAGCAGAAATGCCTTGTTTTTTCTTAACAGTGTAAACAAGCCTAGTTTTCTGTGACTCTCCACCGTTGCTGATATGCTCACTTCAACTGCTTTATTCTCAGCAGTGTAAGAGAGATCAGAGTTGCTTCCTCACTGTATTGAGTGGTACCTCTCAGTAACCAGCAGCACAGTTGGTGGTCAAACTTCGTTGCTCAGGTGCTTTGCTCACTTTATTTTGTGCCAAATGTTCGACTTCTCTTACGTCATAATTTCTGAAGGGGTGGGCTCCTCTTCAATAGTTCTCATTCTTCGATGTCTGATGCCCGAGGAAAACCCTGTCAGTTTGTCTACCTTCCATCCCCATCAAAGTGTTCCAGAATCCATTTCCCATTCACTGAGACCAGTCTGGAACTTCCCCAGTCCCTGCAGGTGACACCTCCCTGTGAGCTTGATGCTCTGTTCTGTATATATTTATATTGTATCTATTTCATTATTTCCTTTTAATTTTATTATTAGTTCATTAAAGAAGTTCAGGGAATTGGAGATAGTGAGAAGGTCTTCCCTCAGCCACCTTTTCTCCAGGCTGAACATCCCCAGCTCTCCTTATCACTCTTTTTCTTCTCCTTGGAACAAGAGTTGGGGGAGAGCATTTGTCATCTTGTCACTGGCCAAACCACCCAAACCACTGCCTTTGCTCTACAGGCATACAGAGACTTGTTCCAGCTTATAGCACCAAAAATTTCTCCCGTATGTTGTGAGTCATGCCACCTCTATTTCTGCTTTTAACACAAGCATCTTTGGACCTTGAGCAAACATTTAATTCCTTGAGCTTCAGTTTCTCCATCCCTGAACGGGATGTCTGGATCCCTCTATGCCTGTCAGAGCATAGAGTACAGCCTAATTCATTAAAGTTCACAGCATGCTTTGAGAGCCTTGATAGCAGTTGAAGCAAATAAACACAAGCTGTATAACATTATATTCACTTCTGTATAACATTATACTCCCTTCTCTGAGAGAAGAACGTTGAGGCAACAGCCAGACCTCCAAGAGGCTGGGAACATCAGAACAGAGATTGCTTTAAATAACTTGAGTTCTTCCCGCTTATGCCTGTATCTTCTATCTTTAAGCACCTACAATTTGCTCTGCAAGACCCATGCCTCTCTACATGTGCAAGACCTGATGGTGGTAACAGCATGGCTATTATGCACTTTATTTGCTCTTACCACAAACTGTCTGCCCGTATGCATTATTTAAGATGCAGCCTCTAATGCCTGCACTGACTACAACACAACACTGAATTTCCATAGGAGCTTTGCTGTGACACAGCTGTCAAAATATCTGAGTGCTCTGCAAACTTTAATGAATTTCTATTTGCAGAACCCTATATCTATTCTTTAATTATTTTTCCTTAATGGATTCCAGTTTTCTAATGAGTCCCTACATATCAGTATGGAGACCATTGCAAAAATTTAGCCAAAGTGTAGCTTATTTCTTACTATAGGCAAGGTATGTGGTTTTTCCTCGAAAAAACCTACCTTCTTCTGAGAAGCAACAAACTTATCCCAAAATAAACTCCTCCATCAGAAATTCTGTCTAGCAGACAGGCCCCTGGCATGGAGACTTTTAGCTGAATTGATTAGCATGTGACAAAGCCGTAAATTGAAGACAGAATCATAAAACAAAGTGCTGGGCAAACCACCTGCATTGTCCATAGTAAATCTCACAGTGGGAGGCTGGAACCAGATCTGGCCTGAAACCAGAATAAGAAATGAAGATTGGAGGTGAAGCCTCTCTCAGGTCTATGGTCAATGGTTAGAACATACCAAAGCAACAGAGTACGTGATTATACATCAACATATGTTTAAAGCATTGATTCCTTCTGGCAGACTCTTGTAGAAGGCAGGCAGCACATGTGAGCTGATGCTGTCAAGGGAAATTGGAAGCTCGCTCTTGTTTGACAGGTATATTATTCCAGCTGCCCTCGACTTATTTACAAAACAAGGAGCTAAGATCCAATGTGCTGCAAGTCAGCACTCCAGAGCTGCAAGAAGCCTGGGGTTTTTAGCCCTTCAGAGCTGGCCTCAATTTGCTTGACATTTGAAATGGATGAAGGAGGAGGGAGGAAAAAAAAAATAAAATTCTTTGCTTCACAGCCTGTTCTCTCAAGAAGACAGACTTAAATTTAAAATGCTAGGAGTGAAAGAATTGAGGTTTATTTTTCCCGGCTGTGCCAGCAGTGATGGGACTATGACAATCTCTTGCATCTTCCACACCTCCACACTCCTCTGTCCAGCCCCATCGTGGCACTGATGCACTAGCAGGAGTGCTCTGGGCAGCACAGTCACTGGTGTCCTGCTGGGCCCTCAGCCCGTGGGATGCACGTCTGGGAAATCCTGGTGGGAATTTGGATTTATGGATTTAGCCTCATCCCTGCCAGGTTCAAGGGCCTTCATTTTCCTCTTCAAGCTCTCCAATGTCGGTTCCCAATCTCCCTTATTTGCTTTATATCCTTTATTTCTGCTCCTTCTTCACCCATCTGACAGGCTTTTTAAATCACCCTTGGAGAGAGTTTCTCTTCCCTGAGCACCAACAAGGGGGGGTAGAACCATTAGTCTGTAGCGTCTCTGATTAGGTGATGTGAATACCTATATTTGTTCCTCCTTCATAGCTCTTCTTCCATGCTTGTTTTCAGACAGTTGAAGCTTAAGGAATTGGTTTTGATCAGAGGCTTGGAGCCTGCCTGCTTGAGGGAACTTCAGTGTACCCTTGAAGAATTACCTAATGTAGTGAGATACAGTTGTCGGGTTATCTAACTGTTTCTTCCTTGCGTTCCCAGAGAGGAATTGCTGACTTCTATCAATGTTTGACACGAAATCCTGTTTCCTAAAAGCTTATGCCTCTCTACCCTGTCTTTCTAAAGGCCAGAACTCCACTAGAGCAGAGTATAAAAACACCCCTCCGTTAATGCTTTCAGCTACACCGAGATGATAAAAATCCTGTCAAACTTTCTGTATAATGTCTGTATCATCCCCTTCTATAAACAAAACAAATGCAATTATCCTTGTTTATTTGTCTGCTTGGTTACACAGCTGCTCTCAAGTGTTTTTTTGTCTGGATATTTACTCCATTCAGTGCAGCCAGGCTTCAGTTACAGTTAGGCAATGTAGGTCCTACAGCAATGCAAATGCTGAGGCTCTTCACTTTGTTTGTTTTCTGGTAGATCTTCCCACTCCTTCCTGAAAGATGAAGAGCAGAGCCTTAGCACTCTGGTTTTTTTTGCACCCAGAAAGCTCCCTGCAGGGCCAAATGTTTGGATTCACCAAGCTCTGCATAGTGGTATTGTCTCCTGGGGTAAGGATCTTGAGGATGCTGCAGCAGACAGTAAGTCATCCTGTCTGTACAACCTTGACATGAGACTCCAGGGGGTTTCTCTCTCATTCAGGATACTTTGAACCTGGTTGTTCATGATATGAATTGGGCTCCGTGCACTGTACATATATGGTAGTGTCTGTGATAGGGGACATGCTCTGGGATAGGTTTGTTTACCTGTGTGCTTCTACTGAAGGTGATTTTCCTGCATAGAGTGTGTTTGCATGCACAGGAACCCTCCTGGGACAGTGGTGGGAGAGGTGGAGTCCTCAGAGAATGTGGGATGATTAAATGAAACATTCATTTTTATATTCCTGGAGAACTGAGATGGGAGTCAGCTCTGACTTTGTAGCATATTCAGCTCATGCCTCCTTGTCTTCAAACTCCAATGCAAAATTCAACAGGTGTCAGGCTACAGAAAACTACTGAGATGTTCTGGGAAGCACAGAGATTGTCCTGACCTGAGGGGTGAGGCAAAAATAGAACTAGAAAGAATGTCTGAAAATGAGATCTCACTTTGTGGTGTCAGTTGGCAGGGCTAGCATTGTAGGTGTGCTTCATTACAGGTACATGCTGTATACACTGAAACATATGCTTCTCTAGCCATCTACATCTTGGGACCATGGGTGCATTTCTCAGGCTCTCTAGCTGTACCTCAAAGCGGACTTTCTCCCCTGGGGTTTTGATTTTCTGAGGGCTTGTGATGCCCTTGGGATGAAGGCAGCCTGTCCTAGGATGAAGGTGTAATTAGTAACCTTTCACAGATGAAAAGGCAGAGCGTGTGACTGGCTCACAGGTACTCCAGAATTCTGGCTGTAGCCCATGTCAGTGGACTCCCCTGCCCTTGAAAGCAAGAGGAGATAAAGAGTATGAGGCTGGCCAACACAATGAGCTCTTTAATTAAAGTGTGTGAAAAGCCTTGCTGTTTTTCAGCAGTGATTAGATGAAAAAATATATATACCCACCCAGAGAGACCTGATCTCAACCCTGTAGGCAACACAGTCTGAGATGAGAAACCAAAGAAATAAAAAATTGTCACTGGTGTTATAAATTCACTGTGCCCCTAGGTTTGAGGGCTTTCCTTTATTTAAGGGCATTTTTTTTAAGATAGTGTATTGAAATCACTTTGAAGACAAGAATACAGGCAGTAACTGGCAAAAGAGGGGATTTGCCAGAAGCCCCTTCAGTTCATGTGTTATCTCCCATGGAATCATCTGAAAGCTGATATCTCGTGATACCAGGAGCAATACCTTTCCTAAGAGCCATGTGGTTCCAGATTTGAAAGCTGCTGAGTGAAGCGTTTATATGCTTCATGCTCAGCCCTGCTGGCCTTTCTGAGGAAAGCCTCATTTAGCATTGTGTCCAAAAGCAAACAGTTATGCTGTTAGCTGAGGAGGGGAGCATCTCTGGAAGGAAAGTACCATGAACGTCTGCCTCTTATTTGGAGTCAGTGGATGTAGCAGTTGTTCATTACTCCTTGGGGTCGGTTTCTATGGGAATGTGTGTTTGTGCTGTGGATTAGAAGCAAGTAGAAGGAAAGAAGTTCATGCTCTTTTGTCTGACAAAAGAGGTATTTCTTTTAGTCAAATATAAAAAGTAGGCTGAGGGTAACCTGAATGTGGGAGCCAGGGCTTCTACCTTCTCCTGCCTTTTACACACCTCATCAGACTGACCACAGTGTCCAGGGATGTGGATTAGACACAGGCACTCAGCTCTGGTTTGATGGCCCCTGAGGATCAGGAAGGTTGCTGAGACTCAAAGCTTTTCAGGGCATCATAATACTAGAATTGGCTCCTTACAGCTGCAGATGTTGCCGCCTCAGCCCCTTTGCTGCCCTCTGCATGCAAGTACAAGATGCTCAACAAGTGTCTCCTGAGGTACTATACCTTAAGTATTCACTGGCATCTCAGCAAGCTGAAAATAGAATCATAGAATCATTTTGGTTGGAAAAGACCCTTGGGATCATCGAGTCCAACCCTCTACCCTACTCTACAAGGTTCTCCCCTACACCATATGCCCCAACACCACATAAACATGCTCAGGGATGAGGACTCAACCACCTCCCTGGGAAAATACAGGCCATTCCTCAGGGAAGCAGGGTCTCAGCCTGTCCTCATCACTGATACTTATTGGAGCTTTTTAGGTCGACATATACTTCTGGATACTAACTTGGGATCTGAAACCATGTCTCTTTTTTTTTTTCCCCTTTCTCCCTGTTTTATAGCTCACCTTTAAATTCTCCTTAGAGAACAGAACAGACACAAAGGCAGCACAGAAGGGCAAGAGATTATAGCATCCTTGGTGTCAAAAATAGCTGCCTGAGAATTCTTCCTCCTGTTGCTTTAAGCTGAATTATAATCATAAGTTGCTGTCCTCTAATTTTACAATGCAGTGTCCCTCCCTCCACAGTTTCTCCCAGCCCTCGCTAGCTTCAGGGCCCGATCCCTTCCTCCTGTCACACATCACAGGCAGCAAGTGCTAAGGCTGCAGAGTCCAGGGCTGACAGATCAAACACCCCCTAATGAATGTGGAAACAGTGGCTTCATTAGTCACAGCCATATGTGTCTTTAAAAAGCTGCTGTAGAGCTGGGGAGAGGCAGTCAGGAGGGGGGAGTACAGGGGTCACTGTGATGGAGGAAGGGGGAGAGGTTTGTTTGTGTGCAGCTGCCCAGCTCAGCCTCTCACTAGTGGAGCTGAGCCATTCCTGCTGCAAATGAATCTCGTTGGCTTTATTTGGTCATTGGACTGTTTTAGAACATAGCTAGTGGTTGCCTTTAAGCCAGGGCTGAGCACATCCCTCCCTCTCTTTCCCTTCTTGCGCACCTCTTTAAATCTTCAGGGAAGGTTGTGCCCTAACTTGATCATGGTATGTCCCCTGCTTACAGGGTCCTTGGTCAAAATTTGAATTTACAAAGAGACTTGGGTGCTGAAAGAGACAGGTCTCTACTTTCTCTTGCTGCTTTGCACAGATCTGTTCACACTGACTTGCACAGAGCACCCTGGGACAGACTAGGTGTGTGTCTGGTCGTGCAACAGGGAGATGATGCAGGGCAAGGTTACTTGGCTTATCCTCCTGTGTGCTCTTGGGGCATGCTTGTCATTGATCCTAGCTCTCAAAGCAGGATTTTGAGCCTGTGGGTTTCTTTGCTTTGCTAACCTCCTCAATAGCTGTCCCCTGCAAACATAGTGTGGATGCTCTGTGGAAGACCCTGATGCTACTTCGTGCCCTCAGCATCGCTGCAGGCAGCATGTGAGTATCTGTCAGGGAATGGAGCTGCTGGGCTGCACTGTTTCTCCAAACCCATCCACTCTTCCCTCTGCTGCAAGCTCTGGCACGGGAGTCAGAGCCCTGCAAATGCAGCTGTGGAAAGCTCCACTCTGGTTGAGTACCTTCAGTAGGCAGCCCCAGGAAAAACCAAGGCGTGAATGTGCTGAGGAGACTTTATTCCGTTGTTGAGCATTGGCTGAAGGCTGCCTGTTAGCCAGGAGGCAACTGCTGTGAGGGTTTTGAGTGTGAGGAAGGGATTACAGGCTGTTGAAGCACATCTTTCTGCACATGCTGCATTTTGAAAGGAGCAAAGAGGGCTGGCACCACCAGAAGGACCAGGCTGCCGAGAGTCCTTGCTGCAAGCGTTAAAAACCTCCTTGCAGCATGTGCCCTAGCACTGAGTGGAGTTGTGCCTCTGCCTTTGCAGGAAGAGCAACGCTGTCAGACAGACCAAAGCACCTCTGCAGCTTGGGGACTGTGAGCTCTGGTGGGGGCTGACTGGCATTGACTGTTCCAGTTTGAGATGGCAAATGCTATAGGCTGATTAATACTTTAATCAACACTGCGGTGCATCGCTGTTTGTCACTCACCTTAACTGGGAAGAAAAGAATGCAAGAGATTAACTGGAGTACTAGAGGTCTACTATGAGTAATTAAATCAACGAGCAAGGGAGGGTCTTAGGTTGCAAGTGAGAAGCAGGTATAGAGATGGGGGGATGGAGTGGGAAATGGGACAAAGTCTTTCAAGCTCCAAAGAAGGACCCTAGCACCAGCTTTCATGTTGGAGTGTGTGATGTAGCTGCTTCTGATCTGAGGAAGGGAGCTGGGAAACACAGACTTAAGCTGATTGGTGCAAGTTGTGACTACTGGATTATTTATGTGTCACCCCCCATCCCCGTCCCCTGGCTTTGGCTCAGCTTCCTTTTAACTGGTGTTAGAGGCTTGCTCAGAATGCCAGCCACGCTGCTGACAGCCATTGCAGGGAGCTCTTCCTTTGAATCATAATGAAAGTCCTGGGAGTGCTGTGCCTTTCTATGTGCTTTTACCTTTTTTTCTTTAAAGAGGACTTAGCTCTATCCACAATGTTCCAGACATATGAGATCTAACAGGGAATGTGAGGTTCGTGTGGTCCTGGGGCTTCTGGAAATCAGTCTGAGAAACTTCAGACGCCCAACAGCAAGACTTTTTGAAGTGTGGGTAGACACATGTGCATTCACAAAGAAATCTCATTGAGCCTGTGAAGTTCGCAGAGGGAAAGGGAACATTTGGGCCGTGTGGCTTTTAGAGACAGAATTACATGAGTGAGAACCCTGTGGGACTACATAGGAGGAGAAAGTGTTCTTCTGGAGTGATTCAGGAATTTTCTTATGAAATCTAAAAATTAAGGACAAAGGAGGTCTGCCATTGTTAAGACTTCAATCAATCAAGACAACTGGGCTAAAGATCTGGCAACTTAGAGCTGAAAGGACCATGCTACATACTCCAGACCTTTAAACCATCAAATTCCCTTCTTCAAAGCATGTTCAGTTCAATTTGTCTGCAATTTTACATCTCTTATTTCTATGTAGCCCTTGATCAATATGTTTTCCTCTGCCCCCAAAATAAATTGGTCTCCAATTAAGTTCTTATGCCTTGGAGTACATCCAGATAAAATTGCTCTACTTCCTGTTTTACTCATCACAGAGAGAAGATGAAGATTTCTTTTTAAAAGCCTCATGCAAATGTTCAGCTTTTGCTACTGTTCAATAAAGTTGATCACTTTACTCAGGAAGTATCAATGCAATTTTCCACACCACTAACTTAAAGATTGTATCTCTGTAAATGCACCTATTCCTTTTCTCTCATTTGTGTTGTGAACAAACAAAAGAAAAAGAAAATGTCTGATGTCTCCCTGACAAACGTATTAGTATCTTGTATAAATTGCTGAGAGTCTGTCCAGAATAGACACCACCAATGCATTTCTGCAAGTCCCTGTTCCATCTGTCTCAGCTAGAATAGTGATTGCAGAGCTAAAGAATGTCTTTCCACCCCATTACATTTCCCAGTGAAATATGTGAGAATTACCTCTGATGTTAGTAGGAAGACATCAGGACATAAAACACAGAAAATGAAATATTAACTTTCTTATCCAACCCAGTAATGGCTGTTATGTTTTGTATTATAACCCATTAAGGTGAAGTTTCTGAATAAGAAATAAATAAATAAAAGTCCCAGGCTCCCATGTAGGCAGTATTGCACATAAATGACACGCTGATGGTAGATGATAAAATTGGAAAGTTGGGTAAAAAAATATAATATATTCACAGTTTAGATGACAGTGAATATAAAGACAGACTGAGCTTAAGTAGAAGTTGCAAAATATCCCTGAGAAGTCTTATTCCCTCCAGATTGCTACAAGTTATACTGGTAAGTATAAATTTGGAACAGAAGAAAAGGAAAACCTTATGGTTCCATGAACTAAAAGCACCTCTGCGTAATGCCATTTAGTTTCCCGAGTTTACAGAAAGGTTCCATATTTGTCATTATTCTTAGTAGCCTCCTCTTTCTGTGTTTATTCTTGATCTGGTTTCTGACTCAATAGGGTGGCTCAGCACACATCTTCAAACACATGGGTCTCGGGAGGGTCTACTCCCCAGATGAGCAGTTGTATGACCAGGGCAGAACATTTGGTTTTCCTCTACCTTTGCAACAATCATTTTGCTTTTTGTTTAGGGCAGATTACCTCTTCCTGTGGCTATTGTGGTAGGATCTGATCAAAGCTGGAACCTGCAGACAGTAAAAGCATCTTAAGAGATCAAGAATCCCGACTTATGACAGGATGGAGAAATGCCTTCATTCACTGCTTTTCCTTCACTATCTCCTCACGTCTTTATTACCCGTGTCTCCACCAAAGAACTCACTTGAGTACTTAATAAAAAAAGATAATTGGGAAATAACTGTCCAATCCCTTTCCTGCTCTACCCCTCTACCCTTCCACCTGAATATACAATCAACATAATGCTGTTCATTTCAATGAGCTTCAGTGAAAAGGATAAATGCTGTGTCATTATCTCTAATTGCCTCATTTTGTTGCCTAGTCTTGGATTATTTATTTGGATAGCAAGGACCTAGTCTCAGTTTGGGGTTCTTCAGTATTACAGCAACTTCCTTAGTAGAGAACTCCATTTTCTGTCTCTGAAACATAAGGCTTGAGGCCAGATCTGCAAAAATATTGTGGTTACCTGGTTTCAACAGGAATTTTATGCTCCAGCATATTTAAGTAAATTATTCTTACTGTAGGTCTGCTAATTAAACAGCCCAGAGATTTCAAGGGACAGGGAGAGAATGAGGTGATAAACACAACGTGGTTGATAATGTTTGGGATTCAAAATCTTCAATTAGTTATTGGGGTGCCAGGTGTTTTAAACTAGCTAAATAAAAAATTATGTACAAATGGAAGGCAAGTGATAACATCAGAAGGCATATCTTTTTCTTGTTTTCTTGAATTGGAGCTTTGTCTTAAAGTACAACCTAATCTTGCTGTGATGTGTTGGATGGGCACCAAAACAACCGCTGCGTGCTCCTTAGCCCATATCACAGAATCACCTAGGTTGGAAGGGACCTTTTAAGATCATCTAGACCTTTTAAGATCATCATTTGAGGACAAAGCAAGGAACAAGCAGGGCTATAATTTAAATGTCACTCTGAACAGACTTACGTACAAGGCACAGTGACCTCCTCAGCATTTATATTGCCAAGTATCCCTATCCAATGATGGGGAATCCACCGCTTCCCTGGGGAGATTATTCCAACGGCTGAGTGCTCCTATTGTGAGCAATTTTCCTCGTGTCCAACTGGGATCTCACTGGGCTAACTTGCACCCATTGTCCCTTGTCTTTTCCATATGACTGCTTGTAAAAAAGGAGTCTCCTTCCCTTAATCAGAGCACAGAAAGACAATGAACTATACATTCTTCTTCCATCCAAGGAGGATGCTAAAATGCTGCACTCTTCTTCTTTCAGTGTGCAATGTGACTTGGTGCTCTCCCTCTTTTTCTCTCATAACTGTTGAGGGCTATGGTGAGCTGATGATGGCCAGCTGCCCACCCAGCTTTCCTGGGTCCCCTAGGAGGGGTGCTCTGGCAGCTGGGTCTCTGCTGGATGCCAGTGGGTGGATTTGTCTCCACCTCAGGGAGCAGCTAAGCAATGGGATGGTCTCTGCCCTCATCTTGAAGACTAACTGGTGCAGGTGACTGTCTCTGAGGGTAAGGTATGAGGATTTCTGAGGGTGAGCAGACAGTTAATCTTGGAAAAGCTTAGACTAATGAAGGGAGTCCCAGTGCTGGGGCAGTTGGGTCTGTGACCTCTCTCCCTTTCAGAGCAGTGTTCTGTAGTACCCAGCCAGCTGCTGAGAAATCAGTCTCTTAAAAGCAGCTGTGAAGATGCTGTTTAAACTAAAAGCATCATCTGTAATTTCATTTGAGGCCTTTCTAGGGTATGCTTTGTTTGCATTATGCCATGAAATTCATTTTTATTTGGAGGCTTTTAGGGGAAGAACAGTAAGAAACAAATAGTGCTATAGAAAAGTATAGACAAAAGCTACATTACAAACCTTCATGGAGGCAGTGCAGGGTCTACCAGATTTGTCAATGACCAAAGCTTTCTGGATAATGAGTCCCACACAGTGATAGCTCTTGGACACAGCATGTTTGGGAAGACAGCAATTGGTATATAATGAATTGAAAACTATTTTACAGGCATTTTATCTGTTGTTAAGGATATACAAGCCAGAAGAGGAGGTAATTGTCATTTTTAATAACGATTAGTCCAGTCTAGATCTGAAAAAAGTGTTATAATTTCTGGAGTTCTTTTCCTCAAAGGATAGAATTCTGTCCTGAAATCATTGCACATCTTTAAGTACCAGGTTGCATTTGGCAAGTGGTAATTTGTAATAGAACTTGGAGGTCTGGCTGAAAAATTGCAAGGATATGCCTGGGATGGAGTTTGGCCAATAATCACTAAATTTGAGAGTCTTTGGTGTTCTTCCCATTCTCAGAATCACAGAATCGCCTAGGTTGGAAGGGACCTTTTAAGATCATATAGTCCAACCAATGAAAAAAAAAAAAAAAACCCAAAAAAACCAACCCCCCCCCCCCCAAACCCCAAACAATAAAAAAACCCACAACCCACAAACAAAAAAAACCCCACACCCAAACCACACACCACACCCAAATCAACATCAACCCAACACTAATCCATATCCCTGAGCACCATGTCAACTTGTCTCTTGAATACCTCCAGGGATGGTACAGGGGACAATGACCTCTCGGGTCCTACTCACCACACTGTTCTTGATACAGGCCAGGGTGCTGTTGGCCTTTTTGGCCACCTGGGCACACTCGTGATGCATCTGTATAATTTCTGGTTGGGATTTTATACACACAGGTGAGTCTTCCTGAACCAGGGGCTGTAACTTTGGGAATCAAGGCACTCAGAAGGGATCACAAGCTCAAAAGACAACCCTCTGACACTCCCAGAGATAAGTCTCATCCCCAGGTCATGGAGTCTCTGATGGAAATATCTGGCATGTTTTAAGTCAAAGTCTGCTTGTTTTTAGATGACAATCAAAATGTTTCTGGATGACGGGCCATTCAGAGTTTAGCTAGTAAACCACTGTGGTGGTGAGTTGACTATGAATACCCAGATTAGTTAAATGATTCAAATCCACAGCTTGGACCTGAAAAGGTTCATCTACACACTTACTGGTGTCTCAGACCCTTGGGCACATCGTCCTTAAAATCCACTCTTATCTTGCTCAAATAGAGTGAGAAGATGGGTACAAAGGAAAGTGCAGAGAGGGTAACTTCCCATTTCTTTGCAGCATTATCTTCTTACTTGGATCATCGTTCATCCCCGAAAGTCTTTGAGAAGGGATGTAAAAGGGAAGGAGGAGAGGAGGGAAAACCATGTGCCCATGTGTTTTGCATGATGTGAAAACAAAGGTGCCTTTAAAAGCTGTTCAATTTGCAGGCAGCCCCAGAAGTGTTGTTAGGCTGAGCAAGGCAGTGCAGCAGCAGGGAGGCACTGACAGGTTCTGTTCTAGAAAGCAAACTATTAGCAGAGGTCTCTTAATCTCTGCAGTAAGTGGGACACGCTCTGACTGATTGCTTTCTCAGAGAAAACTTAATTTCTTCTCAGAGAGGTGGGAGTATTTTGTCTGTACTGGAATTCATGGGGCATCCAGGAGTTGTCAGAAAAATGAGCCGCTAACTCAACAACAGTTGCAAGGGAGAAGAGACTACAGTGAACTGCCTCGTGTCTCGGAGCAAGACTGTCTCCACCCTGGGGAAAACGGAGCAAGAAGGGACCAGTAGCACTGGGTTGTGCTTTGCTGCTTGGAGTGCACAGGTATGAAGAAACGGGAAAAGTGGATTAGGGAAGGAAAGATCAGGAAGAAGCAGAAATCCCCAGCAGTGAGGGTAGCTGTCTCTGACCCCCTTTAGATCCATTCCAGAGAAGCCGTTGTGCCTTGTGTTAACTACCCTGGCCTCTAGATTGCTTGTGGCTTCTGAAAATCTCTGTCCATTTCCATTGGCTTCAGATGCCTTTAGCTTTTGAAACCTCCCTTGGTTGCTGGGCACCGGGTTCTAAGCTCTGCTTTCGCCAGGAGGTGCCACATCGCACACAGCATATGGTTTGCTGCAAAGTGACTCCCCAAAGTGCGCCAGGCAAAGGTTTGCTGGCGGGCTGTGTGATAATAAGATAAGAAGGGTTTTACTAAAATGAGTTTGAGGGTGGGAAATGCTCCTGACTCCTTCAGGAAGAGTGGAACTGCACAGTTCCTGGACTGTAATTAGGTATCTACTTGCTCTTCTGGGTCTGAGTCTTCCTTGCCACCAAGGTCCTTGGCCATCTAATAATTATTTATAGAGAAGACTCAAAGACAAACAAGGCAACGTGTTTAGAGGCAAGTCTGATACAAGGCTGCCTCCTGAAAATGGCCATAAACTTATTCCTTCTTTGGGTAAAAAATTACTACGTAAATACCGTCTCCCTACCCTCAATGGCTGCCTGCTGCATCTCTGAGATGTGATTCAGAAGTGACAGAGATGTAGATCTATAGTTTTATCAGCAGCAGTGCAGTGAGAAGAGATTCAAAGGAAATGGCTCTAGTTCTCAGCCCAGAATCCTTGAAATAGCAAGAAAGCATTGATTTGTGAAAGGCTGCTGCTAGAGTCAGGGCACGGGAGCCAGGGCGAGCACAGCAGCGGGACCTGGAATGCTGCTGATTATGTGCTAACATGTTATCAGCTCTGAATTTTGAGTAGGCTTGCGGTGCACTTAACAAGAGTTTGACTTCACTCTTTTTTTTTTTTCCTGTTCCTAGTAGTGCTTTATGTGGAATATATTGATTTCATTTGCTAGAGTATTCTTTCCTTAAATATTTTTTACATAATGTGTATCGTACACGTTTATAATGGCTTTTGCAATCCTTGTATTTCATTGGCACCAATAAAGCAATTTGGTTTAAATTGAATTGAACTCAGTGAAACAGGGAATGGAAATTGAGAAAGGGAAAAGAGAAGTGTAGCCTCCTATTGGGGGAGGGAGGAAAGCAAAGGAGAAAGTGTGCAAGCTAGGGAGAGAGAGATTTTTCTGAAGGAGAGAAAAAGATGAAAAAAGCAAGGAGAGGAGACAAAAATCCAAAAGTGGGGATACATTAGCGATGACTCAAAGCTATCGAGAATCCAACATGTTGGGATCAGTGTTTAGAATTGGATACACAGACATGATGATGGTGGCTGGGAACACAAAAGTCCCATCCGTGTTTCCTTTTGAATTTCCCAGTAAGATTGTAGGGTAGATTTTCCCAGTTCACCAGTATAGACATGGAGCACCAGCTTGCTGATTTTCAGCCTCTGAGAAAAAGAGGGAAGGGGCTGTGGCAGCAAGTGACAACTTGCTCATGTCCCGGGCAAGCAGTGAAATGAGAGCACCCGTTCTGTTCCAGATGTTGCACGGTGTGTGTCACCAGGTGTTTAGGCACCTTTCTTGACCTGCTAAAGATGAAGCTTCCTTTATGTAATATACTTTCCACAGGGCCCTGTGTGAGCTGTGTAAGTATTCCAAGCCAGAGGAAATGGATGGCTATGTTCCCATTGCTATCCAAAGGGTTCATGCCTACCCTTTCACACAGTAGGATACAACTAAATCTTGGGATAGGTTAGGCTGAGAGTGCTTTTGACCGCTCTATACAACTTATTTGCTGCCATTGTCTGTTCCTTTTCTTTATTTATTTTTTTAAATATTTTTACAGGGGTCTTATTGTAGGTTTGATCTGATTTTTCTGTTTAATTGACAGGGATTCAATTATTCCCCTGAATACGACTCTCAGTCAGCAACAGAAACTGTCAGGCGTCTTTTTGAGGGGGGTGAAATGGATGTCAGATTTCCATTCTCCCCTTCCCTGACTGGTTTGTTTCCACTCTTGAGTTTATTTTATTGTGGATTCAGTTTGAAAACAGTAAAAGAAAACAGGGAAACTTCAGATAATGAGACAGCAGGAAAGGCTGAGCTGCAGTGCAGCTTATTTTAATGGACTCCCTTTAGCAAGGGCTACTGCTGTCAGTCAGAGCCCTCAGACTGGGGCCGTGTCATTCTATTCTGGGTCTTTTCTGTAAGAACACTGGAAGATGACATCAATGCCAGGAAAGGAGGTCTTTGAGACTCTCATTTTCAGTGCACCAGAAGCACCTGAAAACAGCCAGAAGCTATCTGTGTCTTGGCCGTAGCTGATGTGTGGCTTGCTTTGGGATGAAAAGCACACTGAGAAATATAATGGCTAGAGGGCATCCCTCATCCTGCCCTTCCTGGTCTAGTTTACCTTGAAGCCCGAGCCTGCCTGCTTTACAGTGTGTGTGTGAACCCTGGAGAACAGTGTCTTTCTCCCCGTGGGCATCTGGAGAGGAGGGAGATGAGATAGATGCAAAGAGCCCAGGAATTGCTGTTGTTCTGTCCATTTACTTCCTAGGGGGCAGTGAGCACAGCTAATGGCATCTTGATCTTTAAAAACAGGCAGGAGTTGAAGCATCTCAATTTTTACTAGGTCTCTGACATTTCAGAGAGCTGTTGTTGAATAAATGCTCAGGCGATGAGCTGATGAGGTCTAAGCACCTCCAGCTATGCTAAGATCATTGCTTGAGCTAACTAGTCTAATGACAGCTGGGGCATGTTCGTCTGAGCTGCTTGTCTTAGCGAGGCAGGGCTAGTGATCTTCTTGGGATGGGGATCAGCTGTTTGCCAGAAAGCCTCTGTTCCTTGCCCTGCAGTGGAAATTCAGGAGATGCTTTGCTCGCTGCTGCTTCCACCATGCTGAATTCACACAAACTAACAGCAGCTCCCCCGAGGCAGCAGCCCGCTCCAGCTCTGCTTGCAAAGGGCTCCCTTTGTTTGTGAGGCTCTGTTTTAGGAGTTGTTTGAGCCTTTGAAAAGGAGAGAAGGGTGGCTTGAAGGCGAACGAATGAGCACTGAAATCTGTGCAAGGGCCTTGGCTTCAGTGCTCTCGACATTTCCATATGCCTCGTAATTAAATTGTAAGTAAAAGTAAGGAGCTGACTGCTTCACTAATAGCAGCGAAAGGAGGCAATCATGTAACTTCCATCTGTCTGCAAATATAGTTTATGGGGGAAATACATTAGCAACGTGGAGCTGTGTGCCAGGCTCAATTAGACTAAACAGGATCAAAGGGCACCCTGGGTAATAAATATCCTTGCAGAATCAAGCCAGAGTCTTTCTATTTATTGCTAGAGGAGATAATAATCATTAGTGAGCCGAAGTGAAATCCAGTAACCAAAGAAAGCTCAGCTTGGGAAGGGGGTGACATTAGATTAGAGGGTAAGGAAAAAATGTCCCCTTTGCCTAGGATTATAGGCAGGCTGGCGTAATTGCCTAGATTGCTTTTTATATTCCACTGGAGTTTGGGAAAGGACTATGGCCCATATATCGATTGTGGGGCTGTAATGGGAGAGAGGTGGCAAAGGTAATCGGGGAAGTGTTTAAAATGTACACTAGGTAATTGAAAGCTAATATCAAATCCTAGTTCAGGCACAGAAGAACCTCTCTTCTAATGAGGCATAAGGTGAAATGAGATTGACTCTGACTTGTATTGCTACTCCCAGGGAATTGCTTTGCTCTGTTGTTTTTAGGTGCCTCTCTGTGTGCATACATGCTCGTGCTTTTATTAGTGTGCTCAGGGATAACATTACTGAATCAGCAGCAAAGCTTTTGTGACACATAGCCTATAGAAACATATAATATCAATTGTGTCTGGTCACGGCTTTGTAAAAAAAACTGCTGAACTAAATCCTCTTTTACTTCAACAGCAAATAAAGAAGAAATCAAAATATTTTAGTATCAAGGCTTGCTTTCCATCAAATTATTGTGTCCTCTTAAAAAATGAAACAACAAAAACTACCTAAAGGAAAAAGGAATATTTTCCCAAGATAAACCTGTTATGCTAACTGAATGTGGATTCAACGCTCCAGTTACTCAGGCAATGTTTTTTTGCTGTTGTAATAGGTAACTAAGGGAAGCATGTTGCTGTGATATTTCACTGCCTATTCTAGCTTCATTCATCCCTAGGACTGAATCTTTGGAAGAGCTCAATGAAAGTATTATGGCAGCTAATCAGATGACCCTATTTTCAGTACCTTTTTCTTTCAAGTGCAGAGTAAGACTTTTCCAAGACTGTTTAGGTGATGCCAGGGCACAATTTGTCTTGTCCCAGAAATGTTCATATGGCAGTAAACTTCTTGTATTGGGGCATCCCTGCGTTCATGAAGTGTCATGTTAACTATTTGAGACAAATCTGTGATGTGGTGCCGTCAGCTCTGCTCTCTGCACAGCATTCTGCGTTGCTTGACTGAAGTAACACACAATAGTGGCAAAATGCACTGTCAATATTGGAAAAGTGCAGCCCGTGGAAAGTGCCCAATAAGTCGAATGTGTTGGCAGACCTTTCAGGATCTACCTGCTTATGTTGACCGCAAGATACTTTTCACTGCTGCGGTGTTTCTTTTTTTTTTTTTTTTAGGCCCACTTTGGGCTCTGCATGCCAGGCAGACTTTGCTAGTTCCCTTCTTTCCCCTCCCTTTTACTTCTAAGGCCAACAATTTAACAAGACAATAAGCTAAGCCACAAGCTTTGCAGTCTGTAAGTGAGCGCCAAACTGTTCCTTCTTGATTTGCTTTTCTGCAGAATCTTCCCCCTCTGCCCATCTGTCTGCTTATGCCATTTGGCTGGAGATGAGTTTTGTGCTGTGTTAGCAATGTGCTGGGGATAGCAACACCCAAACCTTGATCTAGTGCTTTTGGAAGTGACCATAATATCATAAAGTGTTGATATATAGAAACTTTTGCTAGAGGGCAAGCTAAAACTGCCTCTGAGTGCAGTGAGCAGTACCACCTCATTGACACAACACACTTCTGCCTGACAGTCTGTTGTCTTACAACTTCCATATTTAACCTTTTTGTAGAGGGTAGCATATTTCTTGTTTGCACAATGCTTTTTTCCAGGACCCATTACATTCTGCTCAATGCAAATAATTGCACTGAGAGTAACACTGAAAGCACTTAAGATGTACACAGTTTATACTGTATAAAAATATTTACCTGCTGTTTCTGCTTTCTGTAAATATTATTGTTCTTGCTGTTTGTCTTTTTCCATTGGTGTTATTACTGTATTGTAGCTCTGCCTGTCAAGTTTGATCACATTTGCATACCGATTTGTTAATTTAAGCTGCTAGAGAACAAGGAAGTAACTTTTTTTCTCCCTGTGCAGCCACAAGTATACTGTGTCTTCTCTTATGTATAGTTCAAAATATTTCTTCCAGTTTTAAAAATACAATTCAAGATTTCCTTTTCCTTGGAGGTAAAAGATTGCTGGCTGTCCTGAAATAACTTATTTTCTAGTCAGATTCTGCAAAAGAAGTTGTATTTTCTCCATCGGGAAACCTTTATGCCATCCAGTGTACCTGGCATATCGCGAGTTCAGAGGGAGGAAGAGATCCTTCAGGCAGGGCTGTGGTGCGGTCACACTCCAGCTCCACACTGTGCAGAGGAACAAAATGTGACTTTCCAGATTGTTCCGGGTATTCCTTTGTAGTGTGTTCCCCCCCAAACCATACCTAATCAAGGGACATCCACGTTCGTAATATTTCTTTTCCTCTGTCTTCTACCTGCCTCTTGTGCCAGGTCTGGGGGAGATGGGTCTATATTTTATGGCTAGTGAAACATTTAATGGATGTTATATGGCTTGTGTCTGACTTGAGCCCAGCCAAGTAGGAGTCTCCCTGACCAGAAATACAGATTTTAGAAAAGGCTGGCAAAGCCAGGGTACTCTTGCCTCTGCTACAACTGATGTGTGAGCTCAGGGGTACCTGGTGTTGTCCCCCCCCGGGTCTCTCTGCCTCCTTCCCCCCTCACTGCTGGGGCCAGGACCCGCATCCTGAGGAACAGTCTAGTTTGTCATACGGGTGTGCAAAGCTGAGCACAGTGACTGATCCCAGCCAACTGAAGAATGCACTTCTTCAAGACAGATGACAGCAATAAATAATAAATAAAGCTGGAGACAACCCATCCTGTCTTCTGCTCTCTGAAAGCAGAAGATTTGGAAGGTCAGTCAGGCTTTACAACCACCTGGCTTAAGGGCTCTAAGAAACACAAAAAGGCTCAGTGATCTAAAAGCTCATTCATGGTTAGTTTAAAAGGAAGGAGAATATTAAATTTTAATTGTAAGATCTGTTTATAAGTCAGTGTAGAAAAAAATAATCCACCTACCTGGTTAGATTTCACTGTTCGCCTGTGGTTCAGTATTCAGCCTTATTGGTGAGTGTATTTTGTTGCTGTGAATGCATTGGGATAACCAACTTTGCAGACTTTTTTCCAAATGTCTGATTTAGATCTATGAAACTACTAATGCCAGATGTGGGTTTGTGTTTATGATCACTTGGAAATTGATTTAGGAAAGACAAAATAAATCAGCAGCACATAGTGACTGTTTATCTAATGGCTGTAAATTTTAATCATTTCCATATTTTGATGTCCTTGTTGGGTTTTTTCCTTTTTAGCAGAAACAGTGAGACAGGCTATCCTTGCTTTCTGTCAAGGGAAAGCTCATTAAAAGGAATGTAATAATGGGAAAACAGGAAGAATCATAAAAACAAACAAACAAAAAAAACCCCACAACAAACCAAAGCCCAAAAAATCCCAACCTGATTCAAATGATGGACAAAGGCAGAATTTCTAGATAAAATCAAAACCAAACTCTCAACTTGGGCAAATGTTTTTCCTCCTGATGATTATGTAGTTTCTCTGGAGCTTTTGCTGAATGATCTCAAAAATACTGCAAATATTATCTCAATAATACTGCAAAATACTCAAAAAACCTGCTGCCTGCAGCTTTTCTACCTTTGCACAAAGGCTGTGAGCAATAACAGTCTTAGGAAATGTTTTGCTCTCAATGCGCTAATGGGAGCGCAGTTTCCTTTTAGTTAGCATGATTATTGTCCTGGCTGTAGCAGCAGATAGATGGTCAGGGTTCTGGATTTTCTCCCAGGATCTCTAGACTGAAGTACTTTTGCTTATCAGTTGCCTTACTTCTCTTTTTGTGAAGAGTTTGGAAATGTCTGGTTTCATTGTTAGCTAATTGTGTATCTCTCTGTTCAAGAGCAGCAGCCAGAGCCAAGTTATATCAGATACTAAAAAGCCTGACAATAAACCTCAGTCTTTGGTCCAAAGCACTTAGTCTAAAATGGTGATGGTTCTGGTTTAATGGTGAGTTTTAGAGAGCAATGCTTTACCCTGTTGGCTGATTCTCCTTGCTGCCCTCAGTTAAAATATCTCTACTGAGCAAGAGAGCCTCAAGTAGAATTATCTGAACTATCTGTACATCATGGGATGCAGAAGGGTTGCAAGACCTGCCAGACCTATCAGTATATAATCAGGGGAGAGATGATGAACTCTTGTTTGCTAAGCTGTTGCTGCAGTCTCCTCTGGTTTAAAGCTGGTGGTATGGCTGCATGGGCTGCAAATGCTCCTGCAGGCTCTTCAGCAGGCAGTGCAGGTACATGTTGTGGTTGGAGAAAGTAGAGGTTTCTGGTTTCACATAGATGTTTTTGGCTGTCCTGGCAATTACAGAGATGGAGACTTCTTCACAGGCTGCTGGAAGAAATAGGAAGGTTGTGGCTGGGAAGGGCAACCATTTTACACATGACCCTCAGAAAAGGGCATAAATAACTTTTTGCCTGATGTGTTACAAAGTGAAATCAACCCTAGACTTCTCCTTTGACTCCCTATAAGGAAGACTTTTTGTGTTATGTCTGCCTGTTCTCTCTGTAACACTCATTTTGCCATCTCCAAGGGCATCTCTGATTCTTCTACTCTCATAATTAGAACTGATTTAAGGAGTGGGGGAGGCTGAATATTTTCCTCTGCTGGAAAACACAATTTGTGTTGACTGGAGCTATTCATGAGCTCGTGCCACATTGGACTAATAGTTTTCAGCAAAAAGATAAACATTTTGCTCAAACCCAATGATATGATTGTATACGCAGGGATTGAAACATGGAGGGAGGATTATTCCCATGAAAAACAATGACATATTTATTTTCCATAGGCATGAAAAGAATATTTTACAGATGCTTCAGTTTTAGCTAGCATATTAAAAAAATCACTTTGCACAGAGCTCAAATACAAATGCTCTTTGTCTCCATATGATAACCTATTTCAGCTTGTGTTTGGGGGAATTCAGATCTTAAACTAGCTGTGAGGTGAACGACAATCCTTGCAGTGAGAGTCCCAGGCATCACAATAGCAGATGAGCTGTGCCTATCTCTGGTCCCTGGAGGGAAGTTCTTATGGTCACCTTCTCTGCAACCTCCGTGGGATGATTCAATGCAGTGCTGCCCCTGGAGGTGTCTATAACACTGATGCTCCTGCTTCCCCTGCTGGGAAGGGGTGGTTGTGTGCACAAAGCCAGAACCTGGGAATGGGCTGGCAACTGACTTGACTGTAAACTCTCCGAGTGCTGACAGGCAAGTCCTTTCATCTCCCTGTGCTTTTTTTCCCCTTTTTGTGAAGCAGCAGGTCACAACCCCTTTTTAGCCTCCCCTATTGCCATCTATTTTTGGCGGTGCTTGGAGCATATCTTTCCCCAGCATGTAGCACAAATAGGGTTTTTTAAATTTTTGCCGGGGGTCTGTGGTGGCTACTACATACTAGTAATAATGCCAGAAAGGGAGGGCATGGGGGAGAAGGACTTGCGGGGGGAGGTAGTAGGGAGCAAACTGGGAAGTACTGCTGGAAGACGGTTACCCTGTCTGACCCCAGAGGACTTGTGCCTCCAGAGGCAGATCAGGGTAGATCAGTATTGCTTGGCAGCTCTGTCAGCAAGCCTGAGCCACCGGGGTGCTATTTAGGAGGCCTGATATATGCTTAGGCTGCTCTGCTCAGTGAATTGCTGAGGCATGGATTCCTGACAGGCACACAGCGAAAGGGAAATTAGCAATGGATAAAGTGAATTAAGCATAATAAAAATAAAAGTGTCCAGCCGGGGCATTCATCTATTAGAGGAACAGCTTTTCAGCTTGGGGAATATTTTAGGTGGAGAGGTGTTACCTAATGCGAGAGGCAGGCCGTGGTTTGGAGCGGAGAGCTCTTGGGGTTGTCTGTTAGCAGGCTGGTTAGCACTGGTGCTGAATAAATTGGGTCCGGTGGCAGCACAGAGATCACGGGCTCCCTCTGGGCACCAGGCTCAGGTATCCAACCCCTTGTCACTGTATTTTGGAAGTCAAGATTGCTACAGCAAGAAAAAATGAGAATAAGCTTGAGGTGAGACTGAGGAATGCTCCCCACAATGATGATATCAGACTGGATTCTGCTTCTCCCCAAAGCAGCAGAGGAAAGTAGTGAGGAAGGCTGAGTGCCTGTGATTATTCAATAAGCTGAGAGGGGGGGACTTGAAGTGAGATGTGGCTTCACAGGAGGTGCTGCAGGGAAGACCGACTGGCTCGGGAGGCAGGGAGATGGAGCCTTGACACATCCTTTTGCTGGGAAACACATCACAAAACTCATCAGGTTGTTTCAGTGCTCTTTTTCCTCTTGCTTATAAGAAAGATAGCTTCTCTCCACCAAGGCTGACCCCCTTGCAAAACATTGCTCTGCTTCTGTGTGTTTGCCTTCCAGTCACACCAAAACAGCTTCAGATTCTCCCTTTTTGTTTTTCTTTGGGTGGCACAGCACAGAAATTTCAGAGTCTCTGGGTCTGTCCCACTCCTGCCACTGACTCATACGTTACCCTTGGCCGAGGTGTTTCTCTCTGCTGTTTTGTCTTAAGTGGCAGGGTCCTCACCAGAGACAGAAATAGAGAGTCTCCAGGGCTCTGGGGACTTGATCTTGTCAATGTTCTTTTAACAAAGCCTGACCTTATGAGTTATGGATTTGAAGAGACGAGCCCTCTGTAGCCTGACCACTTGAATAATACAAGCTACGTTTTTCCCTAGCAGTGGTTGTTACGAAGGGAATCATTCTTCCCTCCTACATAAGCACGCACTCTTAAACCACCTACTTGTAGCCTGTAATTTTGTGCCTGTCTTAGATGTACTTTGAGATTTATAACAATACAAGTTTATTTTGTGTAGCATCTTTCATACAAACAGTATGCCCTCAACCCTTTTCAGCGGCAAATAAAAACAAGGCCATACAGAGTACAAATTAGGGGAAGCAGCGGTTTTGAGCTGTCGGCTAGTAAATATATTTAGGACATTCAGCCATGAGATGGCAAAGGAAGGAGAGAGAAAAAAATCTTAAGTATGGGAAAACCAATATATTTCATTTTGAAGATGAGGTTTTTAGAATGAGCAGGACAGCTGGAGGCATGAGGAGAGTGCTCTGAAGGAGCAGGTAAAGGTGCATGCCTGGGGCTGGGTGGGAGGGCTTTGAGGATAGAAGACAACAGCATTCCTCTAATAGGGAGCAGTGAGAAAACTGGAATATAAACAACATCTGAGTTGGTGTCACCCTTCAGCCTGCTGAAGAAGGGTAGACTCTCACTAGCTGCACGTCTGGTGCTTTTCTAGAGCACGCCCAAGCACAGTGGTGCTGAAGCTTGTCTAAGTGCCATGTCTGTTTTTCAGTGACATCTCTGATTTGCAATTTTCTTCTAAAATGGACTGTGTATGCCACTCCTGTCTCAGAGCAGGACTGTTAGAGTAACTGTCATGTGCCTTGTACTGCTGGCAGTTGAAAAGTGAAGGAGAGCTGGGCTTCAGGCACAGGAATTGTCACTGCTGTGACACGCTGAGCTGTCTCTCTTGTGCGAGGGCAAATGCGGGCTTGCTAAGATCTGACCTGACTCAAACATCTTTGAGCCCATCACTGTAAAAGTGTTTCAGTGAAGCCCCACCATGTGCCCTGTGAAACAACCTTTTTTTTTTTTTAGAGAGCGGGCACTTTTGCCTTCCAAGGCACTTCCGAGTGCTGTTCCGGCTGGCACCCCGGTGCCCTGCTGCCAGTGCTGTGATCCCTTCCAGACAGGCTGTCTCGGTTGGAGAGATGTGGGGAAATGTGTGAAAAGGCCCTACTGGATTCGTACTGAAGCCAGGGGCATTGCCCCAGGGACGAATCTGTCCTCCCGAGATCGCTGTATGTATCTGAGCGAGGCACGGCCAAGTGGCGGTGTACAAATGTAAAATAATGAGGTAACAGCTGAGAGTGTCTGGAGCAAGCGGAGAGGAATGAAGATGGATGACTGTAGCTAAGAGACAATTTGAAAAGGGATAAATACAGGCAACAAGTTATTCACCAGAGCAATTTGTAAAGAGTGCTAAAAACCTCCAGACAGGATTGTTTCACATGGCCTCTTTTTCTATTTGCAGCCTGACAGTCCTTGTGTAAATGGTCCTGATTGATGGCTGCAAACCAGCCCCCTGAATGCGTTCCTCTGGTATTGATTAGCCTAACCCTTATAAGCCTTTATAAGCCCCGTGCTGGTGGGGGCTGTTCTATCTGGCTGAGAGGCAACAGCCCCATAGGTATAGAAAGGTGGGTTGACTGAGTGGGATCCCCGTCCTGGTTCCAGAGGGAAGAGCCAGCAGCACTGAGTGGGTCCCATGGGGCAGGGGGGAGTGTGGCTGGAAGGGAAGTGACCGGCCGTAGGCAGGAATTAGTGGCCTGAAACGCAGAGAAAGGTGAGAAGGACCATTTACCCATGAAGCACAATGACTGCGTGCTGGTCTGATGGGACACCGGCTGTGGTTCAAGGGAATATATCCCCAGCCTGAGAGGCCCTTAGGAGCTAGGAAGAAGCAGTAGGAAGCTCAACTGCTCTGCAGGCTCTGCATGATTCAGTTTGCTGCCTTTCGCCCAAAACCTACAGCTGCCTTGGGAGTGTACGATGACGGAGGTCTGACTCTTGGATCTGCATAAACTCTCACATCACTTGATTTTGTGCCTTAATTTCTCTTGTGTTGGATAAAGCATAGTAATGCATCCTGACACCCAGAATACACTTGTTCAAGTGTGTTAGACTTGGGTAATGAAAGGGAGGGAGGCAGGCAACCTTCAGAGGAGGGAAGTGAAGTGCAACAGTGGGGACAGAATGCAATTATCCATTCTAGGAGCTGGCTTTGGCATCAAAGTTAATCTCTTGACAAATTACCTTTGGATCTTTAATAGAAATGCATAGGATCTTGGCATCTACAAGGGAGTCTGTTTTCTTTTTTCTTTTTTCTTTTTTTTTTTAAATTTACCATCTATAGGAACAGCATCTTTCCAGTAGCAAGCCCTCCTATGTTTAGTCCACCACGTGGGACAATCTTGATTCAAGGAGCTGAGCACCATCTGCTGAGAGGTCTTCATCTTGGTAGCACTGTTCTTTCCCCATTGTGGCTATAACCTGGACTGACCTTCCTGCATCCTATCCTAGGACTAAGAGGATCCCAGTGAGCATCAGTATAGCTGTAGCAGTTGGGGAAAAGGAAAAATCTGTGCATGAAGATATAATTAATTTAATTCAGCATTTTTTTTTCGCAAGGAAGGAGGGGAAATTGCCGCAAGCAGCAAGAATAGGCAGGAGCTTTGCAGAAGGAAGATACGGAGAAAATGAAAATAGGTATTTTATTGGAAGCCTTAGAGACAGGCCAGGTTGGAAGAGGTATTACCGTACTGCAGGGTTAACAGAGAAAAACAGACAGTGTGTGGGGGAAACAATCAAGGGAGACTCAGCTTCATCCCTGTTGCTTTTCACATCATAGTACTTAAAGGTGTTCCAAATTACAAAAGTGGTACAGGCCATGCTGTACATGCACCATGGTGGGGATATGGATATTGGAAACAGACTGTTTGCTGTGAGTCAGCCTGTACCGGCTGTCCACCTTCCGCTGGCATTTCTGAGTTCTTTGTATTAATTCTGTATTAATTCAAAATGGAACATTCATTCAGTGTGTTTGGTATGTGTTCCCTGCGAAGTTAGAGCTGATGTGTTTTGCTGGACTGAAATCCCCCTGGCTCATCAGCACCTTTCAAACAGGGGCTAGGTGTGAATAGGCTTCTGCTAGAACTGACTCTTGCTGTGCAATCCTCACCCCACTTCAGCAGTGCAGCTCTGGCGAAGGGACCGGCAATTATCGTTGTTAATTGACTGGGGGCGTGCATATCAGCCAAAGAGAGGTGACCTTCCTCCCTGTGTTCGGAGGGATAGCCATTTTCAATCCAGCCTCTAGCAGCAGCACTGAACTCACTTCAGCAGAAGAGGTGTTTTAGCTGGAAACAATAAAACAGACTATACAATCTTCAGTGATATTGCAGAATTGTTTCCCAGGTGCTTAATTGATCTTGTTCCCTAGAATCACATACAGAATGGGTTATTACACTGCCAAACAAGCAGGTCCAGACCCTGCTACCCCAAGATATGCTTTTAGTGTGTAAACTTGCAGATTTGCTTCTGCTCTCATTTCCCACAAGATGCAATGATTTGGGAGGTGGAAGTCACTATCGGTTAGGTCAGCTTGCCCTTTGTGAGAAATGTGACTCGCTACGGAAGCATCTGGCTGTGACTCAGCATTCCAGATAAATATGACCATCCCCTCTCTCCTGCAGCCAGCATGCAGCATCTGATGCTTTGAGGAGAGCCAGCCAGGTACACAGTTGTATATCAGGCCACTTTAGCAGATGCCCTCTCTCTTCCTTGGCAAGAAAATCCAAAGAATTGCTTCAGAAACCTGCAAATTTGCTGTCCAAGTTATACTTCAAAATGAATCAGATCATGTATAATTCTCAAAAGAGCGGTCCTCTCGGCTATGCTGGTCTACTCGTGTGCATTGCAGGCCTTGTTTTGGCTGTAAAATGGTCCTTCACAGAAAGTTCCTCCTTCATTCAAGTTCTAGAGGTTCAGGTCCTTACTTCAGCTGGACTCTTCTTGGTTTTCAATCAATGCTGATCTGTAGCCCCAGTTCCACCCAGATTCCACCTCTTTTCCAGACAAGTGTTGAAACATCCTCTTTTGAGTAGTATCAGGGCTTGGATTAGCATTCATGTGATACTGTGCTGTACCGAACACCTCGTCCCAGCGGCATTTCCCAACAGGCTGTGCAAGGAACAGCCATGAGGTTTGGGGGTCTGGGGGAGTTACTCCCGGGAGATTTCTGGGATGCGCTATGGCACATAGAAACTACAGTTCTGAAGGTCACTTCATTTCCCCCAAATAACTTAAATAGGCTTTTATACATCATTTTGATTTAAGAGTGGAAGATTTTTAGCTCCCCAGCTGGGACTGCTCATGAATGTTAAATTAAACAAAGACTGAGCAAGAACTGGCCCTCAAGTTGTCTCCTGAGTTCCTCTATCTTTAGAGCCTGCTTCTGATGTTGTTACCCTGTGGAGGACGCCTACCAGAAACTATAGTCTTGTACTGCAAAGAACCTCACACCCCCCTGAAACGCCCTGGCAGGAGGACACGGCAGCATGAGCTGGAACTCTGCACAGCCTGCTGCAGGGCCAAGAACATCCTTTCACTGAATTTTTTAGAATTGGAAGGGACTATAGAGATCATCTAGTCCAACACCCCTGCCGAAGCAAGATTGCCCAGAACATGTCAGAGCACGTTACTCAGGACGGCATCCAGGCGGGTCTTGAAAATCTCCAGAGAAGGGGACTCCGCACCCTCCCTGGGCAGCCTCTTCCAGGGCTC
>JAOQGH010000010.1:5002190-5052448 GCA_025769975.1 Gallinago jamesoni | reverse complement strand
GGGAGGTGTCCCTGCCCAGGGCAGGGGGGTTGGAACTCGATGATCTTTAAGGTCCCTTCCAACTCAAACCATTCTATCATTCTGTGTCCTACACCCCCTCAGTGCTGAGGTCAGGGTGTTTCAAGGGCTCTTTCGGATGTCTGGAAATAATCCCAAGACAAACTTATCCTTCAAAGACTTTACCAAGGAGCAGCTTGTTTGGAATTAGATGCTGGCAGAAGCTTGAAAAGGAATTCTAATGAAAGCTGCTGGTTTCTTCTCAAACAGCAACTGCTCGGAGTTGTGTTAGTGAAGTGTCAGATCATTTTAGGACTCCAGCACGGAGCTGGTCCCCATCACACTCTGCTTGATCCACTGATCTCCCTCCCTCCCCTACAGATTCTAACAGCCAGAGCCTGTGACAGCAGCTTCAGCCAGCTGATGCTGTTACTGTCGTCGTCTTTGGAGGGGGCAAGCTTTGCTTTTACTTTTTGTTCTCTCTTTTTCATTGGTGCACAATTTCAGATACAGCAATGCCTCTTGTTGGGATCTTTTTATTGGCTTGGACAGATTCCCATTGCGTTGGTGATGCAGCAGTAGTGAAGTTGCAGCAATTCAGAATTCAAAGGCAAGCGCATTCGGACTTTCTGAATAGCTGTGTGGAGTGATTTCCAACAGAGACAGGACTAGGTCAGGATGGAAAGAGATGTTGGAAGGCTTCGGGACGGAGGGGGTATGGGAGCCACAAGGTGAAGTGGATGAGCGAGTGGAAAGCTACTATATTTTAAGACACGAGGCACTTTTAAAATACAGCAGTCAAAGGCAGCGCCAGCTAACAACCTGAAATAAACAGATGCATCTATCTTCTATCCCTGAGTAAAAAGCATTTTCTGCGCCTCCTTACTGGGGTCCTCTGCCAGCAGTTTTCCTTCAGCCACCAGCTCTTGCCTAGGTGTAAGCCAGGCTGTGGATTGTGCCCTGGGTCCCAGCAAGGGAAAGGCCACCAAAGGTTTCTTGTAAAAGCTTCCCTGGCCCAGGTTTGACTGACAGGTTTGGTGAGGTGAAATCTTATCTCCCTGATATTAAACTTAACCTTTATGGATTTCACTTTAAATAGGTGTGGAATTACACTGCCTGTCCTTTAATCATAGGAGGTTTTAAGGTAGCATTTTTTTTGTTTAATGTTGCAGTCCACTCAGATTTACTGGTGATGGGAGGGAAGGGACATGGGAGGCAGGTAGGGGAGAGCCCACCTCCGCCTCTGATGGCAGCTCTTGGGAGAAAGTTCCTGGAGGCAGCACTTGGTCCTAACAGCAGAGGGTTTCAGAAGCATCCTGGTGGATGTGTACGTTAATTTGGGCTAGGAGAATATAGAATATTCCTCCTGGGTCTGGAATTTTTACCTGGTTCAGGAAAGAAATCGCCTGTTTCTTCCCCACTCAGCTCCAGTCGATTTGCTTGTTCCTCTACTGGTGAGTGGAGACCGAGATGCCAGTCTGCTGCTCTGGACATATGAAATGCCCCAGGGAAGCAAAGCAGGCCTGATAGAGGTCACTCTATATGCCAGAATAATATGGCATAACCGTACATTCTGCCCTTCCCATTCAGGCCCAAATATTAGCATGTCTCCCTTCAAGGTCCTCTTGTGCCCTAATGCATGAAACAGCCCCATAGCAACTTTGGCAAATCAGCAGCAGCATTGCATCCACTTGCAAGTGTAGGTGAGGAATTGGTCAAATCTTCCCCCAGTTTTACAGCCTCAGGAAAATCCAACCCATGAGCATTATTTCCTTTTGAGTAGCACTGGAATGTTCCCACTTCCCGTGTTGGAGCCTGTTATCTTTAATTAACACTCCCACATTCTCTAGTTTCCAGACTTGTTAATATTTCTTGGATCTCATTAATGTTTTTATTTTTCTGCAGCAAATTCACATTTTCTTTTCAAGTCAGACATTTTAACAGATAATGAGTCAAATTTATTTTTACAAAAAAAGAACTGACCTTCTAAGTCTTATATTGCAATTTAAAAAAAAAAAAGGGAGAGGGATGCTGTAAAATGACTCCAGAAGTGGCTGTAGGAGCTGAACCATGAGGCACTCATCTCCCTCAGCAATTCTCAGTTTTTTGTACAAAATGACTGATAAAGGAGCAACATGCTGGCCCTTCTGAAGTGGGAGCAAATTGTCTCCTTGCACCACCAGCCCCACTGTGAGTCAGAGCAGCATCTGTCTCTCCATCCTCACCTGGCTGTGTTCCCTGCCCTCCTTTTGAGGACAAGGTAGAAGCTGACAGGGTTAAGTGTGTATCCACTTGCAGCACAGAAATAAGTGATATATTATTAGAGGCTTAAAACTTTAAATACCACGTCTATAAAAAGCTGCAAGGTGAGCTGGTGGCAAGGCAGAGTGAAGGGGTTGGCCAGTTCCACCAGCTGTTCCTGTCCTCAGCCAACTCTCAAGGTCTCTGAGGTGAGGCCTGTCTCCTGAGAACTGGCAAGGGGGCTCCGCTGTGTGACTGCGTCTCTGACTGCAAACAGATGAGCATGTAAAACATGCAGCTGAACGAGGTGGAGGTGATTTTGCTGGAGATCATTTGCGGTGTACAGCAGCGCAGGGAATGAGCTCTCCGAGCTCCGTGCCTTCACAATAAGACTTGCCTTCATTTTTGTGTGCTGGGGACATGCTCTGAATCACAAGTGAGATCAGGAGGGAGCTCCCTTGGCCGTGGAGGGGGCATGAACCCCCTTGGATACCTGGCTGGGTGATGAAGGAGCAGCTCATGTAAAAGAGGATTGTAAGAGCACCAGTCCCACCTCTGGTGACCTGATGCCAGTCAGGGCTCAGTGGGGAAAAAGCCTGGAGTGAATGCCAGCTTCTGGTGGGATCTCTGCTGAGAGGCTTTACCGCCTGCAAACAAATGTTCCCATCTTGCTGTTTCCCTTAGCCATCAAGGTGGTGTTTATGGCTGCTGTTTGTTCCCTCCTTCAGCTGTAGACTTAGTGTTCCCAAGGGCTATGTCTGAAATTTATTGCTAGCTTCAGCTCTGCATCTGAGCAGATGCACCAGGCCACCAAGTCATCACCACATGACTGAGATCAGAATTGGGCTCAGCTCTTCTGCAGCTAAACCTTTGAAAGGCAAACAAACAAATGAAGCCATGAAAAGAAGGCTGCAGTTTGAGATGCTGGGAGAAGGGATTCAGATAAAAGTTCATTGGAGATTTTCAGAATCCGGAAAGGCTAATAGATTCTATTGTTCAGTCTAGGACTGCCAAAGAGGTTTTATCTCCAAAACAGTGATCTGTCATGGATGAGATTGAGAGTTCACAAAAGAACCATGCAGGGAAGGGGACTGGACAATGCCAAGAGCTCAGAGGCATAAGCTCCAGAGGCCTGGATTTAGTGGTAATCACTGACCTAGCATTTCTTCCAATGGCTGCTATTTTCCCACTGAAATCCTGCACGAGCTTATGAGGTAATCAGGGCAGTAGTTAGTCTGGTTTCCCTGTCGTGATCAGCACCATGCTGATTTTAATGGTGGGGCCTGTTGTTTCTACTGCTTCCCTCAAGCTAACTTTACCTAAACGTACCAGTTTAGTTGCTGAAAGAGGAGCTGTGACCTCCAGAGCTAAAAGTGTGAGCTGTTATGGTGTGAGCTAGAGGCAGGCCCTGCAGACGTTAACACAGCAACGTATCCTCCAGGGTCAGGTGTAGCCAGGGGAATTCTAAGATGCACTCAGGCTATTGCACAGACACAGCCGGTTACAGAAAGCCTTTCCTTTCATCACTTTCCCCCACTGCTCCTTCTTCCCATCTCTTGGCACCCCCATCTCACAGCTGAAGGAGCCTGGGAGCAGTTGTGTGCAGCTCTCTCCCCTCAGTGCCCTGTCCCTAATGCGGATGCCACAGGCAAAAGCCATGTCAGGATGTCCTCAGGAACCTGCAGAGCTGCAGATGGCCGGCAGCATCGCTTTGTCACTCGGGGCCCTCAGTGGTTTTTTTTTTGTAGTGGGGCGTTCTTGCCTTTCAGGTATTGGTTTGCTAATGAAGTGAGGAAGCTGCAAGCTGCCCCACTGTGCCTAGTGCTGCTGGGCCCAGTACAGCGAAGTCAAACTGTACCTGGGGAGAGTACTGCTCCTTCAAACACAGGATGCTGCCTTGTCAGCCTGTGACCTGCTGCATTCAGCTGGCAAGGAATGAGCTCTCCCTGAGAGCTGGTGGCTGCAAGGTACAGCTCCCAGCAGTGGGAAAGCCGAGCTCTACCATGCTGATGCATTACCCTTGCCCGGTCTGCACTGCACACACATTAGATGCAGCCCTTGTGGTGCCAGTGTCCTTCAGCTCTGCTCCTGAAACACCTAAACCCTGCCCGCACTCCCCTGCTGTGAGCTGGATGCCTGCAGTTCAGTTTTGCCCAAATATGCCCTCGTACCAGTGAACAGTGAGCCTGAGCTGTGCAGCATAGCTGAACCTCGGCGTGATACCACCTACAAACTGCAGGCGAGGAGCAATGCCCAAGGGAATTTGTGGCTGTGGTAGGTCTGCAGAGCAAAGATGTCCACTGGGCTCTACAGAGCAAAGAGCATGAGAGCATTAAGAAGAGAAGAACTGAATGTCCTCCACTCTCCTCCCCAGCACCATCCCGTTGCTGGCTGCTGGCAGTGACCTCCTGGCATTCCAGAGTAGATTCCTGTAAAGGAATTCTGTCAGGGAGAGGCTGGTGAAGGAGCACCCTGGGTTGATACAAAACCCCAATGTCACTTCAGTATGTGGCGAAACTAAGTGAATGCAGAATGAACAAGAAAGAAAATCACAGATTAAGAAAAACCTCTCTGGGCAGATGAGGGGTGAATGTCTGAGCTGACAGAAAACAAGCCAAGGTGTTAGGCTGGAATCAATAGCCATGGCAGCCCAGGGAGGAGGAGATGGAATTCATTATAGGAAGGATAAAACAGATATCACCCAACCTAGCCTATACTGTATGTAGGAGAATTAAGGACTTTAACTTTCCAAGTGCTGACAACAGAAAGGAGGATTTGTAATAGATAAAGTCAACTTGCGTAACTCCATAAAGGCTTAAAGAAAGGGGGAGAAAACAAATTTTCTTCCTTCACTGGGCAGTTTTCTGCACAATTTCTTTTCCATTCCATCCTCTGTAATGTTGGGAACCCTGTCGCTCAGCGTTGAGAAGTAGCTTAGCTGAAGACTATTACCCTAGCAGATAACCCTCCATCGGACAGTGTTCTTCTGCTAATCAAATGAGTAGCTTTTCTTTACCCCCTTTTCCCCTCCTGTCCTGGGGTTGCCTCATCTGCTCAGTTTTGTGCACTCTCGCACAGAGGAATGACTTGTCCTAGGCTTTGTGTCACCTGACTCGTTGACCCTGATCTCAACTATAAGCTCTTGGAATAACGTAATGTAGAGACTGAAGTATGGAGTGGTCCACGACATGCAAATCTAGAAATGCTGAGGGTCAGGAAAATCTAGGAAGCTTTTAATGGCTTAGTTTTTGGGAACTGCTGAATGGGACTGCCCCTTGCTTTGGGAGAAAAGGTGCAGTGTGTCTCTTGGGATTCCTTGTCCAAAGTGTCAGCTAGTACATCCTGTGCAAATGCTGGAACAAGAAATCTTATCTACACACACCAAATTTAGCAGGCTTTAGTACTGGCCCCAGGAATCTGTGTGCTGTAGAACAGCTAGTGCTGATGGCAGGGAGAGAGCAGGGGAGGGAGGGAGAGATAAGACAGGGAGGATGGAAATGAAAGAAGTCAAGAGTACTGAGCAGAGGAGGCAGGTACTGCAGGGACCCATCTGCTCTTACCCTTGATTGCTGTATGCAATAGAGAAGATTTTTTTATTATTAGTAGTAGTAGGGTTGTCAGAGGGCTTTGCTGCGATTCCTGATGAGCCGCCCTCTCTGGCTACACCCAAAGGTTGCGTTATGTGCAGAAAACATTCTGTAGTTTAGATAAAAGCTGACAGTTGAACAAAAGTAATTCAATCTTTGCACTGAAGTGTATGTGTTCTGGTTGAAAACTGGGTTGATGTCTATTCCGTGTGCATCTTGCCTGGAACTGGCTGCATGACTGTGTCATGATGTTGGCTGCCTTGGGCTGGGAGCGTGCATTTGCGCCTACGTTTGGGCATACAAGTGGCGCTGAGATGATGGATGTGTGGTTCCCTTGGCCTAAGGGGACTCCAGAGAGTAGAGCTGATTTCGCTGGGGTACTGGATCACAGGTAAAGACTATGAAAGCCTTGATGCTATTTTAGAAAGTGCATCCCTTTGAGCCATCATGTCCAGATGAACCCACAGTCCCTGGTTAAGAGGGAAGATGTTGCTCTGCTCAATTGGTGGCACTTTTGTCTCCAAGAGGCAAGGAGTTTAGTCTTTGCTGAGCAGGAGTTTTTGCCATGTGCTCTGAATTTGGCACCTAGTTCAGGAAAGGGCAACAGATGCCAAAATGGTACAATGGAGATCTCTCTCCCAGTGTAAAGAAAATGCTTTACATGAGGGTTGTTTTTTTTTAACATCCATATGTTTCCAAACATCTCGGCTTCTGCAGGCAAATCTGCTGAGCAGTGTGAAGGCCTCTTTCGCATCTGCTGTGCTTAATCCCCTAATAGCCTCCCATTTGGGTAAAAAAGCCATTTTTACAGGTCCTTATCTCCAAAAAGGTGGGAGAGGACAGGTGACAAAGGATTAGGTGGAACAGAAGAGAAGTAATAAATATGGCAGTGTAGCTGGACAGGTAATAGAGTACACTTTAAAAGACCAGAGGAAGAAAAGGAGACATTAATCTGCTTCCATCTGGGCCGAGAGATCTGAACAAATTTATCAGTTGAAAGCAAAGCCATCCTCTTGTCTAATCCCTGGAGCCCTCTATGTACCCATCCCAAGGGTATGGAGGGAGCTAGCTTCTCCTTTCTTTGCTCCTTCTCAAATAATAAATTAAGGAGAGTGCCCCCCACTAAAGAGGGATAAAGAAGAGTCCCTAAAGAGATTATGTCCAGACCCCCCAGTCTGCAGAAGAGGGCAGCTGAGAGCAAGGAAGATGAATGGCGACTTTATACAGGGGCTCTAGCTAAGGGGTATGTCAGAATGATGAATATTACCAAGACTTTTTTAAACTGACTTGGAAGAAAATAGTGAAGAAACTCCCCCAGATATGACCATGGGTCAAGGAGAGAAGATAGTGCAGGAACACTTAGACAACAATTGAGGAAGGAGGGAACTAAAGAGAGGGAGTTTCACTAAAGAGCTATTTTTATTTTTTTTTTTATTTCTTCCTTCCAAAGGGACATTTGTTACATTGGAGGGGTGTCTGTGCATTAGACAGTGGCATGCTTTTAAAAAAGGAAGGTGTGTTGCTGAGCCATCTTTGGCCACAATTTTATCTATCCAGTAACAGAATCTTCTTTCTCCCACCCCACATTAGTGTGATAACTGGAATTAACTGGGAACAGTGGGATCACAAAACTTTTAGCTGACCATGGTAAAAAGGTGATATTCTGTGGTTCAGCTTATTTTTCAGCTTGTTGCATGAGTGCCAGCTTTCGTCCTGGATCCCCACCTTTGTGAGCATCCTGAATGTGACTTCAGGAATGGATCCCAGCCAGGCAGAGACAGACTAATGAGCTTTTGTGCAGGGGAGCCGTATTCTTTCAACTGAGCAGCACCTGGGATTTTTTTGCCCTGCCACATTATTCGTTCAATTTCTTCATCACTCTTGTGTGGCAAAGTGTTTCCTTTCGTAGGGACTGGGGGGATGTAGCAGCCTCAGCTAATCACCTGATTAAATATTACATGCTTCTGACTGAGCAGAGGGGAACAGGGCACATTTGTCTTTGGGTAGAACACAGAAATCCTCCTATTTTCCTCTAAAGGAGGAGTAATGAATGGGTGAGCGGCCAGGAGAACCCTGTAAGAGAGTCATTGCTCCTGCGGGACAGATTATACTGCCCCTCTTAGGGCAAAATCCTCTACAAGCACAGTCAACAACAACTCCCTATGCTTGTGTTGAGCCTCGGGCTTCTGAAATTCTCCTTTGGCCTTTTCATTTCACAGTGGCTGAGGATGACATTTCTAAAGCGGCCTATGGAAATCAGGTGGCCACATGGCAATGGGAGGTGGACCTCTGCTCAGACACAACACTTTAATGAGCTACCGGCTTTCTGTGCCTCTCCCTGTGTATTACTGCAACTGTCAAAAATCTGGCCTGATCTCCTCAGTGCTCTTCTTACCCCATCCTTACACACTCAAATACCAGCACAGAGGCTTTTGGAGATCTGTTGTCCTATGCCATGCGAACGCATGCCTCTTGAGAGCTGACGCCAGTGTGGGAAGGCAGGGCTGTGCTATTAGAGCCACCTGTGGTCTCCTGGGGACAGCAGGACCTGGGGAATCTGGGCAGTAGACAAGTAGGAATCTTGCCTGGTTTTGCTGTGTCTCCCTTCCCCCACCTGGACAGGGATGATGAATTTCTGTCTGCATTGATTCCTTTTGAATGTGTTAAGGTGAATTCTAGATGAATTGCCTCATGGCATAGTTAGCCACCGCGAGGCTGTAAGTGCACTGGGTTAGCAAGCACATGTTTGTTATAGGAGTGTTAAGCATCTAACACAAGGTCTGGGATCAGGATTTTGTACCCCTGAGATATAAATGCCAAATAGAATTAATAATGAACAAATCCAGTCCTGCTAGATACTGAGAAGGAGAAGGAAGCAGCAGCTGTTGTTTGTTTGTTTTTTAATGGCTCATAGGAACAGAAGGCCATAAACAGTTAAATTTCTCTTGACAGCTGGGGAATGCTTTGGATGCCTAACAGCCAGTGCTGTGGGTTCTTCGGCACCTCTGCATATTTCCCCTGCAGAAGCTGATGTTTTGCTGTCCGTTGCTTTCCAGCTTTGATCAGAGAAAGAATACAAATGACACCTTGATGATTACTCACATTTTCAAATATTGTCCAACAGCAATAGCTGTCGCCTTTCATAACGCAACTTTGGGCTCCCATTGCATCACTTTATTGCTTGCCCATGTTTCCTCTAACAATTGAGCCCACGCTTGTGATTTCCTATTGCTTTGGCTCCTTTGGAGAGGTGGGTGAGGGAGAGGATTTTTGTAGCCGGTCAAATAATTTCTGATCTGTGAATGCAGTCATATAATAAAAATAAGAGCTGCTTCCTCAAGTTAGGAAAAAGCTTTGGGGTGTGCAGCATCTTTTCCCACAGGGGTGTCAAGCGCTTCCACGTGATGGTTATCAGTGAATAAATGAGTTGAGGAAGTCAGCTCAGCCTTGCTAGAAGAATGGCTTTTTCCAATTCATGCCATGATTTAATTAGGCCCATGAAACTGGAACAAGGCAGTGTTTCTTAGTGGCTGAATATTTGATAAATATTACAGAAGCAAGTTTCAGGTTGACTGAAATGATTCATATATTAATGCTAAGTTTGGCAAATTGTTTCCCCTAGGATGGAATTTGATGGTGTGTGGATCCAGGGATTTGCAACTAGTCAAGCAGTACCAATACCCAGTAGGCATGGGGCTGACTCTCTGTTCCTTTATGCCACGGTAAATTTAGGGTGCAGTGAAAGACAATCTTGAAAATGTGACTGTATGGCAGATCACAATCCAGAAGTGAGAACTGCTTAAAGTAAGATGAATTAATCTTCAAAATTACTGTTGTGACCCCAGGATGCAACTATGTTTTCAGAAGAGTGTTAAGTGGCAACACAGGTGCTGCTTGGGACGTATTTCAGCCTCGTTCTGCAAGTGTCTTCTCCAGCCAGTAGTCATGCTGTCCACACACCAGCTCACTGAACATGAAATGCTTAGTGACTGGGAGTGGAAGCCACCCTGTGCCTTCTCCTGCCTTTAGAAATGCTGGGTAAGATGGTTCGAGCTCCACAGTCACTTAACTTCTAAAAAAGAGAGGATTAGGCGTATGCGATGTGACTTTCATATGCTGTGGAAAATGGGGAATCGCCTGCCTTCAAACCAAGCTTTTCATCTGCCCTTGGTCTCCAGACACACAAGACAGTGTGTCCTGAGCAGGCTCCTCCTTTGACATTTCTATTCTGAAAATGTCTGCTCTTTCCATCACCCGCCTCTCTTCCCTCTTTTGGTTTTCTGAGTGTGGTCACCCAATTTCTCACTCCTGTGAGCAGCTGAGGCTTCTGGAAACAAATTGAAGTGTCTTCATTTTTAAGAGAAGTGATGCATTGCACCAGCCAGCTGCCCTTCCTCAGCTGCTCCCTTGTATTACATGCACATGCTCACACACACCCCCTGTGCGTGCACACACACACCTTGACAGATGGTGATGCTATGAGGAACTGCTTCAATTTTTACTCTTTTCTATAATCCATGGCTGGAGTGCCAAATACTTTAAAGCTGCTACTGCTCCATAGATCACCACAAAGTGTTAAAGTCCAGTGCAGTTAATAACACTCTGGAAATGCTATCAATCAGCAGAGGAGAAACACCTAACAGCAAACTCCTTAGCGCCCAATGTACCTGCTCATGTCAGAGACAGATGGGGATGCAGTGCTTTGCAGGGCATTTTTTTTTCTTTCTCTTCCATTCCCCCTAAACCCTTTATCAGAGCTTTTCTGAGCCAAAGCAGCATGCTTGGTACATCCAGGCTTGGTGGCTGGCCTTTCTTTTCCCTGCCCTGGTCTTGTCTGCTCTAAGCCAGCCCATGCTCCATCGGATGAGGGGCAGGACTGCGTGCAGCAGAGGGAGAGCTGTGGGATGGGGAGGACGTGTGCCTTGGTGCCGCTGCTGGTTGTGCATCTGGAGCGTGTTGCTTGGCTGGGAGCTCTGACTGAGAGCCTCTGAGGAAGCCCAAGTGGATTTGCGTTGGGTGTTTTGGCAGCGTTATCACCTGGCAGGATACCTCAGGGCAGACCTGTGGTGGACACGCAGTAGAGAATCTGCTGCTGCATGGTGTGACACTCGTGCATCCATGTAGCTTGCTGTCAGGTGTTGGCACGTGTGGCTATGGGATGCTGGGCCGTGTTTAAGGCAGGGAATGGTGCCTCATTGCTCTTAAACTCATTTCCCTAAAAAAGTCCTTTCACTTACTCTGTCCTTGTCTTTTCCTACCTTTGGGCAGCAGAGTCCACCTGTGGGGGCTGTTTCTGTCTATAGATATGTACGGTGCCTAGCACAGAAGTGCTTTTACGTTGGTAGAAACTTCTAGGCACTTCTACTCAGAAGGGCTGCTGCCTTGTTGCCTTGCTCCTGTTTGCAGCTCTTTCCTGAGCAGACATAATTTCTCAGCTGGGTAGCTGTATATTCTTTCATCTCTAACAGCCACTATGGTCTCGGGTATTGAATGCCACGACAGAGAATTGTCACGAACCAGAGAAATGATGTAACACCTGGACGGTAATATTGCCTCCCTCCCTGTGCAACCTTTTTTCAATGCATCATCTCTGTGAAAAAGCTCCTGCTGTGGCAGCCATCACATTGTGGGTAATGGCATAGTGGATGGGAAGACCGTGGCCCTGCCACAGTTTCTGTGCATTTGTATTCTAGCAGTGCTGAGAGTCCCTACCAGAGGTCAGGATGCCACTCTGCTGGGCACTGCACTCAGACACCATAATGAGAGATAGAAATGTGAGAAAAATACAAAGCCAAAACAATAAAAGGAATCTTATTCAGGACAAAATGAGAAGCAGAAATTGTCGAGTCCTGGTTTTCCTTAGAGAGTATGGTGCCCAGACTTTCACTCCTTACTGGTCCCTAGGTGTGCTGGACTCTGTATGAACACAGATGCGAAGGCCGCATCTTTGTCCTGGAGGGTACAAATGATACCCTGCTCTTAGATGTTCCAAGTCTGCCTATGTCAGCAGAGTAGCTGTTTCTTGGGGAACAGTCAGGAGAATTACTTTGTGAATAATACAATGGATTAAGTTTATCCTGGAGTCAGCCCAAAGCCCCTTAACCTTCCTAGTTAACTGCGCTGAAGAATTGATAACAAGAGCTAGCCATCTAATAAATACATTAGAGAGGGTTTTTTTTTTCTTCTGTGAAGAGACCCCTGGGCAGATACACACCTCTACACTATTCCTTTCCCTCTCCTCCAGCTTCTCCTGCGTCCACCCCTCCAGCTGAAGGAAGGCCACCATGCCCTATGCCTTCCCACAAGCCGCTGGAGGATGTTTCTCTCCATTTCCCAAAGCTCACATCTGAAGCTATGTCAGGCCAGATGGAGTGTGTGCAAAGGAACCAACAGCTTGGCTCTTACCGTGCTTGAGTAAACAAGTGTCAAGCAGATTGCGGTGGGAAGTGATATGTTAACCAGGTGACCTGTGCAGCAGCAACCTGTTGTGCTCCTCTCTCAGCATATGATACCTGCTAGGCAAACCTGCATTTTCTTCTGAGGTAGGTGCAGGGGCCAGAAATGGTGCAGGACAGCTACAAGTTCTTTGCTGCAGAATGCTTGCAAAAATTGCTAAAGGGCAAAAAGCAAGCAGGTGGCAACACAAACCTTAGCTCTTACCTTCTGGGCAGGATCCTGCCCCAGTGTCCAAGATCCTGATGCTACTGTCTTTCTTTTCCCCATACATATTGCTCTGTCCCCAGCTCCATTCACAGCTGTTGCACCCCGCTTTGCTTGCTGCTTGATGGGTTAATAGCATATTAACACTCTGCTGTATAGCAGGATATTTGGGATAGCTCCGAGCCCATTCTGAATTATTAGAAACAGATTTTAATAGCCATATCACTTCTCTCCTCTTGGCTGCTGTAATGTTCATGGGATATATTGTTCATTCACCTTAAACAGCTGTGTATAAAAGACCTCCAATCTTTTTAAGTGCTTGCTATTGAAAGTCAACAGTACCCCAGTGATACAGAACTGGATCCAGAGATCATTGTGTGCAGTATAAATAACTACAGAGTTAAGCCACTTAATTAAGAACTCTCTGTGCCTGGTAGCAAGAAAGCTTTGTGCTATATTGTAGAGTGTGTACAGAGTGATCAAAAAATCTATATCAAACACCAAAAAAAATCCTTCTGGATTTATTTAAGTGGATGTAGTTTCCATGCCAAATGCCATGGCTCAGACTTCTCAAGGAGGTCACGAAGGAATATTGCCTTGTCCTTCCATGCCCCTCCCTTCCTATCCCCATCCTTTGCTCTTGCCATGCAATGCTGTGCTCTTGGCTGGACAAACGTGTCTGCAGTCTCAGCTTAGGAGGCTCTTCTGGCTCTGGCTACACAGACTGTACAACATCTAAGTTGGTTTTGTTTGCTTTTAAATGCAAAAAAAAAAAAAAAGGTACTGAGATAAAGGCACAGTTGATGTTCCCTTTTGAGTGTTGTCCTCCAACATTTGCTCACACCGAAGCAAAATACTAGTTTCAATCAGAGCAAATGTCAGGGGGGACCTGGGAGCAAACCAACTTCCTTGGACTCCCCAAACCCTTCCAAGTTTCTTGGCCCTACAGCTGATCTCCTGTAAGGGCGGCTGCAAGTTTTCAGCTGCCTTTGTTCCAGTCTAGGAACTGACCTCTTAACCTGATGCTGAAATATCCTGAAGCAAGCTTACCTTAATGCTCTGGCCCCAAATCCAAAGCCTTCTTTCCCCCTGCCCTCCACTGTGTCTGGTATTTGGTTGGCCTTGATCCTCCACGGTGTTGAGAAACGAAGATGTCAGGGATGTTTGAGAACAACTCTTCTGTAACCACACTCCTTCTCAACCTACTTGTCTCTAGAGAATTCAAGCCTAAAATAAAGCACAGGCAATGTGGCTAACACTTTAGTTCCCTTTTTCTGCGGGTGACGGTGCTGCAGACCCATCTCTGCTTCCCATCTTGGCAAGAAGTTCTCATTTGACAAGTTTCAAAATGAACAATTGCCCAGAAAAAAGTAGGAAATCCTGTAAAACTCACTTCTTGCTTTCCCTTATCCCTTCTTAGTTAGCCTCTCTCCCTAAACCTTGCTGCCCAAAGGCCCAGGGTCATGTAAATCTCCGTTACCTCTCTGCACTACACCTTTCTCCCCCTAAGTTAGACACATGAAAACTACTGTTGGTTGACTATTGAGTTCAGCTTTTGGCAAACAGGCACGCATTTGATTTCTCCTTTGTCTTTACAAAGGCAGCAGCAGGGAAGTGGCTGAGCAACTAATGTACTTGTCTGTGTCGTTATGAAGTAACCATAAATAAAGAAGATAATAAAAGCAGTCGGTTTTACTCTCTCTTTTCAAATAGTGACAGGAGGTTCCTGGAAAATTACCTTTTTACCTTTTTCCCTTTTTTTTAGAGTACAAGTTAAAAGGGTTTGGTATTTCTCAACATCTAACAAACAACCACTTTCCCCTCATTTTCCATCCACTGAAGTAGAGGTAATGAATGCATTTTATCACTGTCTCTCAAGAGAAGAAAAAGAATCAAGTATCTAAAGCTTTAGATATTCATAGATGGAAGTAACATTGGAACAGAGGCAAGCATCTTCCATTCCTTCAGTCTGGCTGCTGTAGGGAAGATATACATGGCAATCCAAATCTTCCATGCAATAGAAGAGAACCTCTTTTGAGAATGACTGAAACTGGCCCATGCTACGTTGTCATCCATCAAAAATGGGATGCAATCAAAAAGTGCCTTTGAGATTTCCCTGCAATAGAAGATTCTAAATATGTAAATAAATACTCAAAATCCAAAAAGTGCTGTCTTTATAACCAATTAGGCTATTGCATTATTGCAGTAGAGAGTAGAAAGAAGGCAGGTTCAGAGGGAAGAAGGGGGCATAGCTTAGACACAGCTTTCCAGATTTCACCATAGAGGAGTTTGTGCTGCAGCTCCCCATCTGCAAAACAGAAATACTGCTTCATATGTGGTATTTTAAAGAGACAACTGCAGGTCTCTGTGTTCCCAACATCAACCATTTCTCAGTAATCATTTTTCAATAAACAGTCACTCAGACTGCATGTTGTTGAGGCCCTTTCATTAACAGTGGGGTGACAAACCAGGATGTATTTTGGGGAGGAGGAGGAATCTGCAGTGCACACTAAACCCCCTTTCCCTGCCTGCAGCTTCCACCTCTCAGGAAATTCTTATCTGTGGAAACAAAAGAATAGGAGCTCTTGCAGCTAAGAAGGGTGAAGCAATTCTGCAGCAAAGGTTACTTTCTTTTCTTAAATGGAAATGTGTTTACGAGCAGAGAAAAATGATTTCTGGCAGCTCAGTTCAAGAAAAAAGTAAAGACATAGATAAAGGGATTGGGTGAAAAGTGAGTGTTTGGCATTGCTGAAGGTCTGGAGAAATTATAATCAATGAATATGAAGTTCAACCTCATTTCTTTCCCAAAGGCTCATTGATTGAGGCTATCGGGGATTCCTCCTGTAGCTTACAGACACAGAGGTTCTGCCTGGCAATCAAGAAGTAGCAAGCATCTTTCTGCCCAGCCTCAGGGGAGAGCACCTTTAGTGCTCGCTGGAGGTTCCTGACTGACATTCAGTACAGCACCGAAAGGAGACATGGCTCTAAATCACAGTGTCGCTTTGCTGCTAGCTCCTTGCCAAGTCCCACCCCAGAAGTGGTTGTGTTCCTGTGGTGGAAGAGGCGATTCTTCAATCGGCAGCTTAAAGATGTTTAAGATTCTGATGTGCTGCCCTGCAGGCCAATTTCTGCTATGGAGGTAGCGTTTCTAATTTAGCTTCTGTATCCACCCACTCCTCAGCCTACTGGGATGGTAACAAAGGCCACCAAATGTTAGAAGCAAGGGCTTTTGATATCAATCACATTTTTGCTTGGCCTGCAACACAGGTGCTGTGCCATAGGAAGAAAGACTCTGCTCCTCTTCTAGTGGTGGTGTCCTCTCTCTCAGAACACCACCTTGCATCTAATCTGTGTAGAAGGATGTTGGGATCTCCTTTTCACACCCTTCTCATGCCCGAGCAACAGGAGGCAGGTGGGATTTCTACTGATGACTGACACATTCAGAAGATGGAGTGACAGACTACAAATGCATCAGTAGGAAGCTGGGTTGATCTTTCAAGGCAGGGGTATGTTTCCCATCTAGGAGCAAAATTGATTCTACGTACAAGTGTATCGTAAGAGACAGGCAAAGCAAGGAGAGGAACGACCCCCTGCCCTGCAAGCTGGAAGTTATCAGGACTTATTTAGCTTTGCACATCCTCCTGAGGACCAGTGGGAGAACAGAAAAGAAACCAAACCACTCAAAACCATTAGGGGCTGAAAGGCTGTACAAGAGACCTGCCACCTACCTGTACTCCTTTCTCCAGTGTATTCAGTATTACTGTGTACTTATGTACTAGGACACTTCTTCGTCATTACCATGTTAACTGAATGATTCAATGACTTAGCCTCCAAATTAGAGCCCATTCGCAAGAGAGGGGACTTGGGTGCTGCCAGGGAGCCACAGAGCCTGTGGGCTAAAGCTGTGGTTTAGGATAAATAGTGGGAAATGAGGGATTGAAAATGTACAGTGGGGGGTGGAAGATTCAAGCTTAATCACCAGCATTTCATTGCTAGGCTGGGTCCTGTGTTGCAGTTATTTCAGTGACGTGAGGGTGTGTGTTTGGCCAGAGGCTTGGAAGGATGGATTTGGTCCCAGAACTGAGATGCATTGCTTGGGGTCCCGGGCAGGGCAAAATAAGGAAGGGAGAGGATGGAGAGGGGGCTGTGAACTTTGTGTCTCCTGTGTCCCTTTCTGTTTGTGCTGTGATAAACCAAAGCAGGAGAGATGGGGACCTCTGCAGGAAAGAGGCAGCTGCCACTGCTTGTTGAGTCACGCGTTGTTAAATATCTGGCCCTGACAGTAGTCACTGAGGTGTGTTTTTGGGACTCTGGCTCTGACTGAAACAGCTGGGGGGTGGGCAGAGCCAGCCGTGCTCTTTTTCCTTTATACATGCTCCAGCCTGGATCACTATGGTTACCTGTGTTTCACCGGTGCCCCAGGCTCCATGGACACAGCTCTCCATCATCCTAGCGCTGTATCCAGACAGGCACAAGAGCTTCCGGACTGAGCGGCCGCAAGGGCAAGAGCGACGCTGATTTCTCTCGCAGAAGTAGCACAAGGGCCAAGGCTGGATTAAGTGACTCATCTGGGATCTTGCAGGACTTTATGGTAGAGCTGGGAACTAAGCCTAGACCTCTAGCTTTCCTTGTAGTATCCTCCACCTCTCACTCTGAGAAAGTGTGAGTCAAACGCGCGGGCTGAGCTGGTGAGACAGCAGTCGCAGAGCATCCTGTCACGCAGCTGTACTGGTGCAGGCACAAAACCAAGCCCATCAAATCTCTCCTTGCGTTTGAAAACAAACTTGACCTCAATTCACGTGTCAGCTTTGCTGCTGAAGGGGACGGTAGGAAAAGGATCAGTTTTCAAGTCCAGCTTCCTCTGCCGACACCGTAGCTTTTCTTTAAATGGAGTGGTTAAATGCGTCTTTCTAAATAAACTCTCTGGGCTCCTGGGAGGGACGGGGTTGTGGTGGCTTAGTCCCCCCCTTTCTGGCTTTGCAGCATTCCAGCTACATCACAATGACATTTGTCAGGTCGGTGTCGCTCAGGGCACAGCTGTGTCTCCAATGCTGCTTTTCTGGTTAGTCTCCCAATGCTGCCATGAGCTGTGGCTTCTCCAAGACATTGGCCTGCAGCCTGGTAGGAAAAAATTGACATGTTAAGCCAAATGAGTTCAGAATAACTTCATGCTGAATAACTCTGTAGAGTGACCCTGGAAGCCCCTGTGGGGAAGGTGAGGGGGGGCAGGAAGTTGTTCCTGCCTGACAAAGCAATTTCTTTAGACTGAAAATACTCTTTTCTCTTCTAAAATGCTCCTCACCAAGTTTAACATAGAAGGAAGAATGTAGATGTTCACAATTATCTGACTTTATGTTGCTTTCTCCTGTGCTTCCTCTTTGTAATCTTCTTTTTAGTGATGTTCGTATATTTAACTATTGCCTCGACAGATTAAATTCTGCTGGCTTTTCTGTTCTTTCTGTTAATATTGTAACCTGAAAAAGCAGCATCTCTCCATCAAGAGTGCTAAATGGAGAAGGAATAGACAGGATCTCCAAGTACCTTTTCTTTCAGCTGTGACCTTCATCACTGGATTATTCTTGTTAATGCATCCTGCTGCAGGAGTTGTGTGGAAGGTAAGGGGTTTGGAGTTCATCCCTCTGACAGCTTCCTTTGAGAGGCGACAACAGGAGTATGTGAAATAGCCTTTAGGTGGAAACTATAGGTTGTTAGTGCACTGTAGGGCAGGTCGCTGTACTCCCATCCTCAGCTTTTATAACCAGGAGAGGTGACTTCCAGTTCTGAGTAGTTATTTAATTGCATGCCTCTGAAATCTTCAGAGGGGACCATCAGAAGTAAAAGAAATTTTGATGCTATATAATCTTGAGTAAGCTCCATCTGTCATATCTGGCCTCTTACTGTTTTAATACCACTGATGATTCCAGGCAAATGCTGTTGAATTTATCTGTCGTCTAATTAGCCAATAACTTCAAATCTATCTCATTGTGAAAAGCAATAAACAGGTTCCACCTACTTAGCCATTGCGAAGTTAGCATCTGTCAGGAGACGGCATATTAAGATCATAAGGTAAGAGATTGAGTAAAGCCACGTTGCTACCCAAAGGTCTTCCAATTCATAGAAATTGGGAAACTTTTGCTAAAATTTGGAGGAATAGCAGGGGGAAAACACCACCTAAGAAGGAGAACGGAGAAAAAGAGCGAGAGGCACTTTGAGGCCATCTTCCTAAACAGGCAGAGCCTCAGGATCTTCATGATTTCTTCCTGCTACTAAGCAGAACTGTTCAGTGTATTCACTTCTGCCTCCTGCTTGCAGTGCTCAGTGCTCCCGTTCTCCGGAGCATTTGTCAGATACTCGTTACCTGGAGTCTGAGGTTGTGATGAGCACATCGCATTACCTACATTATGCCTTGTCCTCTCAATTGAATTTTCTCTAATGCTCTCCTTTATTGGCAATAGACAATGAAGTTATGGTATGCTGTCAAACCCAGGTTGTTTACTTGCCCGGTTAACCATTGCTGTCCTCTGCTCTCCAGCCTTTGCCCCATTTTGAGCCAACAGCTTTCACAGTCGCCAGTTGGAAAGGCAGATAAATCGGTGGCTGATCTTTTAAGGAATGGGTGTGATGTTAAGCCTCATTGGCTGCATTTGCTGCAAGCTAAGGGCACGCTTGGCTGACACACAGCAATGCATTAAGATCTAGCAACGTAACTACAACTTTCAGCTCTGTGTTTTGGCCTGGGAGGCACAGCTTCTGATCTCCTGTGTGCCCTTGAAAAAGGGCACTTGGGTTCCTGGTTAAAGCAGAGGCAAGAAGGGTTCAGTAGGTGTGCTCAGCTGTACAGTTTTTGATCAAGTCACCTCGCTCCTTTGTCGCTTCCTCTTCCTGAGGCGAACTGCCACTGGGGAGCTGGAAAGGCACTTCCAGGTACACAGCTAAGAGAGGCTGCAAAATGTTAACAAGGTATTGTTATTAACTGTGACACTCAATGAGCGTGTGGGAAGGAAAATAGAGGTGCGTGTTGTAGCTGCTCCTGCTTTGCTATTGTTGGCTGAGGTTGTGATACTTCCTGATTGTACCTGTATCTGTAAAACAAGTATGGTACTTAACGTAGCAGAGAGCGTATCTCATCTAATCAACATCAGTAATGGGGAGATAATTACTGCAGGGGAAAGCTGTGGAGTGCAACTCCCTCGGTTTATGGCTCTGGAGGGGTACATCCTCATGCTAAAGGGGACAGAGCACAGGTTTTGTTAGCAGCCTGCGAACGTGGTTCTGGCTCCCATGCCCATGAATTAAGTCTGGATTTCTGAAGCAGAACCAGCGTGAGCTCTGAGTATTCATCTCCTTTCTGGAAGTAAAATAGCACGGTGTCCACGGATTAAGTTGCTGCCTGAAGAACAGCTTTAGCTGTGAGTAGGGAGTAAATGTATTTTCCTAGTTTCTCTGCTGAATATTAATGTTTCATCCCTGGAGCGGTGGGGCTTGGCACAAGATCTTTCTGCAGGAGTCCTGTTTGACTGTAGTGTATGTAATACAGCTGATAGCCCAAGCACGAACAAAGAAACTTGTCAGAGGTTTTACTTACAGTTTGATGAAAATAATCAGAGGCATGAAATGTTTTGGAAAATATTCCGTATAACTGCTTCCCAGCAGGTGAACCACTGAAACGGAAAGCTATAGAGCAGTAAAGGAAGGACAGGTCAGTGTTTTGAGACATAAGGAGAGCTTACTACCTATCCTTCCATACCTGCAGAATAGCCAAGCCTTGTCCCCAGAGCAGACACCAAGCCCTTTGCCCAAAGTGGGGATATACTTTCCCTGCTGTCTGCATTCAGCTCCTTCTGCTCACCATGGTCCGGAGGAACCGTTACAGCGCGACAGCCCAAGTTGTCCCAGCACAGCCCCCCAGTGCCTCCAGACACTGGTCCTGGGGAAATGCTGTGCTCTGGGGATCTGCAGCCTCATGGACACGGCAGGTTTTGGGTTTCCCTCTGTGGATGCTGGTGCCTTTGGCTTATAAAGGTAATATATGGAAACGTAGCACAAAACTTAGGCCCTCAGCACTTCTTTAATCCTCTTCAGTATAACACAGGAGTCATTCTTTATGCATCACATAATCAAATTTCTCTGGGTTTATCTATCACTTGCAGACCTTCATCACCCTTACCTAGGAGCAGGAGGAGATATCCCGGTGACTTGTAACACCAACCATGTCATATTGTTCCCATTTGTTTGGTGAGCATGAGGGTGGAGAGGCATAAATATTAAAATATACCTATTACATAGCCAGGCCTCCATTGATAAATGATGTATAAAATCAATTTACAGCCTAGGAATAAAAAGCATCCATGAAGCGGTTGCTAGCTCCAGGTACTAGGAAATTATTCCTCCATAACTTGCTCTGACTGGAACTCATTACACACTCTGTCCGTAGAATGATTTTGTTGTTAAGAACCGTGTCACTCAGAGTTTATTTATTCCCTCTCCTTGCGAGGGCTTTTGGAGTGCCTGCCGCCTGTAAAGCGCGGCGCTGCCAGTCCTGCACACCTCGGCGCCTCAGCAGCATTTAGGCAGGAGACAACTGCTCGGAGAGAGGGCAGGATGAAGACAACTGAGAACTGTTGGCATCTGGGATCCTGAAGTGCCAGCAGCTGCATGTTTAACTTGAGAGGTGAATAGTAGTCCCACTTTCTTCTGAAGGATTATGCTGAAATTTAACCAATTGTTTACCTGCTCTGCTGCATCACGTTCACAAAAGGGAAGCTATCTCCTGCCAAGATATAGCCTGGAAAGAGCATTTATTTCCAGATTCTGGAGCTTTAGTCTGAGTGGCGGCTTTTCTGTGGGATTTAGGGGAGTGCCTTCAATTTTAGGAAGGAGCAACAGCTGCATAAGAGACTTCAGAAGTCTAGAACAAAGGCATCTTCTTCCTCTCCCATTACATAGCTAAGGTGAGGTTAGATTTGGCTCCTTCCACAGATGTTCTGCGTATGCAATGCAGGGACAAAAAGTTTAGTTCTCGTACGTGGAAGATAGTTTGTGTCACCAGCCTACGCTATCTCAACGCTGACATTTTTTATCTCACAAATTTTGTGTGACAGATTACCTAAATGATGTAAAAAGGAAGTCTTTCCAGTGCAGCTGAAGGCATGCCTGGTAGCTAGCTGAGTGGTATGTATCACTCTGCTCTGCTCCACAGATATGCAAAATGGAGGCACTGAGACCTACTTAGGAACCAAGGTGTTAGTTAAAATTCTTTCCATTTCGTGGGACCATCTACATGGATGGATATAGACAGACATGAGCTCATTCTGCCCTTGTTCTCATCTGGCTGGATGTAAGCCAGCTCTGGTGTCTAGAAGCCACATTGATACATTAGCTAATAAGGCCTTTTGAAAGAGGAGGTATGTGTGGTTGAGCATGGGATGTGTCTATGTGGTTCTGCCCTAGCTGGAGAAGAAAAACCTTCACAGTCCTTGCTCTGAAGCATCCTGCCAATATCATTTGGAGATTTGCAAGATTTAAATAAGGGTAAAAAGAGGCAAGCCAGATGGTGAGCAAAGCAAGTCTGAGGTCAAACTTGTGTTATGTAGAGGAATGGCTAATCTGGTATTTGGGCAAGAACAAATCAGAGGATAAAAATAAAATTAATGTGAGCCATAGTGTCCTCCAAGGTAGGTCTCATCAAACCAACTTGTTGTCTTTTTTGACAGGCGTACAGATCTGGCTGATATGGGCAACAGTGTTGGTAGCCTGTCCTTAGTTCCCTCTGAGGTGTTTCACTTGGTATCACCTGACATTTTGATTAAGAAAAGCTTTCGTGAGGTGGAATTAATAGGGCACGTGCTAGATGGATGACAGCATGGCTTGGCAACAGAGCTCAAAATGCAGTTGTTCAAGGAATAGTATCAATGAAGAAGGTTGTTTCAAGCAGGTTCCCCAGGGATAGATTACTTTGGTCCACAGCTATTCAATACTTTTATTAATGACTTAGCTGATGATCCATGTCCTTTGCTGGGATAGATTGCAGATGAGGTAAGGATTTGTGATGTTGCAAACAATGTCGTTATTGTTATAGTGCGAGGCAAACTCCCTGCATAAATGGTCACAGTCCAACAGATTCTGCTGTAGCAACTAAAAACATCCAATGCATCTAGGAACTAAAATTCCAGGATTTGGGAGCTTTGTAGTTTGCCAGAGGTAGACTTTCTCGCCCTGCTGGACAGTGTTTTAGCTACTTCACAGCCCTGCTTCTACCAAATAAATGGTCCACAATACTCTGGTGTCAAAGGCACTCTATGTAACAGGGAATGTTATTACATCTTGGTTTGAAAGTATTCTGGTTGTACTAAAGCTAATCCCAATCTGAACTGGTGTAAACAAGGAGAGAATTCAGCCCCCTGAATGAGACATCTTCAAAATGCAGATTCTTTCTGTGGCCAGTAATTCAAAATATTGGCACCTCTGCAGCCTCTGGAAGAAGCAACATTTTTGGGTGGCATTTTTTAGGGATGTTGTTGTGAAATAGATCATGCCCGGGTTAGTAGAATTTAATCTGGTGGCTTTGCAAAGAATGTTTTAGCAGCCATCCAGCTAGTGGCACAATTAGTCTCACTCACTTCTTGATTCATTGGTTGATTCTATTTAAAAAGAAAAAAAAATAAAATATTGTTAAATGTAGCAATAATGTTCAGCGAATTAAAATCAATGCAGGCTCCTCATTCCTGTGCCCTAGCTCCAGTGGTGTTTTTTGGAACACTGGACAGAAATTGTTCAGATAGGCAAGTACCATTTTGTGCTGAGATACCTCTTGAATAGCCGAGGAGACAGGGGCAGGACAGAAGCACTGAAAGCACAGGTGAAACTACAGTTTATTGGCCCTGGAGTAGTCCATCCCCAGCCCATCATCGCACTGTGACGGAAGAATCTTTGGACTAAATCTGTCCTGTTTCTCTGGTCTTTGAGGCATGTCTGTGCACAATTGGAGGGTTAATAACACAAGTGACATAAATTAAATCCAGTCTCATTGAGGGGTGCAACTGGTCCTTAAAGCTTCTCTGTCACTGTCAGTCTCTTTCAAGAGGTGCAAACGCGTGGAGACCCTCCATCCTCTTTTTTCCTTTTTCCTTTTTCTCCTCTGAGGCAGGGGTTCATGGCATTCACCTTGTTAAAAAGCCATTATGCTGTAAAACAATATCTCTCTTAATAACTATATTAATTTTAAATGCCAGAGACATAGTCATAAAATTTCCTTGTAGGTTGTTACAACCAGAGAGCCCTTTATCTGGCACACTAGCAGGCTTGAGACTTCTCCCCAGCCCCTTTCTCCACTGGTACTGGTGATAATTGTAACGTAATATTTTACAGTAAGCACTGTTTTTGAAAAGGTCAATGGCTGACGTTATTCATGAAAGGGGGAAGAAGGAGGAGGGAGAGAGAAATCTCCCAGCCTCTTGCTGTGTAAAGTTCCTTCAATTCTGTTGAGGGGCTTTGGCACCTCTTGGAAGGAAACAGAGGAGTGGGGTTTTCATGCAGTGCCAGGGGCTCAGGGAAGGGTGATTTCAAAGTCAGCCTAGCCTCTTCCCTTCAGAGCATCTTCTCAATTTCCAGCAGCTCCTCGTGTCTGGATTTGCAAGGATCTCCAGGCCGAGTAGCGCTAGCAGAACGGGTTGCTTAAACTGTATGGAAGAGTTTTCTGGTGGATTTCACCTCCACTTTTCACAATTTTTTTCCAGTGCTTATCTCCCCTGTTGTATAATGCTTCTTAATGTCCAACCTGAACCAGTCTTGCTGCTCTTTAAGCCCACTTGAGCTATAGTGAGTGGACACGGAAACTGTGTGACCCTCCCTGCACAGCCTTGTGAGTTCCAGTAGCTGCAATCCAGCCAAAACTGAAAAGAAAGGATTTGCCCAGGGATGTTGGGTGGAAGGTGGACTGCCTAGTATCAGGGATGTTTTAGAGGAAGGTAAAAAAATAAATAATAGTGCTTAGAGGAAAATTACTTCTCTTGTTTGCCAATTTACCTCATTACTATTTTCAGAAGATTTGTTTAATTTTTCATGGCAGAGTATACAACTAAATCCCGCAGTTTCCTTTTAAAGAGGAAGATGCTGAGGACTGGATTTTGTCTGTCGGGGCCTGAAAGCAGCCATGAGCAAATGTGGCTCCACTCCAGTACCAAAGCACCTCGTCAGCTCGCCGTGCCTGTCCCAGCAGGGTTGCTGTGCTGGGCCGTGATTCCTCAGGGGGGTGTCCCCACCACCTGCAGTGTGTTGAGACAGGCTTGGGGTGTAAAAGCTTTTTAGTGGATGAGGCCAGGAGGAGACCTGCAGCTGTCTCTTTTGTGCCAAGGGAATAAATCATCAAAATGCTGCAGGCACCACATCCAGATGGGCAGCCCATGTGTGCTCCAGTTGTGTTGCGTTGGGAGGTAGGGGAAGAGTCAGACCTGAAATCAGCCCAACCATATGCCATGGTTTCAGCCAGGAACATCATGAGTCTTAATAACCACTCAGACTTCTGCAGGCTGTGCACGTTATGGCACTAACAGCAAATGCTGTTTATTTGATAGCTCAAATTGCTAACCTTAATTTTTTCAAGCTGGTCTTAAGCCAAAGCAGTGGGTGATCCAAAGATCAGTCAAGTTTTCTGCAGACTTTTAAAAGCAGAAAGGATGTTAGCGTCAAGTATTCTAGCCTTCTGTACAGCCACGGCAGGAAACATATATTGATAATCCCCGTCTAACTTGTAATTTTTCCTTGAGGAAGAACTTTGGGTTTGTTTTTATTCATTTTTTGTGCTTGAGATGGGAGATGGGCAGTTTTGACTGAAGACACTGAAGGACACAATCTATTCCATCCCCTAGGCCAGCTGCTCCCAGGGCTTATTACGTTTTCTGCTGGAAAAAAAAAATAAAGCATGTCCTACTTTCAGCTTGCATTTCTTTAGCTTCAGCTTTAAGCCACTAGTTTTTGTTATGCTTTTGCTAGATTAGAGAGACCTTTACTGTTTCAGAGATGGGTTAGAAAGACCAACAAACCCATTCGCTCTGTCAACAGGCAAATAAAACCTGGCTTTGGTTTGAAGTTCAGCATCCCTGAGGCTGATACTTACCGCTCTGCAGATGACTGTGGTCTGGACTTCCACACCCTGCCAGGTGTTTAGAAACTCAGGGGCTCCCTGTATCTTTTTTTTTTTTTGGAGGGGGCACAGTGTCATTTGGCAGCCAATATTTACACAGCTAAGAGCAGGGTGGGTCAACAGGGGGAAAACAGGCCTTTTCCACTGCCTTCTCCCCCTTAGAGAGAAGTACCTGGGAGAAGTGATGCTCAAGTGTTGGGATTTCTGGGGTTTGTGAGCATCCTGTCAGTTGCTCATCCCCTGAAATGTATTTAATTGGAGGGCTTCAAAGTAGGCTGACAGCTGGGATATAACACGTAGTACCATTTTTTGACCTGGCACAGCCTACAGGTATTTACAGCTTTGCTCTGAATTGCTTACTCAAGTGCCTTTTGCTGACATCGTCCACATTTCACTTTCTGTATTCAATTCCTAACTCCCAATTTGCTGCTTGCTCAAAGACCAAAAGAGAAGGGCAGAAGCTACCTAATGAGGGACATAAGGCTGTCGAGATTCCTTGAAATTTCAAAGCTGTCTCTGTTTAGGTCAGCTTGGTTTATTACTAGGAGCGGTTTGGAAGATGAAGAGTGAGATGTGATGTGAAGTTTCAGATGACTGCTCTTAAGGAGAATGCAGACTCCTACCATCGAGTATGCCTTCCCATGGCACGGTGACATTCAAATGACAGCCAAATGATGTGCTCTGTCTGACATATATCACTGATGTACGATCGTACATCACAGCAGTGAGGCAGGCAGGAAAAAAAAAGTGGGGTGAAATAGTGTTCAGTCGCAAACATTGAGTGCTTTGTGGTCAGCGTTGTGTTGAGTTGCAAGTCCTTGTTGTAGCAACCCTGAAAACAGTGCCTATGCCTTAACTGTTGCATGTCCCAAATCTGTTTTAAGTTTGCAACAGCATTGTGTGTGCTAGGAGGAGGGAGAGCAAAAGGTTTAAGGATTCATGATTCCCTCAGTTAAGTTACGGATAGGTGTAGCTCCTGGTTTCTGACCTCAAAAGACAGAGATGAAGTAAAAAAAAAAAAAAAGGATGCTGGGGAGAAAAAACAGAACTGTAATCAACTGTGAGGTATCTGTTTAATCTCTAATATATGGACTTTTATTAAGGAAGTTCGATAGAATTGTATCAAACTCCACAGGTTTTTCCTGAGGTTTTGACTGCTTTTTAAAACAGTCACTTCTGATCCTGAATGCCTGTGTTTGGATGCCAATTAAATTATTTTCTTCTCTCTGTTTCTTCCCTTACTCCCGGTGTATTTCAATAATTTTAAATCTGTACCTGAAAATTCAGATAATGCCTATTAAAAACGATGAGTAGCAAGTTCCTCCTTGTCATGATAGAGTAGAGACAACCTTTCAGGTGATGGGTCAAATGAACTGGAAGAAGGGCCGTGTCACCGCCTGTGCTCTGGCTGCCCTTCTGAGCCATCAGTGCCAGGCAGGCATTTCCCACGGGTTTCTGGCCAGCCAGGCTGATGCCATGCAGGAGCTGGCCTGCTCCATCCTAAGCAATATCTTTCTGATGGGTAGGTCTGAGTGGCAGGTTTAATCTACTTTGGGCTGACAGCGTGTCCTCTGACAGTGTCACCAGCCACCCAGACCTTCCAGGCAACAGTTGGTGTCTCTCTGCCTCCCTTGTGCTGCAAAATGGAGATCGCAACTGCTTGTATTTTTCTGCTCTGTGTTTCCTTGTTTGACAAGGAGCTGTGTCAATGGACTTTACTCTCCCACCCGGAGCTCTGCTGGGCCTCATCCTCTGCTATACGGAACACTGAGCTGATGAATGAGCCTTTCAGCACCAATTCTCCTGTCTGTTTGGGTGAGGAAGCTCTCCTGAATGGCTGTGGCATTCCAGCTAGGGCCAGGAAGCTCTCACAGAGACTGTCTCACTACTCGTTTAGACCTGCAGACCCAGCCATTTGCCCTTGGTACGGGAGGCAGACAGAAGAATTAAAGGACAGGATGGATAGGCAGAGGTTTTTGTTGTTTTGCTGCTTTTCCTTTCATGTGGAATGCTGTCAATGTTATTGCTACTCTGAAAGCTTAGCCATCTATGATAGATATCTATCTCCTGACTACCCATGAACTAGGCACGCTATTGGTGTGCAGTATTCCAGCTATAAAACCAGTTCTGCAATGAGGAGAGAAGCCTTTATGGAAAGGATGAGGACGTTTTATCCGACACCACACATGCCAGTCCTTGGCACATTCCCTAATATCATCTGTGGTGGAGACAAGCTTTCCAGATGAGTGTGTTTGCCCACTGGGGTCAAGCCCAACCAGACAGAACCGTGTAGCAAGTGCTATCCAGCATCCATTGTACAGAAGAATCTCTGGGATGCGTTCAAATTAGTAGCCTCAAAGCCAAAGTCTATAAATCAGCCTGCTTTTGAACCATCTTTCCCTCCTCTCCACAGATTGTGGCGTGCCTCAGAGGTTGTGTCTTTCTGCCAGCCTCTTAAAATCTAGAGACTGGAACTTCATTGAAACATAGTTGCAGTCGTAGCTAGGAAAAAAAGAACAAATAAAGTCTCATTTTCAAATGTTTTTCACCATTGATTGCTTCATTCCAGTACTGAACCAAAGCAAAAGAAGTCTGAATCTCCTTTCTGTTAACTTTCTCTACCTGTGCCCAATAACAAACTGCCATGTCAGTCATATATCAGTTATCATCCCAGGTGCTCTTCTTTGTACTCTTTCTAAATGCACTGTTTCCCTTGTGATACGGAGACAAGGAGAAAGCTGAGGGGAGTTATGATAGAGGTTTACAAAATCATGAGGATAGTAGATAAGGTTGAGCTGTTATTCATCAGTTCCTACAGTACTAGAACCAGTGGGGCACTCCTTGAAAACAGATCAGTTTGGAGCAGATAAAAGCAAAGCATTTTTTATGCGGCGGCTAGTTAACTTTCTGGAATGTCAGTCTGAGGCAGAACCCTGGACTAGATGGATTCTCTTTTGGTCAATCGTCTCCCTTGCCCTGCTACTTAGGCAAAATGTGAAGTACCAGAGGGAACAGTGTGAGTGTGTCCCTTCAGCAGCCTGGGAGAGCTGTGGGCTGGGAGCAGCTGAGGTCTTTAAATCAGTTCAGGGAATGGGAAGGGCATTGTCCAGCCCTTATCTCTACGGGCTTCTGCAGGAGCAGTCTCTTTTTCCCAGCTAAGGGCAGTAGGGTTATTTCTATGAATGGTGTCTTGTGAGACAGGAAAAAAACACCCCATTAAGCTACAAGTCAGATACAATTTTTTTCAGCCTGAGAGTTATTTAGACTTTGTGTGTCCTTTGCAAGACACAGAAATCCTCTGTATAAGGTTTAATGGCTCAAGGGCCAAGAGAAGAAGAGGTAAATAATTCTTACGTCTGATATAGAGATGGCTTTCTCCTTGTTTGTCAGATGTGATAGATGTCACCCAATGGTCGCCTATTGTTATTCTGTTGTTGCTTGTCACAGTCACACCTTCCTTTGAATCCTATTCTTCTCTTTTTTTCCCCTCTTGATTTTTCTCCTGGCACTGGGCTTGTGAGTAGTTTATGTATGACAATATGAGACTAATTCTGTTATTATGTCAAAGGGAAATTGAATCTGGGGCTTTAGAGCCGCATCTGGGAGAAATCTTCAAATGAATCTGGAGTTGAGGAAAACTCCATGTTCGATTCATTCGCTTGTCACACTGCCTGCCAGATTAAGTCATTATGAAGGGCAGAGAGGAGGAGAAATAAGAAAAAAAAACAACACAGGAGTTGGGCTGAGAAATGAAGGGGAAAGGAGGAGAGGACAGAAGAATGAAGAACAAACATAAAAAGAACAAACCAAGATGGCAAACAGAGTAAACAAAGATATCACAGAATCATAGAATGGTTTGGGTTCGAAGGGACCTTAGAGATTATCTAGTTCCAGCCCCGATGCCCTGGGCAGGGACACCTCCCACTAGAAGCATAGTGGCACATATTGGCACATCGTTCAGCTAAACATTCAAGCCTGCACTTAATGTAATTCAGTGAAAGGTTTAGACCATTCCGAAATGTCCAGGTAGTGTAGGGAAGAGTACTGCCAGACTCTGACAGTTACAGAGAGCAGCATAGCCCTGCAGAGCCACCCTTTGATCGGGTGACACAAAGGGTGTCACAGACACAGCTGTCTGTGGCTGATGCTTTGCCAAAGGCGTAAGCGCTTCCAGACCTCAGGTGGGCTCCGTCCACCTCATGGTAACTCTGCTATGTCCATTAAGTCAGCTAGCTGAAGTGAGACAGCGTGTATCCCGTGTGTTGTCCTCATCTTTTGTTACTCTCATTTCTTGTCATTTGCTTCATTTGTCATGGGACTGGGTGGCAATGAAAGTGAATGAGCCTTAACTGGGATCTTGAATGGTGCCATGCCAGTTGTTTTTTGCTTTATCAGTGCAAATGGGAGCAGAACCATAGGGATTAATAGGAAAACAGACAGAGAGGATTTAGGAGATCCTTGATGTCTTTTACCAGGTCAGTTGTGCTATGTTCAAACAATAATTTAAAGGAGGAAAAACTCATCAATGCTCAGTACTCCCAGTGCTCCATGAGCCAGTTTTTCCCTTTGATGTACCTGAACTGTTGCTGCAAATAACATCTTTACTTCGTGTTAGAGAATGTTAGAATTAATGCAGTTCTACCCCCTCCCGCGTGTTGCTCACGCATAATTTGCACAGAAGTGTGTGCATACTTAATTACTGTATGTTTACGGCACTGTTTGCACAACCTTGCCCTGCAGCTATTGTAGAGAGTTCTGCCAATCCTGTGTGTACAAGGACTGGCAGCTTCACCGCCCTCCCACACCTCTCCCATTCAGCGGCATCTATCACTTCAGTTCCTGATGCTGCTTTACTATTAATTGGCTTGTGTAATCTCTGAGATTGTTATTTATTAATAAATTGTTCTGAGTGTAGCAAAGTTCATTATTTAAAGCAGGAGAATGAGAGAGATCCAGATGAACAGATGGATGTATGGAAGTATCAGAAGAAGGATTAGTTAAAATTCTAGGCATGTGCTGAGCCTTGACAAAGGATGGAAAACAGAATCAATCATCATTATCTAGGAGAAAAGCCATCAGTCTGTGTTAAAAATAAGCACTTTTTGTATTAAGCCCATGATGCCAGACTTCCAAGAGTTTTGACTGGTAGCTGCAGACCCTGAGGTTAGAGAGATGACTGGGGAGCACTGCTGGGTGCACAAAACAGCAGTGGAAAAGAGAAGAAGATATATAAGCTTGAAAATACAATGAGAGTTGGTTTTCATGTCCATCCAGTTCTGACTCACTGGAGACAATGATTTTCATTTATGGCTCTGTTGGTTAGTCACCCCTGAAATGGTAATGCTGTTTAAGACTAGTGCATGCTTTTCAGATGCTGTCTAAGGACTGCTTTGGGCATCAGCTGTTGAAAGCAGGCTTGGAAAAGACCCCTAATATTTATCCTAATAAAGGACCTTCCCCATTAGAATGATTTGATTTCCCACCAGACTGCTCAGCTGACTTGGCAAGGTGGATTCTCAGTGGAAATTGATAATTGCTTCTAAGTGCTGTAAAGGTGTCAACACCAAATAAGGGAAGTGTCAAATAGAAAGAAGGGCATAATCGCCAGCTACAAGGGATTGTTGAGTCAGCCAAGCCTTAAAGATGGGTAAAGTGAGTCATAGCAAGGCAAAATTACTGTCACACTGAGTTGGTGACAAAGGTGAGACTAGAATTTAGGAATTTTAAATCTTAGTCCATTCTTTAAACCCTAGTTCACACCATGTTTTTCTTTGCTTAGGGAAGTTGTTGTTCTGGTACTTGCAAACACAGAAGCTTTGTTCCACAACAAATAAAATAATATTAAAGGTAATATCCCTGTTAGACCCCACATGTGAAAGAAAAGGTCAGATCCATTCTGAACTATTTCTAAAATTACTCTAATTGCATGCAATTTCCCATACATGAATTTATCTCCCATTAGTAGGCCCTGAAATATTGAACTATAATAGTCGAGCCAGCAAACACTGCTGCTCTCTGCTACCTCTCAGTAATTGGTTAATAGTAGAGCTGTTCGGTAATAGGTAAACAGATCTTTCTTTTCTAAACCTAAAGGCTTAAATCATGGCTGTTCCTCTGGACAAGGTTATTTCTGGCTGTGGTGTGGATGCACTTTTATCTTGAACCCATGACGTATTCCTGGGCCAGTGCAACACAAGGCACACTCAGCGTCCGCTTTCTCTTCTCCCTGCTTGGTGCTTGACTTAACTCCAAGGCGGGTGTCTGGGGCTCTGGCCGTGCTGCCAGGGGAGGGTTTGCTCTAGTGAGCTAACTAACCCACAGAGAGAGAAACAGAGCACAGCCCCAGTTTGTGTAGTTGTCTAAAGACCCTTTTCTGAAAACCCTTTTTCAGCTTTCTTCTAAACTTCGACATTTCCTGGCATGTAACCTGTTAGGAAGTAACTCTTCTCCCTCCCCAAGTGAGCACTTCTCCCTTGGAGCCACTTGCAGGTTTTAAACTCTCCCCATCTCCTAATGCTGCTCTTCTTTGCATTGAGAGGGCAACTGAAGATCATATAATAATGTGGAATTTTGCTTCTCTTTTTTTCCATCTCTTATTGAGCATAGACAGATTGCTCTTAACCTACATGTCCCCTTCATACCTGGCTTCCTTTTTTATACCTGAAATGTCAGAAAGGGAGGAAATGAATAATGCTTTGTGTTCTTCACATCTGCATCTTTTACAAGAAAGGGGCGGGGGAGAAGCTTTGTGAGAATTTTTGTAAAGATCCTTCCAGAGTTTCTGTAAGAATTAAGATGATGGATTCAAGACTGTCAGATCCATCAATGCTTTTGTGAGACATGTTGCAGAGCACAGCGAAAGAAAATGATAGCTGGACATGTGGGAGATGAATCCTGAAACAATTCATGTGATGTTTTCTTCCTCAGTCCTCGCTTGGGGCAAAACTGCTTCCGTTTTTCATTGATTTTTTCTGGTGCTGACTTCGAAGGTAGTTCTTGTTTGGGATGGGGCAACAGAGAAATAACCATTAAATATGTAGAGGATATCATATCACCTTATTTTGCCTCTGGTGCTCTAAAAGAGCCTTCCTCTTTCCATAGGCTAGTAATGAAAGCTGACTTGTGAGAGCTGCCATATTTTCTCTAGCAAAGGCTACTTTTAAATTGTTCTGGTGAAAGTGTAAAAAGCTCCCAAAAGATGAACACTAATCTGTCCTCCGTTTTAAACCTTATCCTGACATCCGAGAGTCAAGAAATTACTTTACAATCACAAAAATATGACTCCGTAGCTCAAAATTTGCACAAGCTTAGCCATAGCTTTAGATTATATTGCTGCCTGTACCGTGAGTCTTCCTCTGCCCACCCAGCTCTCCCCAGCCAGGCCAACACGGTCCATAAATAGTACTTGCTGGCAAGGATAATACATGAGAAAGCAGATAAGTAGGTGTAGATGAGGTTTTGCATTTGCATTTGTTTCACAAGCTGTCTTCTCATTCCTTGAGTACACCTGCTGGGACATAACTACTCCTGGGTACATGACGGTACAGGCTGAACAGGGAAGAGGAAGATGGGTGGTGCAGTTGGTGAAGTGATGTGTCCCTCAAAACCTCACGTTGAGGTTGTGGCTAAGCTAGAAAGAGAGCTCAGATCTGTACCCTGGGAGCAAGGCAGTTTTTCAGAGTTAAGTTTCCGTGTATGTGGAATAAAGTGTTAGTGGAGCGAGTGGTGCATGAGCTGGAGATGAAATCATAGAATCATAAAATAATCTTCTCTCACAATCAGTTTGTCTTACCTAAGCAGGATTTGGGAGCACATCCTCTTTGAGGCTGCTTTTGCCCTTCACAAGAGCCATCCTAGTAGAAAGACAGTAATACCTGCAAATGCTGCCAATCTATCATAAAGGTAGTGGATCAACCCAAGTTCCCATATGTCCTTGGCTCTCATAAACCATTTGGCTGTGGCCCTGAGAGACAGGACAGTTGCTTCTCTTTAGGCTCCTCTCAAGGGGAATTTGAGTGGGACTGGTGGGGGTGATGGATGGGAAGTTTAGAAAACTAAGTATGAGAGATCAATAGAATAATATACAACCAATGCATCATGCAAGCTCTTCTTGTCTCTGCAGCGCTAAATCAAAAATAATGAATGGCAGGCTTTTCAACCTTGGCACCTCCAGTCTTCCCCAGTGGAACAGCGTCCAATGACTGATACGGATTATGTTGCTTTCTAGCATATTTCCTTTGCTTTCCTAATAGTTTTGGCATTGAATCATGATGCTCTGTTTTTAATATCCTTTCCTTCCTCCAGTGCTACCTACCTCTTTCCCCATGTAATTTCCATCTTGCAGGCACATTGCCATCTTGCATTCCCTTCGCTCATAGTGTATTCAGGCCATCTATTGCAGGCGGGGTTCCTCTGGAGCTTTGGTTTGTTTATTTCTTAATTTCTGAATAAGTTACCTCCCCTGGGAGCTCTAGTCCAGCCACATAAACAGTCAGGTACATTAGGAGCTTTGAATTCCTTTCCAGTTGTGGGCTGACTGCTGGTGCTTGTCAGACCCAAGGCCTTTCTGGAACGGGAATGCAAGAGCAGATGCGGAGAGGATGCTGAGGTGGCACCAGCTTTGGCAGCCCAGGCCCTACAGCCCCTCTCTGCGGGTCAGCAAATGGCATCTGGTGTTTCTCAGGAGTTAACATTTTTGAAGCAGAGCAGGAATTCACAGGCGAGGCACAGAGACTGACTGCCCTCTTCCATCATTCCCTCACGCCTTTGCAAGGTCGTTTACACTGTGAAAAGCAAGTGCCTTATTTTATTGCGTTATATATTTGTAATAAATGTTCTCGGTAGCAGCTAAAGTGACACTGATCTAAGCGCTGAAATTTCCCTGGATCAGATCTCTCTGGCTGCTCCAGTGGGAATATTTACATCCCCTCTGTGCAGCCCAGCTGCAAACGATGGGTGTCTGCTTTCCTTCTCCTGCTCTTGACGTAAATCAGCTGTAAGTTTTGCCCAGTGGGTAGACTTATGCCACTGCAACAAAAGCATGCACGAATGCAGTCAGAACGTTAGCTTGCCAAGAAGCTCATGAAGTTACTCTTAAAGATGGCAGAGATGAACCTGGTTTAATTGATGCAGAGAAGTGATCAGTCATCTGAGGGCTGAGGGGCTTAAACAGCTACAACTGCTTTGCAAACATGTATCTTGGAAAGCCAGTCCAGGCTTGTGTAAAAAAGCCTCAAGAACCATATGGGAAGTTTCTATTGCACGTCTGCAATTACATCATGACTGCCCTGAAAGCAACAACAAAATTCTCATAGGCTTCTGGAAGGACAGAATAGAGCAATATTTTAGGACACATGTGCTCCAAAAAAATTTTATTACAGGATGGGGACAATGAGAAAGGAAAAACCTAATTCAAAATCATGACAACAGCACACCCCTTGAGAGAATGCTGAAAACACACATCCAAAAATAAACTTCAGTGAGCGAGGGAGACAATAATAGAGAGAATTGCGTGTTGATCTGGCTCTGAATAAGAGCTTCTAGAATGAAATAGGAGAGGCAGAAGATCCGTGTTATCTATCAAGTCAATTGATTGTTGTATCCAGAGCTTGGCTCACTAATAAATGAGAATGCCACTCATCTGGTTTTCTGGTCTATTTAGAATATTTTTAGAACTCTTTTTGAAAAATATTCTGATTAATCTCTTGAATTTTCCTTTGCTCACTGAGACTTAAAGCAACATCGGATTTAATTATACTGTGACTGGAAGGGATGTAATGAAGGCAGATACAAATCCTTGTGACAGCTTAGAGTGGCAGTGAGAGTATTTATCCATCTAGGAACTGAAATGAAGAGTGTTGTATTAGTGCCTGAGCCTTTTGCAAGCAAAAATGGGATTTAGCTGCCAGCATGGGCAAAGCTGAGGAACTGAGGTAGTTTGAGAGCCCTGGAAAAATGTGATTGCAAAACTATCTCAGTCAGGCCTGATGTGACTTGCCAGAAGTCACACTCAAAGCTGGTGGTACCCAGAAATTGGATCCCTGAATGCTAGTTTAGGACTCCAAACCCTCCTCCTCATGTTCTTCAAACAATCTAGGAATGGGCTTCTCAGAATGATAAAATAAGCTCCACGGAGGTCAACAAGATTTCAAGGGCTGTACTGGTTAGGATGCTGAATTTAGGGCTGGCATTGAGTGGGATGGATGCCTGAGCAGTTTCAACCTTCCCTCCCCACATACACCCAGTCTCTTGCCTGTCTGTGTCGGCACCTCTCAGCAGCCCGCTGTGGATGTCTGTACAGGTAGCAGGTGCCTTATGGTCCCTTTAGCGCATCTTCTGGAGTGCCTTGCAGGCAGAAGAAGATAAATGGTTGTTACACTGCACCTGCTTGCTTGAATAATTTCCCGCGAAAGGAGGCCACTTACCAGTAATTCATTACCAAACCTTTGTTAGCATAAACAAGGCCGTGAGAAGTAAGCACAGATTTCCCTGTTCCTTACTGTTTATTGCTGTGGTTTCTATTAAGAGTTACCGGTACATCTTCTCCTCTCTCATTTTCCCACATCTTAGCTCTGCAGCATAATCTTGTCATGTTGTGGACATTTATATCTGTTTTCTTGGCTTGTTTTTATGCTGTAGCCTAAAGAGGAAAAATACCAAAACAAAACAGAGCTTCCTTATTTGGAGGAAAACAAAATGGGCAGACTGCAGTCTGATCACGATCGCTTGGCAGAAGGCACGGAGCTATTGCTCAGCATTTCTCCTTGAGCCTCAATAATGTCAGTTCCTCCCACCCAATGGCACTTGCTAAGCAGTGGAGAAGGAAAAGGTCAGACCCTTCGGTGCCACGAGGTAGTTCCATCAACTTGGACGGTGATTTCTAGAAAATCCATTTTGTAGCGAGGACACTGGGTAAAAGACTCTCCTTCTCTGTAACTTCCAACTCTATTCCTTTGGGTCTGTTACTACTGGAAACCTTTGAAACTTTCTAGGTCCTCTCTGTTGTGTTCTTTTTTTTTTTTTTTTGTGGCTGCTGGCCTTTTAGGGGGAAAAATTGTGGCTTGAGAGTTAGAATTCAGCAAATCTATGCTAACAATATGAACTAGAATTTCACATACCCATTTTGAGGTTCCCTCACCACGAAGTGTGAATAATAGATAGGGAGAGAGGCGTTTTCTTGTTTCATGCTTGAATTTCTCTCACATCAATTAGTTTCCATCAGGCTTTTCTGCAGAAGAATTGAGCTTTGAAATGCTTTGGCTCAAAATTAACTGGAGTTCTGTGGAACTGAGGGCAGGAAGTTAAAAGGAAAACTGCTGATGCCTTCTACAGTGTAGTTAGTCGTATAATTAATTTCTTGCATCTTTAGAAAGTCCTTTGTTTTTTTCTACTTTGGTCAAAGTTGATCTCTAGTAATGACTCTCTGCAGCTTGAGCTGAAAAGCCATTGGCTTGTAAATATTATAGAATGAATACAGAAGAGAGAAATCATGATTATTGTCCACGCGGTTTTGTTGTTGCCCCTGGCTGCAGTCCTTCAAAGCTGCAGTAGGTACGTTCTTGACCGACAGTTATCCTTGAGATATCCATGGAGGTCATCTTGCTTCTTTTGCACAAGGTTTACTGGCACATTCCCTGCAGTAATTAACTGGGACATAAGCAGTGCCTAAGCTATGACTTGGCTCTCAGTTCTAGCTCACTGAAGGAATTCCTGAGATCTCCTGCGTGGAGACATTCCTACCTCTAACAGAATCAGTGGGTTACAGAAGCAGTGATGAGCCATCCTGTGAAGAGCATGTAACATCCACTGAGCAGCTCCTGTCACACCATACACCAGGAAGGATGTCAGGAGAATGAGCAGGAAAAAATAATCTTTGCTTGTTTGTTTGTTTTCTTTCTGGTTTCCCATTCTAACTTCAACCTATAGCAAGAATACAAGATGCCACTTGCTACCTAGAGCTGAGGAGTTTCCATTCCAAAAGTGGTTTTCTGTATCTTGCTGCATACCTCTGTAGAGCTTAAAGAGCCAAAGCAATTATTCTCTTATTGTCTTTATGGGTTGTACTTTTTCCTTGTGCAACATATTATTCTATGTACCTCACAACGTTCTGTTCTCTAGTCCTGGCAGTGAGTGATCTTAATAGAGAGATTTTAAATTAATGTTTCCGTAAACCTTTCATGGAGAAGGCAGCATGTGGGGAAAACAACAAAACCATCTAATACAGTGATTCACTTTCATTTGCTCATGAACTGTCTCAGTGCTTGTAAACCAAAGAACTAATATTTTGTAAATGATGTCTGCAATACACCAACTTCTCAGCTGGGCTAAGCTGGCAACACACTAGGGTCACAAGAATTACTTTTTTTTTTTGCACTAGCTGAGAATGTCTTTTGATGTCAAGTTGAAGTATTTCAGTTTCTAGGGAACGTGATCCCATCTGACTAACATGGAGTCAAAAATGAGCTGAGATGTTACTAATTGCTTATCTCAGCAGGGAACGGCTTGTGTTTTTAGCTCTGATTGTCCTAAGCTCAGTGTCAAGCAAAGAGCAGAGCTGCAGCTCTACAAAAGATAATATAGGGGAAGGGTTGTTGCTTCTTGTGCTATTGTTTTTATCTAATATTGTAAGTGATGTGACTCTAGCCCCTCACTGTGGTCGGGTGCTGCTTTGGTTCCGCTGAGAACCTGGGGAGCAAGGGGTCACTGTGGGGTGTCCCCATCCCAGAAAGAGAAGTGTGGCTTTGAACAGCACCTTGCAGAGGAAGCGTTGGCAGATGAGGCAGTGTTGGTTCCCCTCCTTCCTTAGGAAAAGGTGTGTACCATTGTAAAAAAACAGTCGAGTACCTCCCGTCCTTAATTAAGAGCTGGAGAAATTGATGAACATGAGCCTTCCCGTATAGTTCCTTCTTGATGGTAGGATGGGATTAATTTTTTGTTTTGGCTGCTTCAAGTCATTGTACTGGATGGAAGGAACTATGTTTATCCTAGTCTTGTCCAGTTCAACTTGCTTCTGACGTGCCTGGAGATTTGGAAGAACTGTCTATCCCTGCCATTCACCTGCTGTCTTAGGCTTGGGGGTGTCTGCGTAGCAGATGTACCTCTTAGATCAGAAAAGATCCAACAAGGCATCCATCACCCTGATTACATTGGGGATTGTTGCAAGAAAAGACTGCTCTTACAAGTGCAGATCCAGAGAAGCAGGATCAAAAGGAAAAACTTAAGTAGGGAGGAAGTAGAATATTTTTCAGTGCTATTTCCAGTCAAAGACCTAGGTCTAATCCTTGTCCTCCCCTGAGACTCTACATGACCTTAAGCCAATCATTTTTTCACACTCTAAACAAGGTTTGATTATGTTGATCACTTTAAGTCTCAGGATGACAAATGCTATGTGCATTAATGCTAAACATTAATATAAATTTTAATCAAATGCAGCCACGGTTACTTTACTGCAACCTTTATGGAACTAGTTCATCCCTTTGCCCGGGTCCTTTGGGAGGGTAAACCTGCTCTGTGTTCCATCCACCCTTCACCCCCCCCTTGCCCAGGATAACAAAGGGCCTGAGCTCGGTGGCAGCCAAATACTGCTCAGGGGGAGGGAATACAGGTACCTTTCTCCTGTAATGCCTGAAATCAGATGAATCCCTGGTACCAGCAGAATTAAACTTGACATGTACATGTATTCATCTCAGAGAAATCAACATATGTCTGCCATGAAGCCAAGAGCTCTTTAGTGACCTTTTGGAGAAGAAGCTCAGCAGGATTTGGGGTACTCGTGTCCTGGTCTAGCAGGAGAAGAAAGATCTCACAGGGAGCATGAATTGTCCATCTTCTTCTTACTCTGGTCCGACACCGAGCCGCATACAGTTCAAAAGAAACTGTTCGCTGGGTAGGAGCAAAGGATTAAGAGTAGTGCCTGCAGAACTGTATGATACTATAAAGCATTGTATTTTACTGGAGCTATTCATTCTGGGGAATCCAGAAAATTAGGCGTTATGCTGCCATCTTCCAAACTCACCAGGAGACAGAGGGTCTCTCTCTAGATTTGCTGAGACACTGTCAAGCAGTTTGATTGTGAAAATGAGCACCTTGCTGATGGAGCTCTCAGGCTATAAGGGATTTGTTTTTTCCAGATGGTGAGAGCGGCATTTGTACTCCGTTGGGATGACCATGGGAAGTTGGATTCCTAAAGCTGACTGACCACCAGCAATTCACAAGATTCTTGGTTTTCCTCTCTGTAGAATGGAGCCATAAATTTTCTGTTGTGTTTGAAAATCCTAGGATGAAATAGGGAAGCACAAATCAATGGTTATGGTGAAGGATATAGAGCAATATAATTGATATTCTCATCTCTTGGGAGAAATGATTTAGTGTTTTGTTTTTTAAAGAGCATTGAGATTTATAAACCTGCAAGGCCAGGCTCGCTTCCGGTGTAAATTGACATTGCTATTTCAAGTTTACATCAGCTGTGATTCTGTGCCACGGCTGGATTTCTGTAGCTTATTAATAGGCTTCTGTTGACTGTTATCATTTGCATTAAGCAAGAATTTCTATCTACTAGTCTACCTGTCTTGAAAGCCATTCTTCACCTGAGGCTGTGTTGATAAAACTGATTTAGCAAAAGGCAGGCAGGCAGGAAGAAATGTGTTTGTGGTAAAAAGGGCAGTACATCAAGCTGAAATTTCGGAGAAATGCTGAGTTCACAAAACGTATCAGGAGTTATTAACCTTTGCATGAAAACTGTACTGCACAATGGTAGGAAATTTGCCTGAGTTGAACTCCGACATCTCTCTGGCACTGTTTGGCATATGGGAAAAATACTGCAGCGGCACTGATGGACAGCCTGATTTTTACTCTTACTTGACATTTTAATCCAACTATTTCAAAGCACCTTTGCCTTAATGAATTTATTCATGTAACAACATTTGGCTCTGGTCAAAACTTTACCAGGTGATGTTACAGGTGAATTAACCTGAACAGCAAAGACTGCAGTAGACATTTCCAGTATGTAAATGGATGTCTGTGGTTCCTGTAGTACGTGTGGAGTATCTGGAGGCAGAAAAAGAGTGTATTCCCTGTGCCTTCTCATCAGCATCAGTCAGTGCAAGTAGTCCTGCATTGCCTGTCACAATCCTCAAACTAAACATGCTAACATAGTCAGATCACTGTGTATCTGACCCACAAGGGAAATAATCAACTTTGGTAACCTCACAACAAACCATTGAAATGCTGGAGTTAATCATGCTACTCGGTCCTTTTAGAAAGTAGCGCATGCATCACAATGGAAAGTTTGGGTCCTTTTGATATGAAATGTTTTGGCTTTGGATGTGTTTAAACGATATGTTTTTGCCTTTCCAAAAAAATAATGTTGGTTCCCGTCCTACCTCTTTCCCCGAAGCTGCATTATTTAGTTAAATAAAATAAAAAATAGGCTTTTGGGATGGAACAGAGTTCCCGAATCTGCTGAAAGTTAAATAACAGCTTAACAATAAAAGGTTGATTGATGTATTGTTTGACATCTAGGATGTAGGCAGCTACCTAGATGTGGCGTGTCTGGCTAAATAATTTTCTGTCACTTTTCAGAATATACTGTTACCAAAGGTTACACGCTCGGTAAACTGAAGTGTAATTACTCTGCATCACCATCTAGAGAGCACAGTTAGAACTAAGCCTCTATGTTCTTGCCAGTAAATGGTATAACATCATAATTTTGATGGCTGTCCTTTCTAGTTTTAGTGCTATTTACTCTCTAAAGCAGCCCCTACGTACAATATACACTCTACTGCCACATCTGCTTTGTCCATTTGGAAAATAACTTTCCATTTTTACTCCCCCTCTATACGGAGCAAGAGGCATTTTTTTGGTTAATGTGGGCAAGTTAGAATGGGGATAAATAATAGGAAACTCTTTCAGTGACATCCACTGTAGAAATGAAATATTATGGCCTATCCAAGAGCTGGCCTTCTCCCAAAGGGAACTGTGATCTACATCTCAGTAGCATTTGAATATTACCAATGACAATGGATTCTGCTGAGTCGTACATTGTCATGCATATTGTGTTGTGCGGTTTCATATGTTGCTACAAGAATTAATGGTGTAATGATGAATGCTAAGCTTTGTTCCATCCTTCCAGGAAAATGCCTCTGTATTTGGCTAGAGTACACCATAGCATTACTTTTTGTTACTGAGGTAAAGTCCTGTGGGCCAAAATGTCTCTTCAGACAGCCCACTACTGCTGCTGTTGCGAGCTGCCTGGGATCCTTCTGTGAATAATGGCACGTTTTCATGTTTTAATCAGATGCAATTTTGCAAACGGTTTTTATGATTTAGCAAGTCCATTAAAAATGACATTTGTTCTGCTCTGACACTCATAAGGAGCTCCACAGAGCATAAACACTGGAAATTACTTGTAGGGGAAGAAGATATTAAAATTCCCTAGACCTTGTGTGCTTGTCTGAGAAATGCTGTTACCTTGTGTGGTGCCAGCTTGGAGCTGAGCCACTTGGTATGTCTCTGAGTTTTTCCTCAACGCACTGACTTGGGGCAGCTCCAGGCTGCTGCAGAGACAAAACATGTATGTTTATCGTGGTGTGCCTCTCTCATGCACTACCAAACTATGTCTTAAGGCTGAAGAAAGAGGCAACTTTAACTGGATGGGGCATTCGACCATTCAGAGGAGAAGGATTAGTAAATGCAATGAGTTTTATCCAAGGCATGTTGACTAAAACAGCGTATGTACCAACTGCTCCTTCCCGTGACCCACTGTACTTATTAACTGAATTTATTTGAATTTTACATTAAACTCTTCCAAGACTTGCACAATGCTTAAACCAAATCCCATTCATATTTCTGTCAAGTTCACAGCAGTGAGATTGTCCCCCACCCCTTGTTCTCCATCTACCCCCATTTCCCTGAGAAATTACTGGGTTCCTGGAGTTCAGCTTCTTTCTGTCCCTCCAGGGGTCCTCTTGAGGAAAACTACCTGCCCCATCATATTTGAATATCAGCTTGGCACTAAAAATGATTATTCCAGGAGCCCTGTCTCTTTGATATACAGCTAACATCAGCATTTCAGCTGTAATACACAGCCTGCAGATAGCTTTCAGGAAGAGTATTTTTTCAGTCTTGCTACAATTCTTCTCACTTGTCTTATTCAGACAACGGTACAAAGTTCCTCTTAGTGGGGAAGAACTTTCCAACACTGCCTGGAAATGTATCAAATTATCTAGGTTTTCTTTATCCCAGCTGTCATTTTTGCAGTGGTTTATTTTGTGCATTTCTAAAAAAAAAAATATTTTTACATATAAATTATGGATTATTTCAAGCCATACCTCTCTGGGCATGGAAGACTCCTGAAGACTTACAGCTGTCACATTGGTCTTTGCCAGAAAGGGGACAGAGTGGGCTTTAGATAGTTAAGCTTTCAATGATTCCTCCGAAGTCCAATCCAACCTTGCATTTAAGCCTGAATGGACTTCCTTTTTTCCCTCTGCAGCCACCAACCACATGCCGGGCCCTTGATGCTATTTCAGATATTTTTTGTAAGTTGAAACAGCAGCTGCTTTTACTTTGCTAAACTGAAAAACCTCCAATCAAGAAATCTCCAATTTGAGCTGGAGATACCTCAGAGGAAACCTTCTATGTAGGGTAAATTGGTTACCACTCAGAAAACTGCTACACTGGATTTGATTACCTAATAATTAGCCAGAGCAACCTGTTCTTACCCACCTGCAGAATATGTCCCTGCTGGTCCCAGCTTTGAATGGATATTCCATTTCCATTCAGCCCTGAATCAGGCATCGATTTAAGGCCCCACAATTGGCTAAATGTGCCATTTTTTTTCAGAAATGTTCTGTTTAGTCCAAATTTTCTGAAGTCCAGGATTTCATTCTATCTATATCTCTCTGCCTTCCCTTTTCCTTCGTGCAGCTCAGGGATTACGGTTTTTCATTGTAAACTGGGATGTAGTGTCAAATCTTTCTGAATGTGAAAATAGCTGGAAGTCAGATTTCCCATGTTATTTTCTAACTGCAAGACCAAAGCATTGTTCATTTTTTCTTCTCTTGACTATTTAACTATACTCATCGTTAATAAAGCCTAACTGCTGATTGAGTAAGGGTTTGATGGGCAGTAAGAGTATTACTGGAAATGGCCAAGAGAGATTATTTCTTGTGCAGAGGGAAGTGCTGGTCGTACCCACAGATCATACTGGAGTGATGGAGGTCTGGGAATGAGGCTGGCATTAAGGGATGGGCATGATTTCTTCAGCAGTTGCGTGTCCTTTAGGCATGAATCTCTTGTAGGTGCTAGGAAATCTTCAGTGGAGATCTTGGTAGCATCTGTGGAAGCAGGAAGCACTGGGAAGAGACAGATCAGAATGTAGGCCAGTGTCTCAGGTTACTAAGATACAGGCAAATACACAGCTGGGGGGAAAACTGACAAGAAACAGCAACCTTGGGCTTTGTAGAGGGGAAAGGTGATGAAAAATGACTCAAGCTATTGTGAGACATTGGAAAGAGAGTATTTGTCTTGATTGGGGACCACAGAGAGGCTGCAGGCTCTGATTGAAGGAGGGAGAAGGTCTGGAATCTGATTGCATTTGAGATGCACAGCAAGTTCCAAGGTCTTGTACAGGTCTCTTGGCACTGTGATATGCCAGGAGATCATGTGGAGGAAAAACTGCCCTAAGAACAGAAGTGAGGAAGGCTATAGTACTTGATCTGAGGCTGGATTTATACCTACTCAGAAATTCCAGAGCAAGTTCTCAATGACTCCTCCCACCCTGCCAAGGGCTCTTCCAGGACCTTCTTGAGGACGATGAGTAGAAGAATTATTACTCATTATGTTATCTATTGCCAGCAAGGAAATGTACACGATGCTCTACCCACCTTGAGGGCAGTGTCACCAGAAACTTCACAGTGCTATTACAACTGCTTATGTGCTGCACTTCATAGCAGCAAACAGCAGGATGTGCCTGTGATACCTGCAGCCTTCATTTGTAGTCCCAGAAGCTTTAGATAAGCATCAAGAGCTAGATCCTTGGGCTGTGCAAATTGGCTCTATTTCACCACTGAAGTCAGTAGAGCTATTCTCTGTTAAAATACTTGAGAAAAATCTCACTTATCTGCTCCCTAGGGCTGTATTAGGTGAGCATCACACAATCTTTAATGTCTTTCTCCTCCCTCCACCCTAGTAAGACAAGAGAGTACTATTATCTGCAATTTTCCTGATGGGAAGCTGGAGTGCCAAGCTGGGTTCGGGCAGCTGGCGATGTGCGTGCTGTAAGTCTCATCAGACACTGTCCTCTGCCTGCGGCACAGAAATCTCTGCAAATCTCATCTGGCTGTAGACCAGGCTCTGATCCTCGAAGACATTTAGGTGCATAATTTCTACTGAGGCATTTCAAAGTTTAATGCACTTAAAGAGGTGGTTCAGAGTTGCTGCTCACAATATTTCTTTGGGTTCTCTTTCAAAGCAGGGAGCTGGGCTTAGAAGGGTTAGCAGGCTAAACACAACCCCCCTGCTCTCTTTTCCATGACTAGAGATTGCCCTGAAACAAATGGCCAGTCTCTGCAGTTCCCAGATTCCAAGTCTGATAGTCGTGGTGACTTCCTGTTAGTTAGAAAGGACCTTTCTCCTTTTTAGAAACTTGAAAGCAAAACCAGCACAGCCAGGCAGCCAGCATTCCCACTACGAAGGCTGCCCTCCTCCTGCTCAGATTTAAACCATCACCATAACTAAGCAACAGAAACAAGCAGATTGAAAAGCAAAAGCTATGTGATGCTTGATGTCTTGTAATGTGTTAACAAGCCCCAAATTTACACTGTCAATAAGAAACCCCATGGAAAAGTGGAAATAATTCTAACCAGGGGAGTGTCTCCCATCCTGCTGCTCTGGCTTTCACTTCTTATTTTGGCAAACAAAGTAAACATGGAGGACACAATGTTTGTGCAAATTGCTCTTACAGAAAATATGGACTTATTTTGAGCCTCTTTTGAATTTGCGTTTTAGTCTGTGATTGCTCAACAAAGGGAAAGTGTTTTATTGAGATCTAGCCTGAAAAGGAATTGCTGTTTGCCCACAACATAAATAGTACGGTTATCTTCTCATCTCCGATCAGTTTTGATTTGAATTAATATGCCACTTGAGTGTTCAAATCCCTTGGGTTGCCTAAGAAATGATACACTAAGCGTATGTGAACTATTTCTGCCCTGCTCTAGAGCTGCCACTGTTTTGGAGCTGCAGATGCACCTTGGGGTACCGTGGGGCTGGTGGTCTCAGGATGCCCACACTGAGAGTGACCTGGGCTGGGTTGAGAAACACATCTTGTACTTAAAGAAAAATAGTCATTCGTCCTCTGTGTGAATCTGTTTTCTGGGCAGAGTTTTCTGCTCCTTTCTTTCCTGTCATCTCAAAAAACTTCATTGTAGGGTTTACAGGTTGGGAAACTGATGCACTTTATTGCCAGTGCAGAAACATGGTGCCTGTAGAGGCACTCTTCAATTTCTGCGATCTCTGCTGCTGTTGGTCCTAGAAGCAATTGGAAAGGGAGAGAAACTGGAGGAGGTAGAGAGGGACCATCCAGTTTGCAGTGCCATGAATGAAATGTTATAAAAAAAAAAAATGCCTGCCAACTGAGAGACTTTATTATCAGAGAGCTGTCAATCAGTGGCAGAAAAGTAAGATGGAGAGGGAAGAAACAATTTTGAAAAAGGGAAAAAAAAAAAAGCGGCGCACAAGTCATTTTATGAAACCCTCATTTTAAGTAACATTTGCCAAATTACTCGCTTTATGTCTAAAGCTTGAAGAAAAAACTTTGGTTCTTCTCCTTACCTTTGAGTCCAAGTTCTGGAGTGTGTTACCAGTTTTAGTTAAGGCAGGAGAGAGAGATGTGCCTGTGGATAAATATACGGTGGTAGAGGTATCCCAATGCCGCAGCAGTCACCATTGCATCCCGCAGTCAAACAGGACTGCCCCTGAGCTAATGGACCTGTGGAGCTCAGTGGCTGGAAGGGATGATAAATATTCAGCTCTTACCTTTAATGCAAAAGTCTATGAACAGAGATGACATTTCTTGTGTGTTCTCTGCACGTTCAGCTCTTCTTTGTATTAAGGTAAATAGAAAAAGAGCTTGGATCTAGGAGAGAGCTGACCTCGCCATCTGCCCTTCCTTTTTTTCAGTACTTATTCCAGGCTCTGAAATTGCTTGGTTTGAATGTCAGGAGTGCAATAATACCCTTTGATATTAATCATCACAGGTGCATGGGAAATAAAAAGAGGGAAGGCATCAGAGTGAAATAAAAATGCAAACTAAGTTTGCACACATTTTGGCTTGCCTAAGGTTATTAGGTCTAACCTCTGGTGCTGTCCTGCATGTTCTCCGCATGCAAATCCTAACCTGCTTTCCACTGCTTACAAGTTTTCCTGCCTCCACTAGGAAATTGTGTGGTGGGTGTCTGCGTTCACTGCTGAGCTTTAATTGACTTTTTTTTTTTTTACTTCTGCCCCTCTCCCCCCCATCTTTGGGGGCACAGAGCAGGATCAGGGTATTGTACAGTGTCCTGTTGGCAACTGTTTACTTAAAACCAGGAAACAAGACCTGATTTCCAGGGGCTTTTCCCTTTTCTTATGGCAGAACAGGGTGGCTTTTGTGAATTTCCCATTTCTCTCCATTCCCACTTGTCTCTCACCAGTGTGTGTTTATTTATATTTGCAGAAGTTTGCAATCCCTGCAGTTTGTTTTGGGGTTTCTGACTTCAAAGTTCTTGGAACAAATCATTACAGGCACTCCAGCTGCAGAACCATGCAAAGGCACACTCATATGGCAATGCAAGATCATCAGCTGGCCCTTACTGGGAAAACTGAGGCTGGGTTGTGTAGCATTGTATACAGGTTTAGTCCATAAACCCTTATTATACTATCTGAGACAGAAAATTCTAATTAGGTGGGCCTTAGGACAGAGAGGTTTTCCTGTTTCTTGTCTCTCTTTTATTTATTGTTCTTTTTAAAAATGATTGCAATATTTTCAGGATCCCTGGACAGTCATTGGGTTTGATGGGTTTGTCCTTGTCTTCAAGACCTTGTATAATTTATCTCTCATTAGTCCTTGCTCTCTCACCTTTCCCCAGCCTGCACAACTTCGTTCTGTGTGGCTCTTCTCCCTTCAACCAAATGCTTTTCATAGGAAAACCATCTGACTGTCTTTCACCGACTTTTGCCTTTTTTTTTTAACAGCTCTTCCTTATAATTGTTTTTCAGGAGGTGATGGGACCTTCTTGGCAAGGGAGCTGAATAAAAGACACTCTGCAAAGGAAAAAAAGCAGAAAAATATGGTGCTAAATGAAGAGGTATTCAGAACTACCCTGTTATGGGACTGCTTTTTCTCTGTGGCTCTAGATGGTCTCTGCTTTACAGCTGTGGTAAAGCATTAATCAGGTGGCTCTTTTAGGTTGCTGATTGCCTTTGCTTTATTCAGATTGCAGGGCACAGGATACATCCTCAAACAACAGTTTCATCTGGAAGGCTCCAGGCACTCTGGGAATGGACAAGAGACACAAACTCCTCCATTTCTGCGTTCTGAAACATCAGGAGCAACAGTGAGGTCAGTTTTTCTCCTTGTTACATTTATCAGTGGGATTTTGGGGTGGGAGTCTGGATATAAGTTCCTGAAAAAAGCCATAAAGCAGAAAGCATTTGGGAGAGAAGGTGGACAGAGATAATTCCTCTTTTGTGTTCGTATTGCAAGGCTGGGAAGGAATGAAGGAAATCTTGAAACAAAATGTTGCAATTGTTTTTTCAAGGCTCTGTAAAGCTTCAGTTCTGTGTAGATCATGAGGGGGTTAGATCGGTTCTTTTATTTAATCCAATCAAATTCATTCTGGGTCTTGATTTTCTATCACAGTATGAAAAGTGTCTGATGATTCTGATACAAGCCTGTTATTATCTAATTGCTTTTCCATGAAGCTTTCACCTGATAATTTGGATATTGTTGCAGCTATTGAAACCTGATAATTCTTCTATACTGAAATCTGCCCGCATTTATTATTACTTGTGTTATGGGAACAGCTTAAGGCTCAGGGTGAGATCAGGTCCTCATTAATGACAACTGTTGCAGGCACACCATGAGACATTCAGAAAACTTGGGCAAGAGAAGGGAGGTGAAGGAGTGTGTTGAGGAGGAAGAACATCAGGGGCTCTTACAAGGCCACTCTAAAACTCAAGCAGAGTCTGAGTGAGGACCCTGCTTCCTGCTGCAGTCCTAAAAATAACAGCTAGTATTTCATACACAGTAAGCGTATTCGATTTGGATTTTTTTTAGTCTCTCTACCTGTGAATCTGTCTGGGCTTTCCATAACCTGGCGAGGTGGTACCTGGAGGTCTTTTCCAACTTTATGTGACTCTCTGAAATGCAACAGTGGTTTAGTATTTTGCAGAAGTTAAAAGTAGCATATTGGTAGACAAGAGACTCTTAGGTTATTTTTTCTCTCCTATCTTGCTGCTTCTGTCTGAAGGATTCAGGAAATGTCTTTCCCTGGAGGTGGGCAGGCACTGTGTGGAGAGACTGGCCACGACTCCTGCAGAACCAATGAAGTAAAATATAATGTAGAGCCCCCCTCCAAAAAGGGGAGATGTAAATCTCCATCCAGATCCTAATAAAGACAATAAACTCACTTTCCTTCAGCACAGCAGCTGACAGGCACTGTGGGTGTCTGCAGTGGTGCGAGGAGGAGGAGAGATGGGCACTCCGGGAACTCCTCTGGTGATACAGTTATTACATGCTCAGTTACCGATCACAGATTTCTCTGAATCCCATGGCTTATCAGTAATTTCCACTTGCTCTTATAGTCTAACAGCCAGTGTCTCTTTATTCATGTTTCCATGTCACTTCTCTCTAGGAAGCGGTTAATCACTTACCAGTTTTTCTGGAAGACAGAGAGGGTTTGCTCTCACAGTGGCCTGTTGCGTGCTCTGCCTCCCTGCTGAGCTGCCATCCAGGAAAATATTAGGGCAAAAGATGAATGCTCCGGGGAAGCTTTCTTATCCCTGTGTAACATGCATCAGCTGGTTTAGGTACCTGAAAAGCAACCCTCATCTTAAAAATGTTGTCAACAGAGGACGGATGCTCTCAGGCGAACTGATGTTAGAGGTCACATCTGTCAGTCAAGTACGCTAGGCCAGGCAGAGGGAGAAAGTCCTTACGCAGGTGTCTACAAGGCCAAATTCTGAATGAGTGCAACCTGACAAATCACCACTAGATGAATGCAAATTACCCTGAATTAATCTAAATCTCTGGAACTAAGTTAGCCTGTACCAGCCAATTCTTAGCCCACCTGATTTGATGTTGAACAAACTACTAATGGAGAGTGAGGGGGCTCCTGAAACTTTATAAAATCCCTTAGAGAAAAATGGCTTGTTTTTTGGTAAGAAAGTTTTTAACCCTCTTGTAGAATTTTACAATGGATTATTTCCATAGAGGTTATGAGGCTAGAGACTCTGGAGCAATCCTGAGAACTGACCTCAGTCTGTTCTTTAAGGGTTACTCTTCCCCCCTCAATCAAGTGTATGGGAGCACTCAGCTGAACCGGTTTCGGAGCACAATAGGTGAGATGCAGGGAGTTGTCATGCGACTCAGCTTC
>JAOQGH010000010.1:4969825-5002090 GCA_025769975.1 Gallinago jamesoni | reverse complement strand
GATTGCTTTTTAATTGCAATAGTGTAATCGTCATCATACACATAGGACCTGCAATAGTGACGTATTGGACCTGTGAGCGAAGTCCAAATAAATTAATTTGAACCTCGCAGTGAAGTCCTTTCTCCCCGTTTCGTCACATCAAGGACTATGTTAAAGTATTCAAGACAATTGGCGACCTTTGATAGCCCTTTGCTTACCCCTGAGGTGAAGATGTCACAAGAGGAAACAGCAGTTGGGTGCCTTTTTCTTGGCTGTTTCTACATCTCCTTGAGCCAGGCATGGAGCTTGGCAGCGGTGTTCAGAGAGAAGCACGAGGGGAGGATGGAGGGAAGAGGTAGTTGACTCTCTCCAAGTGGAGGAGGGTGTTGTGTGTGAAGGGAAGGGAGAAGAAAGCAAGCCAGCCCTAACCCCGGCAGGAAGGAATTGTAGAATTCATCGTAGAATCTTAGAATACCAGGTTGGAAGGGACTTTGAGGGTCATCTGGTCCAGCATTTCTTGATAAAAGCACAGTCTAGACAAGATGGCCCAGCAGCCTGTCCAGCTGAATCTTAAAAATGTCCAATATTGGGGAATCCACCACTTCCCTGGGGAGATTATTGCAAAGCCTGATTGTTCTCAGTGTGAAAACGAGAGAATTGTGGAATGGGTCTGTTGTTAGGCTAGAACCTTGTCCAGAGCACCGCATAGGTCTAGGTAAAACTAATGTGACAGCTAGGGGTTTCTAGACAAGAACTGGTCTGGCCAGATTTAATAAGAAAAGTAATAGTTAGTGTGAAGCTAGTATGATTTCAGCCTATGAAAGAGACACCCAACCTATGTAGGCCTGTAGGATAAACATGTAAAACCATTTCAGTGTCCACAGCATTGCACATGCTGCTCACGCTCTGACAGACATGATTATTTATTGTTTGTCTTAACACCAGCTTCCACCGAGATCTGTGCCCTAGAATTTACTGTCTGCCCAGCCAAGGGGGGCTGGCAGTGGCTGAGGGGGCTGTGGGGGAAATGAGACCTGGGGTGGCTTCTGGCACCGGGCGTTTTCACGGGAGCACGGTCGGTGTTCACCAGGGGCAGGCAGGGCACGCTGCACCCCGATGGGCAGCTCGGCTCTCGCCACGCACACCACAGAGTCTCCCACCAGCTGTTGGCACGATAAGGGTCCGCAATGGGGATGGAGGGGGCTGTGTACTGGAAAGCAATAATGCTGCACCCAGCTGTTAGCCCCAGCCCTCGGGCTGTGCCGGGGGAGGCAGATGCGGGCACTGATTGCAGAGATCTTGAACTACAACTGAATGTCGTGGTCATGAGAAATGGCAACAAGAAGAGTCTTTCTGTATGGCGTCAATGGTTTGTGCAGACCCTCGTATCTGTCTTGGAAATCAAATGCAAAGTGGCCAAAACCCCTGTCTCTGTGCGTAGAACCCTGAGAGATGTCTCAAAGAGAATTTTCAATTTGCACCTTCCCTCCACACTGTCCTCCATAATATTCGCCCCCAAAATGTCAGGCTTTTCCCTACTACACAGCAAAGATTTCGCAGCATAAAGCTGGAGGGGAGTTCTCGTGTTACGGAGACTTTAACAAATTATGCTACAGAACATTAACTGGTATGCCATGAAGTATTATCATAATTAATTACAACTAAACTGCAGTTGTCAAATAAATGAACGAAGTACATTTCATGATGCATTATCCCTGCTCTTTTATTGTTTGTCCTCTTGCTTGTTAAGCTAAAAATAATCAGTCATTTGCAGCTGGGCTTCTTGTTATTAGAGTGAAAGTTCCATTGCAGTCATGGAGTTGTAGGGAGACTCATGTGTGCATGTATCTAAAATGAATATACTAACAAATAGGAAATTATTAATGAAAAAAACCTCAAATTATAGTAACATCGAGGTCAGGGTGTCTTTCTTCTTTGGCCCTTATGCAATAATGGAGGACAAAAAAGTGTTAAAATTGGCAAGAAAAACTTGTACTATTTTGTACTATTTTATGTCCGCTTTTGTCAGAGGTAAAAAAATATTTACAAAAAATTGTGGGAAGTGTGTGGATGGCACATAAAGAAGAGCAGCAATAATGAAATAGGTCTCTGACACGCTGTATGAGACCTTCCTTCAGATGAAGGAGACAATATCTTTGCAGATAATGTATAGTGTGACCTTCCCAAGGTCTTCCAAGCATGATCTTCAGCTTCCGAATATTGGCAAAGCTTCACTGAAGAGGCAGCAAGTCATCTGATTTACTCCACTTAGAGCTCATCCAGCAATTGCAAATAAGAAAAAGTTATGCCTTGTTTTAGTCAATTTGGTGGAAATCATCAGGCAGCTAAGTCCCTTTCCATGGGTGTGATTGAGTTAATCTTGTTAAAGATGGCCTCATTAGCTTCCAAAGCAAAAATTGATTGTCTGAGCACTAACCTGACAGAGCAGGAGGTTGTTGTGCACATAAATTTTCAGGCTAGATGTGTGAAAACCTTGGGTTTGAGCATGTCCAGCCACGTGAAGGTACACAGAGCTAGCAGGCGTGCACAAATAGTGGATGTGCCCTCACAGATAGTTGCCTAAGCATGTAATAGAAGGTTATGCAGCTATATGTGCCATTGTACACACTTGACTAGAAATATCTGGCCTGTGGCAGAATAGAGATTGTGACAAAAATGACATTAAGATTCACTGGAGCTACTACCAGAGTGAGATTTGTCTGTGCTGGCTAAAAACTTGATCCCAAGTCAGAGATTGATGACTGATGCTTTGCCCCTCTTGAGGAGGGAGCAAGGAGACCTGGCTGCTTCTCTTGTTGCTTAATGTCACTAGGTGGGCACTGTAATTTTCTGCAAGGCAGATGCTCCTGTCAGTTGTGTTGTTTCCTTGCCAAGATGCATGTTACCTCTGGGAGCCTTAGGGGTCCATTTACCAGAGATAATTAATTAACAGCCTTTTGTAGGCGTGCTGGAGGGTCATGTAACGAGTGTGCTTTGAAACAAGATGTTGGATTTCAACAGCCGCTGGTAAACAATGTGCAGGTTCAAACTCTTGGCCACATCTTTCACTGATATTAATCAGAACAGAGTCAAATTGTGCCAATTTACCTGACGCAAGGACCCAGCTCCTTTTATCTTTCCTCTTCTTTTATATTTGCTCTCTCTCCACTAGGTGTAGAAAATCTGTTTTTTCATGCATACCAAAGACTAAAATCTTTAACCACTCCCTGACAGCATGATTGCACATTGATTGTTCATCATCTTTCATATAATAGAATTAGATCTCATTAAAATAATTTCTTCCCCTGTGAGCCAGACTTGTTCACTCTCCTACTGTCTCCCCAAATTGCCCCTTGTTCTAATTAACAAAATCTACCCTTTGCATCCATTCCCTCCTCCTTGGAAGACAAGGAGGAGAAAGATGGGAAGGATCAGTTGCCATGAATATCGCTTGCCACTTTAAGGAGGAAAGCATCACCGACTGTTTGAAGACCTTTTTGTTTTAGCAATGATGGCCCTGTTGTGTTACAATTATCCTTCCATGCCACTCCACTCGGGGTCATGGATCATAGCTTTGGAGCAAGACAACCTATTCAGCACAAAGGTCAATCAGCTAGTAGAAGCTATTTCCTTTTCTGTTCAGCTCAAAGTAAAAGAAAGCTGAGGTGGTCTGCATTTCAATGAACTCTATGCTGAGAGCTGTTTCAGCAATTGCAGCTGCGCTACAGAAAACTGCCTTTTTCATTCTCAGAGTTGTGGAGGGGCGTGTGGGCAAAGCCAGATAGAATCAAATGTGAACTTTGTGAAAACTTCCAGTGACACAAGGGAAAACTTCAGGCAAACCTTTGCTTTGGGGTTTTTGGGGACTGCTTGTGTACTGCATTAGGGCAGATTCTCTTTTAATTCACCTTCATTCCTCTGAGTGACAAAAACGAGGGGGGGTGGGGGGGGAGGAAGCAATATTGCTTTCTTATTTTTTTTTTAAACCATAATTTTCTATGGAGAAATCTGCTTGTCTTATGGTATGGACTTGATTCTCTCATTTTTCTATCACTTCTGTTTCTGCACTCAGGCTCCCAGCCTGAACGAGACGATTACAATATTACTCAGAGAACAGCAGCAGCTGACTGGGACTGCTAGTTTTTAACCATTGACCGGTCCACTGGGGAGTCCCAGTTGACTAAACTGAGCATTGAGTCTTGAACTTCAGTATCCCAACTTGGTATGTTTAATACCCAACCATCAGATGTTTACCAGTTTCAGGACTCTTTTTCTCAGACAGGAGTTTGGGTACACTATATCAGTACTGAGACTCCAGGAGTTTGTGGCTCAGTGCACTGCCAGTCGGCATCAAGTCCAGTGTTATACTTGGATCTGCTTATGCTGCACATCCCCTATCAGGGGATACAACAACAGACAGAACTACTCTGGCTGCTTTCTCGTGCCTGTGTGGTACTCACTGATTATACTAAAATCCCCATGATCTCCTCTGCCCATCTCACATCAAAGGTCCAAAAATGCAGGGCACACTGCTGACTCAAAATGAGAGCCACAGGAAAACTAATGATGTGGGATCAATTTCTTTAGCCTTAGTGACGTTTCTGTATCGCCTCACAGCTGGGTGACTCTGCCTTTTTGATATAAATAATCTGACACAATAAAAACGAAAGAAAGCCAGATTCACTGGGAAAAGACTTAGGATGCAAACTACGTTGAAGTTTAATGGACAGGAACAATCAGGGAAATGTAAGAAGGAGCTTTGTGTTTGATGAATGGGATGGAGAATTGGGACTCCTGGGTTCTCCTCCCAGCTCAGGCAGTGAGCTGCTGAGGCAGTGCAATAGTCTAACTGTTCTGGGCTTTCACTTCCTCCCAAACTTTCTGCATGACTTTAAATAACTATTAACTATGGTCTCTCTCTAAAGTAGAAACAATTGCAGAACTTGTGATTCATCAAAGTCAGTAAAGTGCCTTTCAAATGAAGCATTAAAGTCAGAACATCGTAGCTAGGCCTCCCCCAGATGCTCTGTCTCAATGCTTTTAGAGTCCAGATGGCACGTTGGTTAAAAACAAAAACGTTTGAGGAGACTGTGGATGTGTAAGAGAGTTTTATTTTAATAGTAGTGTACAAGGCCTGAGGGAAAGCCAAGACTGTCAAAGATTGAGAAGCATCAGTGGATGGGGCGTGGTGTCAACGAGGAGGTTAACCCTGAGGAGGAGAGCTGTGTCTTGAGAGAAGTAAATCCTCGCCTTCAAGCATTTTCCCTAAAGTTAGTCACTGAGCTGCAAGCACATAGATAGGAGCACAGTTGAAGCAGGTTTTTGGTAATCCAAGAGCCCCAAGCTTGATGTTATTCAGGATGACTGTTGTGTTCGTCTCCGTGAACTCACCAAGCCCAGATGCACCACAACTGAGAACCTGAACTCCCTTTGGCTTTGGACTTTTCCCCGATAGCCTGAAAGGTGCACAGCAGTTATACCTTCCTCTGCTAATATTAGCTAGGAAAATATGGGACTGGAACTGGTTGAGGATGGGTTTGTTATTCTCAGTATGCCTTCTTTCTTCGCTTCCCTTGCCATACTGCCATAAGGCTTGATGTAGGGGAAGAAAATGCAGCTGGGCTCTGCCTGCCACAGGATTCATTTATTTTCATAAAGGAGCCAAATTTTCATCGTTACATTTTCATCTACAAACCATCAATATTTCAGGGCAATGGCAATGCCCAGAGTGGGGGAGGAGAGCTCCCTCAGTCTCAAGGCTCTTTTCATAGTTAAAAGTTCACCACAGAAAATTTGATGTTTAATAAATTGGAGCCTTCTCTGCTTTAAATCATTTTTACAGCAATTGCAGAAGAAAATATAATTATTACAAACTGGTCATTTGTTACTGAGAAATCTCATTAAATTGACTTCATGCTGGAAGGTTTGGTGGGGGATGGGAGGGTAGAAGAGGCAAAGACCTGACAAAGGGGTGGGAGAGAAGTCTCTTAATTACAGATTGATTATTTCTTGTGATTGAATGTAGAACATAATCAGCTCATCCTTTCTAGCAGGGCAGATGGGAGCTACAGGGACCTTTTTGTCTTCCTTGACCTGCTAGTGTGGCATGTTAATGGCCTGGGGATGCAGGGAATAGCCAGTACCACTGGAGAACTTGCAGAAGCGCATTTAGATGAAGTCATGGATCAGGACTGCTTCTCTCCCCTGGGAGTCATCCTGGGCCAGCAATTTAATGCAGTGTTGTCTCATCATCGTATCTTTATTTCACATAGAACTAATCCCATAGGTCTTGTGCACCACAACCACTCTACTTTGCAGTTGAACAGGAGAGATGCTTGGATAGCCACAGCCAAGGGAGCTTTGAGTCCGCTGGCTCAGATACTGCCTGCGGTATCCAGGCTCGCCTGAGAGGTTGGGAAAGCGATGCTCTCCCTTGCCTGTGCCCAGCTTCTTGCTCACGTGGAACTTCTTCCATCTCAGCCATGCTCACACAGCAGCATGTGTGTACATATGTGTGTATGCAGATTAAACAAATATACAAGACAATGGTGCTGTAAAATGGGGGGTTCATATAAGGTGGAGCTTCTCAACTGGGAAAGCCATGTAAATTAAAGCTTCTCTATCATTTCTGAGAAAGAGATCTGCAACCACAATGTGCAAAAATCACAGGGGGAAATGATTGCTGCAAAAGGGGGATGTGTTTTTTTTTAAACGTTCTTTCAAAGGAGAAGAATATTGTGTGTTTTGACATTCAAATGGAACAATTGTTTTTGCAAAATGATTTTTCTCTCATTTTAGACCTTTTTAGTGACTTCTCATCTTGGATCCTTAAAGAAAAAAAGTGCTGAAGTATGACAAAATGATAGACCATAATGATCTAATCATGTGTGGTGTGTTTCTGAGAAAGCACAGATTTGTGCTTTCTTTGTTCTAGGATTTTAAGAAAATTATTCCTGGACACGTAGATTGTCTTTTATCAGCATTAAGAACAATAGAACTTACCCAGTGTATTTTCCTCCAAGAAGATCGTAAAACTTTTTTGCAATCCTGGGTGAAGAAGGTTTTTCAAATATTGGGATGTTTATGTAATTATAAAGCCAAATATTAGAGGAATAAACTTTTTTTGTCCATTTACCAGTACATGCTTAGGATCCTGGGCAAAAAAGCCACAATAAAAAATTAATAGCAGCTGAAACACTCAGCCAGCCCCAAGGGAGCCATTATCTTTCATTCATGGGTTAACGTTACATTTTGCTTAACTATGAATAGCAAGAAAAAATAATAAATTCAGAAAAAAAAACCCAACAGTAATTGTAGTGAGAAAAATAAATAAAAATTTGGCAGATCTGAACTTTTTACAGATAATTCTGTTGATTGAAACTATTCCCTTAACTCACCCTGATTTCACAAATATTTCCTGATGTGTTTTAAAACTGTTTTTCTTCTGTTTCTGGCTATATCTCACAAGAAAACTGAAATGTTGCCTAGCTTTGGTGACTTCTTGCTCCATATTACATCTCAAGTAACTGAAACAGAGAAGTTATTTGCCCAGCATCACAGAAAAAAGAGCATGTGAAATCGGGGCGGGGGGGGGGGACGACCTCTAACAAAAAAAACCCCAACAAAACAAAAAAGAAAAAACAAAAGCCAGATCCCCTGGATTCTGGTCAAAAGAAAGGATTGTGTTTTTCAAGGATTTGCATTAGCCCTGGGGGCACGTGTAGTGCTGCTCCAGTTGTTTGAGAAATGCTTCTGCCAGTTTGAAATGTTCTTGCCAGTTAGTCAGGAGGTGATGATCAGTGATGTTTGGACGGGCAGGTATTTTGTAGCGGCGGTGATTTATCGCTCTTGTTTATAAAGTGAAATAGGCCTTTCAGGCTTATGAAAATACACCTTTTTCCGGGTCTTTCCGAACTTGAGTTTATAAGCTTATCTAATGCTGTTGCCGGGCTGTTCTATGAATGATGGCTTTTTGACTGATGGTGCTGAGACGGGGGGAGAATCCTGCCCCTGACTGAGGAAATGGGCCACTCGTTTGCTTACGTGTCCGTAGGAGAACCAGCAGTGGGACAGTGGTGGACATGACGCGCGTCACCGCGCAGATGTAGCTCCGTCCTTTCAGCAACATTACTTCATAGAGCTCCATCCCTGGAGGGCAGGGGGAAGCTGCTTCCCGAAGCAGGTAGGGCTGCCGTGAGCCAGGTCTTTCCCTGCGCTGCCAAATCTTGCAAATCTCTTCTCGACAAAATTAACAGCTTCCAGTCTTGGCGCGGCCTTGTGCCAAGTGGATAGCTTGCAGGATCCTGCCTGATTTCATGCAGGACTCGGCACAGGGCAATCTGTTGAATGAGAGGGGGGTCTGAATTACTTCCAAGCAACAGAATGTGGGCTGAGTAAGCGGCTCCTAAATGTTCAAACTATTTTGGGGATCAATTCAGGCCATGAAACCTAGATAGTCTCTCAGGGGGAATCTTGGAGGCTCTTCATACCAGTAAAGAAAGGGGAAGGCTACCATCCTGATTTCTCTGAATGACAAAAAAAAAAAAAAAAAGGCAAAAAATCTTTACCTTGTAATTACAGAATTAGCAAACCAAGAACGAACGAAAATCTTTCTTGGAAAACAAAGTCTGGAGAACACCAGCCTTCCCAACAGCCATACACAACTGGACATGAAAGGTCACCTGGATGGCAGAGTTCATACAGACTAATAGTACAGTGTTTTAAAAAAGAAATAGAAAAGGTCCTGCCCGCGCCCCCAACAAAATTAGCATGCATCTTGTATTTCCTGTACCTGCACTGATGCTACAGCCATCATAGCAGGGGAACGTGTGTCAAAGCAGTCATGTTTGCGTGCTCTGATCCGCGTACTGCTCTGCCTGTTGTCTGATGTTCGAGTTTCATCTCAGCTGTGACAATTCTATCTGATCATTAATAATACAATAATGAAATAGCGACTGGAGAGACACTTGGATAATCATCTGAGCAAAGGCTCATTAGTGCTGCAGAACAATCACTGCCGTGTAATAACAGATCCCAGGAAATTTCAATTAAAGCTGGAACTCTGTTGCAATTTCATTTTTATTTCCAGCCAGACAGCGGATGGTGTAATTGCAATCAGCCAACGCAACGCAAGCTCCTCTAACTCAAACCTTCCCACGGGGCAGGAGGTGAGCTGCTTCTCTGGATTCTGTTTTTCCATGCATTTCACTTCTACCTTTACAGGGCAAACAGAAAGGGATGTTGTTCCCTGCAACATTGTGCCATCTTCTGCTGCCATGCTGATCTGCCTAAGTTGGGATGTTGTATTTTAGGAAAGCTTTTCTAACACTCTGATGCTCCATGTGGAAGAGTGGACAGATACTTGACATTGCAGAGGGTTAGAGTCAGGGAGCAGAAACAGAGGGAAGATTTTTTAGTGAGAGCCAGGTTTGCTGCACGCTAAAGTCTAGAATTTGCTCCAAAATGTATTTTAGCATTTTGCACTTTGGGACAGAATAGGTTTTGCGCTCAGTCCCTTGATTCTTTCCACCGTGGTGAACCACAGAGTGCAGAAAGCAACGATCGAGTGCGCTTGCTCCATCAGGGGAGCTGCTCTTTCAGTTGTCCTTATACTGTTCTGGCAGCACTTGTGTTCTCTAGGGTGGGATGTCAGGCTGCCTGACTGCCCTGCTCTCCACCTGGATTTTTGTACTTCGTCCTTGAGCAGGATAGCTGCGTGTCCTCACTGATATAAAGCAGAGGTCCCAAAACCTTTTGTCCATTCAGACCTATGGTATTTTGCATAGATATTATCTGGCAAAACTCCAACATGAGTAATTGCATCTTGCCATCTAATTAAAATTTTGTCTGTGCTTTCAGGTAGATGTATTCTCCTTCATTTCCTTGCCTAACCCCTTTTATCGTGTCCTTGTGTGCTGTTTTAACCAGCTGCTATGTTCCACCCAGGGCAATGGATAGGTGGTGTGAGCTTGGCGTGTGTATATGTTTATGTAGTGCCTGAAGAGTGGATTTTAGTGGTAAGGAATGTGGTTATTGTCCACAGGCAGCGGCTAGACAGAAGTTCATGAGGGCTGAATGCAAACAACTCTGATGAAAGCACAGGTTTCTCTCTCCTGCCACGACAACCCATGGCTCTCAGCAGCTCTGTCTCCTTCAAGGAGTGGCCAGTAATGTCACCTCTGCAACTTAGCTCTTCATGCCACAGGGGTACTTTTTTTAAAGGTCCCTTGTCTTCCCGGGGCATGCTGCCAGCTCTGTGTACTGGCTGCCACAAAGTCCCTCGGTGCTCTGGGAGAAAAGGACTATGGAGGCGGCCACATGGGAAACATTGACTGTCTGACCCAGGGACTGAGACTGTGATTCATAGTCGAATCGGTAGCTAGAGGAGATTCCCAGCAAACTTGGGGAGGAGGGGAAATCTCAGAAGTCACAAATGTCTAGTTTTGCTTGCAGAGCTGATCATTTTATGCAACACAATGTGCTCTCTTGCTAGAGGTCTACTTAGCAGTCACCTGTGGAGGCAGCTACCGTGAACGTCTGGAGTAGAAAGTGGCTTTTGTTTTAATGGTTTATTAAAAACATTTTTTTAAAACTTACAATTTCCTGTAAGCAGAAAGATCTCTTAGAGGCACAGAACAGCAGGTCAATGTGCATGTAGCAGACAGCAATATTTAACTTTGTTCTACACCATGGCTTTTATCTGGAGATGCATAAAATTAAGTCTCTTGCCATCATTGCTCCCTGCTCTCCATAGTCCTTAAGACAATTGTTTACATCTTCTGTTCTTTCCTTTAGTATTTGCTACCATCCCTTTTTGAGATGAGCCCTGACCCACAGCCTGACCCAACCCAATCATATTCTTGTTGTTATGGAACTGGTGGAGGGATGAACTGAAGCACGCTGAGGAAAGGCATATGCTCAGGGTTCCCCTGCACATCCATGTTAGAGATGGAGCCGAATCCCAGATGTCCTGGACCTCGAAAGGCTGAGAGAGAGCCACAGGGAGCTGGTGTTTGTAGGAACTTGAGGGCTGTTATAGATGAATGTTTCCATAAAGATGAGCTGGTGCATTCACTGAATTCTTGCTTTGTGCTCAAGAGGAAAATAATTTTTTTTTTTTTGTTGTCCTTCCTCAACCTCAATCCTTGCCAAAACCCTTGGGGAGAATTCCTTTGCAACCACAACCATGTCTATCAGCTGCACCCTCATCACCTGGAGGGAAATTCCATTCCAACTACAGATCTCTGTTATGATTCATTTCTGAGGTGCTGGACTCTTCCCAGTTGTTTCCACTCACATCTCTTACAACCTATAGTTTTGCACCTTAATTCTCACATGTGTTGGTATTGACTGGTTGCAGACCTTTCAGTGGACACAGAACCCACCGATGCCTTGTTTCCATCAGCTCTGCCAAGGTACTGAGTGACTCTGGCGCTCTCTCACCCATTACTGTCCGAAAAGATGTAGGGGTGTGAGGCAACAAGAGGAGACAGGAATGTGTCATAATTGAGAAGGAAACATACTGCAGGGAAGGGAGGGAGCAGCCTGTGTAGGATGGAAGAAAGAGCATTCCAGAAAGTGTGCTGACAGTAAGAAAAGGAGTTTCTGGCATAGCAGATTCATTAAAGCAGAGAGCGGGTGCCAGGGACATCTTGGGGAGTGAGACTGCGTTGGCTGAGGAGACCCGGGCTCTGCCCCAGATCACCTTGGCATGGCTGGTGATGCAGGACTTCCCCTGCTCTTGATGCTGCATCTCCTCGCTTCCCGTGCCAGGTGAAGCGGTGTTCGTTCAGCCTGGCTACTGAATCGTATCTCCTTCTGACAGGTTTCTTCTCTTCTGTTTTGGCGGTGTTTCTAGTGCCTGTCACGTCAATAAAGTATTTGCCCAATCTGCATTTACATGGGCGTTTGTGCAGGTTTACTCATGTGTAAGAGTATCTGCATGTGGGATCTATTTATCTCGAGAGGGACATGCAGGTGTTTACCACTAGCCAGGAGTTATGAACAAGTTGGTACACCCGTGCCCCCATACCGTTCTTGTTCTGCTGATCCTCACGTTGACTTGCACAGCACCCAGCACGCTGGTGTGACAGTGTTTCTTGCTGTCGTTTTTTGAATGTGACAGCAAGTTCCTGTTGCGCTCTACAGGTTGCTTAGTGCCTCTGAAAATCAACACTTAAACAGTTGTTTCAGTGATTAGCTGTGGTTTTCCCCTCTTTATGTTTGATCTTGCTGTGGTCTGCTGATCCATAAGCTTAATGGAGAAAATGTGCTTTTTTGGTTTTGAGATTTTTCCTTCCTTTCTTTGAATTTTTTTTTTTTGGGGGGGGGGAGAGAATTAAAGGAGAGAAGGCAAATTACCACAATTTTACCTGCCTTGCCACTTCTTCATTGAGATCTTAAGAATAAGGATGAGAAGGTGTTTCTTGATCTGTCCCTTCATCTGCCTATAATTCTGTCTGCAGATGACTGATCCTTGGTCTCAGCCTTGTTGCAGGTTAACGGCATATCCGGAATGGGGCTCTGCCTTCCTCAGAACCCAGCAATGAACTTGAAAGCCTGTATCCAGCATGGAAATAGGTCAAATCCAGATTTGCTTCTAGAACACGTGAATGAGTTAACGGAATTTTCACCAGGGATAGATCTGTCTCAGCCACATGTCCCAGAGCTAACTTGCTTCCCTCCCACCTTTTGAGACTGCTAATGAAGCGATATCCCCTGCAGAGAAAGCAGTATGTTAAAATAGGATTGTCGCATCCCAGGAGAATGGGCGTTAGCAGCAGAACAGAAGGAGAGAGAAAGATAATGGAAATCAATGTGCATCAGGACCTGATCTACGCTCTTAAAATTGACAGGAGTCTTTCAGGGCCATGAAATTTGAAGTCCAGAACATGTTCAATCAAGTTTTCAAGTATCCAAGTTCAGGAGTTTTTCTTGTGTTGCATTTTGTAGCTTCTGAACTTCCTCTGGCACATCCTAATTTATTTTGATTAACCGCTGCAGAAGCTGGGGTAGCTCCGGAGTCTCTCTCCCCTTGGTTACCAGAGCATCCTGGCTGCCTGAATCCCAGGAGCTGCCGGGGAGAGAGATCTGTCTCTAGCTCTGACTCTGGCCTGGGGAGTAGAATGAGGGGTAATGAAAGATAAGGATGCTGACTGCTGCTCAAGCACAGGCACCATGCTTGTTAATTTCTAGATCACCCTGTCCTAATTATTATAATTAGTGATTTGATGAGGATCTGTTGACATAACGTTCCTCAAGGGAGAGTAGTGAGGAGGTCTGCCCAAGCCATGAAGTTACTGAGCGGTCTGCTACAAACACAATATTTTCCACATTGAGTAGGGCAGGGCAAAGGCAAAGGCATGACTGATAATTGCCAGCCTGATGTGCCTGGACACTAGGATCTGGTTACAGCTGGAAAAAGTGCAACATCTCACCAGCTGGCGAGCCAGATCTGCATTAAAATCTTAATGAAGATGAGGGTGAAGGAGATGCTTGTATCCTTACCCAGAGCTGTCATGCTAATGTGCGATGCAGTTTCTGTGATTTTAGAGTTTAACGGGAGCTTTATTATGGTTACGATGAACATTGTGGCTCTCTGCTCCTGATGTAATTCAATCAAAAAAGGAACCAACAGGGAGGTGGAGAAAAAAAAGACATAAATCCTTAAATTCCATATAAAAATAGATAAAAGCAACTGGCTTAAAGGATTTTATTGAGCCTTATTTAAGAACTTTTTTTTTTTAAAGGAGGAGAAAAGGAATTTAGCGCACACAAACTCTTTTACCTTTCTTGTTAAAGGGTCATAAATTTTAAGTTCAGGTCCAGATCAGAGCCAGATTCAAAAGGTCACCAACAGGAGGGAAATAATCCGAATAATAGAGGTGGGAAGGAAGGCCAGCCATGCAGTGTCCCCAGCATTCTTTAATCACATTTCCCTCTGCTTGCCAGATATCAAACAGAAAGGAACATTTGAAATAATACATCCATTAAGATACCTTCAGTGCCCGTCAGATTGGCTCTAAAAGGATTGTGCTTATTACACAGTGGTAAGGTTTTTATATTCATAAAATTCCTTTGGAGCAAGCAAAATAGAGAGGAAGGAAGAAAACATGTCTCTTTCATGCCCTGGAATGGGGCTGGGTGAGCAATTAAAATTCTGCCCTGTGCTGGCCCTCAGCAAAGGGCACAGGCACGAACAGGTTGGTCTCTAGCTCTTTTAAGTACTGTTTCTGCCTCGTTTGGGCATATCCATGGGGAGAGAGACAGAACCCTCAAAGTATAAGATAAGAATACGACAGTGTGAGGGATGTGTGAGGCTGAAGTATTTGGGGTACTGGGGGTGAACTGTGCCCCTCAGGGTTGCCAGCCACCCAAGGCAGAGGTACTGTTTGGCCAGGAGAGTAAAGGTATGGTAGTTAATATGAGTAAGGGCCACTCCTGGAATGATCTAGGGAATTGTTTCTTTGGGGTTTTTTTGTTGTTTCCTTTTTTTTGAGCTCTGATATCTCCTTGCCAAGGCTACGGAGTCTGGACAAGAGCTCTGCCCAGCTCCAGCCATCAGCCTGGTGGACAAGCAGGACTGTGCTCCTGTTCCCTGGTAATGGACCAGTGAGAGCAGTAGCAATGGAGAGACAAGAGCTGCTTTCTGGGAGGACAGCTGGAGCAGCCGATGGTTCTAGCCTGACTCCTACCTCTCAGCTTGCTCCAGTGCCATCTTCTGATGCTTCCCTCACTGATCCTTCCTCACCACATCTTCAGCAACTACCTTGATTCTTGTGTGTAGTTTCAGATGATCAGTCTTTAAATTGACTTCAGATGTTGGGCTCTCACTTCAAGGCTTGCCCACCTGCATCCCTGTCCTGTACAATACATCTGTCTGATGGTAGATGAGAAGAGTTGTCCATATCACAGGTTAGGCAGATGTTCTCCCTGGAATTCTGAGATTCTTCAAAGAAAGATTCTAAAAGTGCTCTGTGTTTTTATTGTTATGAGCATGTACTAAAAAGATGAAAAGCTCTGAGGATGAAAAGCACTATAGAAAGGGGCTAAGCATTTCTTCTATAGATCAATGAAGATGCCTTTTCCATATGAATAACTCTGTTTCCCTGGGGGTCCGTGCCTCAGGGTTGCACCTCTGCCACTTTGGACAGACAGAAACCACCTCTCCCTTCTTCTTGCTTTTATTATTTCAATCAGAATCTGTCAACAGACAAGAGTTAACAGCCTACATGGGCAGGAGTTTTATTTAATGTAATGCTTTTTCCTCATGATCACCGTTTTTCATTTAATCTTTCACAGTCATAATTATCTAATATTAATGTTCTCATCATTAAAATGTTCACAAGAAGACAGCGGATTTTTGTCCACAGAGACAAGGATCTCTGGAATTAATATAATACTTGTTCAGGATTGATTTCAGCCTTATAGTTGCCCTCAGCCAGAGGGACCCATCTGTTTAAAAATATCAGATACTAATTACCCAAAGAGCCATTATTCAGCTGTAGGATTGAGTGAAGTTGTCCTTCATGCATCATACACACCTACATATCATTTCAGGCTTTATTGTTTTTATGTGTCTTAAAAACATTAAGAGATACTTTATATCCATTCAAGAAGGGAAGGAAGAGAGTGACTGTATCTGGTAACTGAGAAATGCAGAAACGGCATCCATTCTTCCTGCAATGAGATATTTGGGAAGATGGGCACCAATGTTGCTCCTGCTTTCCTTCAGAGCTCTAAGATAAGGCGGTGGCCAGATTTGGAGATGGGTGACAATATATTTAAGAAAAAGGTTTATGGTCTGTGGAGCTTGGGATATGCAGGATGAAATTGCCTTCTTGGTGTAGATAGTTCATAACTACAGAGCCTTAGTTGTGAGTCTTTGTTTTAATTGCCCTGTCCTCCGAGAGGTGCAAGGAAAGTTGGGTGCTAGATATGATGCTATGAGCTGACACCGGGAAATAAGCTGGTATATAGAAGGGGGAGTAGAATGTGAGGTTTCTTTACCCTTTACTTTCTCCTGATACAAGTTAAAAATCCTTCGTAGGAAAAAAAAAAAAAGGACAAAACAAAACAAAAAAAAACCCAGAAAAAACCCTGCACAGAAAAAAATTGACTCCTGGCTAAATTCAACTCCAAATAGATACTTCGTATCTCCCTAAATTGCTCCTGTTTCTCCATATGGTGTTCAGCCCACACACTTTCCATGCTAACTCGGAGTGACGCATTGCTGGGAGATGTGAAACATGGCAGCGGCAGGTATACGATGCGGGTCCATAAAGACCCCGTTTCATTGCTTTGCAGCAGAGTGTAATGTTGCAATAGCTAGCTTGCCTGCAGAGAACCTGTTTGATAGGAATATAGACCTGCATTAATGGCGATGTGACAAATCCTCTCTCTTTTGGGTTTGATTCATTGGAAGCCAAACACTTTCTATAAAATTTCATTGGATAATCTATAAAGATATAGGTAATAAATGTCACCTCTTACATGAAATAGTGAGTTATTTACTGGAAACTATGACATGAAAGCTGGGTCTATTTAAAACCTCATGACATAGTTAGCTCATCCATCCTAAGCATTTCAGGGTTTTCATAGGAAAAGAGCAGCATTAGAAACGAGGCAGATTGGTGCCAGAGGTTAGAACAGGGCCTGTGTAGGGCTGTACTGACGTGAGCTGAAGCAGGACAGGAACCTTGGCAGGTCCATGACTTGTGATTTCTGTGCTAGAATTTGCACAAAAGTGAATTTTAACCTCTGTGTCTAGAAATGGATGGGAGAGGGTACTGCTTTGGAGCGTTCGGGGTTTTTTATTTTGTTTGGTTTTCTGCTGCTTCCCTAAGTTTTTTTTTAAATGGCTTTGTTGAAATTGTTTTGCAAGTGAACGTGTACACACATGAGATTAAGTGTGCTCACAGCCCTTCTTAGAACGTGTAAAAACATGGTTTTAGAGAAATTTTTGCTGTCAAAAATAATTTCTGTTGTGAAAATTTTCTTGTACGTTACCAGTGTTTGACTCCTCCAAAATGTAAGAAGCCTCTTTCTCTTATTTTTCATCTGTTCTGTTCTCTGTGTTGATGAAAAAGTATTCTACTCCAGGAAAAGAAGTTCGATGAAAAAAATATTGACTTCCGTGTTCCTTCTTGCACTTAATCTCTCTTCTCTCTCACCCTCAAGCTCGTGCAATAGCTTGCATTCACCCAAGTCAGTGGGGTTATGTAGGATTAAAGCAAAGGGAGGTGAAGTCAGAAGTTTTGTGTGGAGAGGTGTGTCTGGATGCTCAGATGCTCTGCTTCAGGACTGGGTGGTGCAAGTGCTCAGGAACATGCATCACTGGTTGTCCCATGAACTTCAGTAGCACTATTCCTCATGCTGCCTTGGCTCATTTGCCAGCACAGGCAGACTTGTGATTTTTTTGTAGGCTGCTGGAAGGCTCTGCGCTCAGAATTTATTCGCTCTTGACAACCTTTGCTGTATTCCCTTCCAAATGCTGCTGTCAGGATTCCATGCTGATCATGTGATGTAGCCAAATATCCATCTTCTTGCCATTCCCCAGCACAGCAGGGTCAATAATTAAAGTTCTTTATCCTTATCCGTGACATAGCCCCACAGTGGAAGTAATTGGAGGCTCCCACAGGCCACATGGAAGTCTGAAATGGCTGCTGGTTCCATTAATTTTCTTCATGTGTCATCAAGACAGGTGCAGAATGAGCCTAATTAAGCTCAGAGGTTCAGAAAAAGGAAGGAGCTGATGTTTTTCTGCAGAAAGGAATTCACTACCAGCAGCATCTGATAGATTTAGAGGGGAGAGAGCAAGAGAGAGACAAGAAATGCTGGACAATTGGAAATTGCTTGCTAAGGACAGGAGGGAAAGAAGTTGAAACCAGCCATTTCACAATCCCTCCTACCTGAAACTCCCACGAGGGTGATAGGGCTGCTTTTGAGTTTGCAGCCAATTTTACTGCTGGTTGGTTGGGAAAGCAGCAGACAGCTCCTTGCCTTACCTCTTCCTTTCTCTTCATACTTCTCCTGGCATGGAAGAAATAGGATGAAGGCCAAGTTAGGGCAAGCTAGAAATGAGAGCTTTGAGGCTCCTAAAGAAGCTGGCCAGCTCCATCTTAAAAGGAAAATAACTGGATGAAGCTGTTCCAGGGAATAAGTTCACCATTTTAAGCAAAAATTCCCTCCAGGGCAGGGCAGGATCTCACTTTAAAGCCCTAGCTCTTTACATCCACTTACAAGCTTAAGGATGTACATGGCCAGTTTTAAGTACATAATCAACTGTCAGTTTTTAAGAACAAAGCAGGCTCAGCCTATTTGTCCTGGAGAAGACACCCTCTCCCTCTATCCAGGCAGAGGTGCTCCTAGGGTGTTATTCCCCCCATGGCAGTGATGAGAACAGGGTCTTAGAGGTTGCTGGAGAGGTCTGTCCTGTAGTAGGTTCTTCTTTGTCACAGTAACAGAAAGCAGTCCTTGTGTGATCCTGTCACTGTATGAACCGAACCTCTCAAAAAGACATGTTGCAATGCAAAGAGGTGGTGCTTTTTGATCAGACAAAGAGGAGGAACATTGCAAGTTAAAGAGAATTTGTTGCAGGTCCATGAGCTGTTTAGCAACATGGATGTGCTGGAACAGCTCTCCCAGATCCTGGTTCCTGTGGGGGCAGCTGCTCCCATTTCTCCGTTAGTTCAGAGCTCGTGTTTGTTATTGAAGCAGCCCTGGAAGAACAGCAGCAGCATCCTTCTAAACAGCCTGGCCACCGCAGGAGAGAACTACAGGATGCTTTCTTATGAGTCCCTAATTAATGAGCCCATATAGAGAAGTAGCAAGTTAAAGTGCCCTCCCCAGCATTTTTTCTGAGTCTGTCAAGTCCAAAGAAACTCTTGAAATCCAGTCATTCGATGCAAATTCTTCTCTGTCTCTTTTGTGGGAGAGCTTTTTCAAGACATAGTTGATACAAAATCCTTAGTTAGCATTGAGATCCTCACAGTCCCTGTGCTGTCATCCAAGCAGAAAATTATTCTAATCTTGGGAAGCCACCAGAAAATAATTTGAAATTCTAGTGTTGAACAAGAGAAGTCCCCAAAGCTGTGGCTAGCCTTCCCTGTTGAAGTATGCAGCCATGCATCTCATCCAAACTGCTGTTCTGTTAGAGCGGTAGCAGCTCTTCTCTGGCCCACGCTGCAGTGTCTCTGCTGTAGAGATTAGACCATGGAATGGAGGCATCATACCTCACTGCCATCCCACGGAGGTGGGTGGTACGTGCTTGGACTGCAGTCAGGAGGTAGAAAACACCCCTCATCTATAAGTGTAGTCAAATCCTACAGTCGCAATCTGGGAGTCTGGACATCTGAGGAAGGCAGGATGGTCTGTTTGCCCTGGTTTTATGCTCTTTCCCAGACATTCACCAGTGACCACCACTGGAGACCAGGAGCGGGATAGATGGATGTTTGTCTTTACCAAAAGAGCTGCTCCTGGTGTTGTTTGTTGATGATGTTAGCACAACTAGTCAACTGTAACCTCTGGACAGATAAAAACCTTGCTCAAGCAGCTGTCTAGGAAAAAGTAATAACTGACGTGTTGCTAAATGCTTTTATTTCCTTCTCCTTTGTTGTTTGAAGATTCTTGTCAACTACATGAATGAGGAAGGGGAAAAAGTTTAATTTGCGCTAAAATAACGTTCAGTATCGGAGCCTCAGTGTATCTTACCAGCACAGATGTTCCTCTGTTGTTCACTCTCTCTTGACTGAATTTCAGAATTAAATTGGGAATTGGGTGATTCACAGCATTTAGAGCCTATTTTGTGAGGAAATGAGCAGGACTTTTCCAGGGCTGCGTGGGTTGAATTCACACCTTTGTCTTCGCTGCTGTTTCCTTAGGTAGTGCAGCGCACCAGCCACTGCCAAGCATCCCTCTTTTCAGCAGCGTCCCTCTGCTGTGCCTGGCTTGTGTCCTTCGAGTGGCTGCTGTCAGTCATCCCAATTCCCACTCGCAGGCGTGCATGCCCACATGGCCCCCTCAACGGATGCTTTGCTTGACGACTGCCAAAGTTTTGCTTTTCTGCTGCAATATTTAGCCCCATTATTTTGTTTTGTTGCTCTCTAAATCTCACTGTGCACTGTGAGTTGTAGACTAGAGGCAGAGGGGGAGGAAACAGCCTAGCACACAGTGGAGCCGTGGCAAAGGCTGCGGTGGGAACGCCGGTCCCTACACTACGTTTCTGTAACCCAAGCTTAGCAAGCTGGCTTAATTCAAGGAAGCCTTCAGTTGCTTATTTTGTGAGTGGAGAAGCTAAAAAATACAAAGTGCCATTCCATAGATGCCCTTGTTTCTATCAGCCCAAATCTGTTGGTCAATCTCCTATGGGTTTTGGCATGATCCCAAAGTGCTGATGCTGAAGCCACAACTGCAGAGATCTCCCCTCCACCTTTCCCTCTGTGAGACTTCTTTTTTCTCCCTTTGCTAGGAATGACTGTGCTCCCTTCATGTGTCTGCATGGGTTAAAGCAGTGGGTTGCTTGTGTAATAAACACAAGGGACACACAATACCCAACACATCTTCTTTTAACACCTCCAAGCCCTACCTTTTAATTGAGGTGTTCAGGGTAAGGGTAAGAATTTTTCCCTTCTGAGCTCGTGGTGTGGCTAAGCTGCTCAGGAATGTTTGCTGGCAGTGTGACGCCTTCTAGACAGGCATCATGTTCAAAGATGCCAGATGAACTTTTGGTGGCCACAGATGGGATCAGAGACAAGAAATGTCATCAGGCACAGACCTTTTCCTGCTCCCCCCCGGGTGCTAAATGAAAAGTCCTGTTGTTCAAACCCGAGAGGTAACAGCAGGCCAGCCCTGGTCTCTGCTGAGGCAGTCTATTCTGAGCAGAGGCAGGACCGGTTCTGCCAAGCTGACTTTAGCTTTGCCCTTTTCACGTTGCATTTCGCTCAGCAGGGTTTTACATTTTTGTCACTTTTAGAGTGGCTTGTCTCGGAGACCTTTGTCAAAACCTCTCTCCATGGTCTCTAGAGTACTGTGCATCCACAGATTGTGTACAGTGGTAGGTAATTGCCAGGAGGAATGGAAGGACCAGCTCAGAAACAGGGTAAAATAACAGAAAAGTGGGAGAGTGGGATTCCCCAGCTATTTAATTTTAGAGATTGAGCCAAATTAGTTTCTTTTCGTTATACTGAAAGGCACCAAAGTGCTTTGGCCACACAGACAGTCCTGTGGGAGAAAAGAGCAGACTTTCGTAGTGCATGTTTTGAGTGAGTGGGAAAACAAGTCCAGCCCATCTTGAGTACTGGACAGTTCAGAACTGTCCAGAACAAGCAAGGCAAGCGTGAGACCCAGTCAGGTAAAGAATCGCTATCGTTTTGTTTTCTCATTTCAAAATGGAGTGGAATGAGGGAGATATGTTTCGGAATCTTTGCATTTTCTAATCAAAATCCATTTCAAAACCCATCACAGGATGGATACCCTCCTGCAGCCAGCTCTAGAGAGGCACTATTCGTTCTGCAGATGACTTTTTGCAGGTCTCAGCCCATGTCTTGTTGTTTAAGCTAAAAAAGGACCGAACAGATGGGTTCATGAATACATTTAACTCAGACATGAGAAAGTTTTTATAAGCGGTGATATAACAGGAACAGATTAAAAAAAACCCCAACCTGTTTTTAGGTGGAACTTGGTCAGCTGTCAAAATTGAAGTGGTTTGCTTCAGTGTTGATATTTGTATTTTAATTTATCAGGTGAAAAATTAGAATTTAAATATCTCACAAAGAAACATCAGAGACTATTATTCTAAATCTGCCAAACCAAGACATCTCATCATTGTCAGTATTCTTTTATGGCCCCTGGCCAAAATTAGCACAATTTCACAACATATTTTGATTTTGAAAGAATGACATTTTCAAATGGAAAACAGTTCCATTCAAGTCCTGGTTCATTTTATTCAAAATGAATTTTTGGTGGTAGTTTTATCCACTTCGCCTTCTGTGAATACTCCGTGATTGCAACTTTCTGAAACATGTTCATTGGCAACACGATATTCAAAAATAGTTCCTACTGTTGTATCTTGGCCTAAAGCTTGTCAGTTATGAGTGTCTGGGAAGCGTATTTGGAGCAGCTTTGATTCTTGTCTGTGGTTATATGGCATATTTTAAATCCCTGATTGGATAAGCATAAATCACAGCATCAGATTTCCTGTATAAATGTTTTTGATTATGAAACTCCGAATTTGTTTTTCCGTGGTGTATCTGCTTAAAACATAGTGTCTAAGACACTTTTTCCAGGCAATTCATTTTCTGTGATTCTTACAAAAAACCCACAACACTTGAAGAGCCTCTGGGCACTTCTTATCTTTAGAGCTTTTATCCATTTTCTTTTAGTATCTACATTTGTTTGTTACTTATACCTGTTGTGCTTAATTTGAGATCACAAGTGCTTTTTAGCAGCACTTATCTTGCCATGTGTATACACAATTCCCAGCATAATAGGAGCCTAATCTGGGTAGCATTTTCTGGCATGCTAATAAATAATGACAACGGTGAAATAATATTGCATCATTATTGTAGCAGGTATGTTGGTGACTGCTCATCTGACATCCCAAGATAAGAGGCATTAAACTTATTAACTGGGTCTTCTTTATGTTGCTTAACGTGACGGTGCCTCCTAAAGGTTTGCTTTAAAAAATGGTATTTAATTTCTTATAATTACTCATTTTTCTGACAGAAAGATAGATAGGGTTCTGTCATTTAACTGAATGTCTAAATTTTTTCAATGAAGAATGGAATTAGGGAAACTTTTTTTCTCTGTCACCAGACTCAAATTGATGGCTTCTTTAGCCTGGGACTTGCAGCAGCAAAACACAGTGCTGCAGCGTATCCTTCCCACTAAGGCCAGTAATTAAATTATTATGAGGGCATTTCATTCCATCAAGAAGTAGCTACAGACAGAAACAAGTCCCTCTGAAATGAAAGTGACTCTGGGCCAGCTTTTCTGACCTTTGAACCAAGTCTCTTGCTCTTTATGTATAGCCTAAAGTATGAGTCTACATCCCCTTTAAACTTTCTGTCCTAAAGAGCTAAATATGCATATTCTGCCTCTTTGGGGCACTCTAAAATTTTCTGCCTCTGTAATATTTCATACTTATGAGTTCCACTGCCTAATTGCACTGCATGTGAGGAAAGTATTTCCTTTTATCAGTTTTAAATTAATATCCTTTTAATTTAATTGGATTCCTGTATTATGAAAAGTAAAATCAAGAGCCTCCAGCTGACCTTCTCTCTGCCATTTATTAACTTACATGCCTCTACCATGTCACTTTTTGTTCATCTCCTCCCCAAACTAATCTAATCTTAATATTTTTAATCTATTCTAATAGGGAAGCCTTTGCAATCTTCACATCATTTTCCATATGGGTATTAAATCCTCAGACCTGCAGTAGGGCCCCAACATTCAAAGCAAGCTGTTAACATCAAAAACTATGCCAAGCATCTAATGAAAATTATGTAGTGATGCGATGAGTTATTCCAGCTTTCTGGATCATTATGATGACATAGATGGTATTTCTGCTAGTCTTACAATGCAATACACTAAATCTTATTAATGAGTGTCTCCTCAATTGAAATCAATGATGCATGACATAAATTAAGATTTGAGAGTGACCTATGGTCACAGATGAGCTAGCAGTGGCTATCAAACTTATAGGTGCTTAGGTACTGGAAATAAAGGCCTATATACAACTTTGCTCCAGTGTTTTCATAGGATAGTACTAGCCAAGTGTGTTACCATAGCATAGCCTAAAGGTCAAGCTTAATGTATCCCAAAACATTTCTACTTTTGGTGGATGCCTTGCTCTTATTTCCAAAGTAATAAATCCAATTGCCCTTTCTCTTCCCCTTCCACATCTACAAATCCTTAATGATACCAGCAAATTCAGAGATTTATGGAACTAATTTGCGACTGGGTTTTTTTGGAGGGAATGATCTTGTCACACTGCCTCAGAACAGCATTCGAAGTGCTCCCTGTTCTCTTGTGCTGTTCCCTGTGGAGGTCCTTCTAGTTTAGACTGAAATATACCGTCCTCTATGCACATTTCAGCCTGGATGAACCCGCTGTATGAAGTTATTCCAAATCTAACCATTCCCATTAAAGTCAATGGAGTTATTCCAGATTTCTAATGAGATAATTGGTATTCAAGTCTGGCTATTTTCCCGGAGAAATAGCCTTAGAGGATCAAGCCATTGGTCTACCAAAGCAGTATCTATCTCCCACAATAAATGGCTCCAGATGCTAGAGAGGAAGTCACCAGTGGATAATTAGAAGAACTCTTTTCTCATAGGGAAAGCTTTTTCCTAACATACACCAATTAGAGCTGGCCTGAGCACTGAAATGTGAGGGTTTATATCCTTTAAAAAAGTAGGAACAAAAGCTGATTGCTGAGTTCTACCCTTTGTCTTTAAGTCATCTTTCTTGAGGCTTAGTGCTAATTGCATAGCATTTAATTGTCTTGTATTTTTATTTGTAATCCATTTTTTCCACCGATCAATAGAGTAATTCAGATAAAAGACTGAGAATCAGATCCTGAGCTACAGAAAATTTATCATTATGCATTGATTTCTGTGGCATCACACTTTGCTTTAGCAAATGAAACTTTTGCCCATATTATGAAAAAATACACTAATACAAAATGTAATAAATTAAACTTGTAGGAATTGCACAATGGATTTAAGTAACAGTTAATATATTTTTGTGTGGCCTTTCTGATCTAAACAGGAACTGTTGCGTTGTAGGAGCAATCAGCTTTTGGCATCCCCTCAAAACCCCTAATACAACAGCAAAACAGTGCCTTCAGGACTATTCATGGCTCTTAATCATCTAACCATGGGCATAGCTATAAATATATGTGTGTGAAAATGGTATGTGTATGCCTCTGTATAAGATGTATGTATCATTATTAGATCCCAAATGAAACACCAGGAGACTGCCCTTATTGCTTTGGTCACTAATTACATACAAGTTGATTGCATCAATCACCTCCCTGTACCTCCAGCTGAGGCTAGTTTGTAGCTATTTACAAGGCGATGGAAAGAATAATAGAGAAACAGTTAACCAAGAAAGCCTGTGATTACTTTGCTTAGCACCATGCAAAGGCATACTTTGCTTGTGTGCCTATTGCATTCCTGACTCTATAGGTCTGGCATGGGTCTGTATTCATATCCTCTCCAGGACCCTGTCCTTATTCATGTGTACCAGTCTATACCGACTCAAAGACCTTGAATCAATGCTTGTACACATGCCTAATATCTGCTCCAGCTTTCCAGGAATGCTCCTGAAATCACAGTCATTTCATACAAGGAACCAACAGGAACTAATGGCAGAACTTGGACTTTAATGCTGTCACGTGTATCCTCCCTACTGTCTGTGAGCATGCACGCATTCCTAGACCTTTACAGAATCTATATGCAGATACGCACAGTGCAGAAGCCTGATTTTCCATTCACCCTATTCTTGGGCCCGACCTGGAATCAGATCTTTGTACTGCCACAGAGTACTGATAAGGCTTTGGTCATGTCATCTAGCATCTCTGGGGGCTTTGTTTCTGAAGGATAACACCATGTCCTGTTCTCTTTAAGATAATACAAGCTCCTTAAGGAGAAGGATCTTTTTATTTAAAGAGGCCATAGTTTTAGCTGGAATTTTCAGGTGTTGAAAGCATGCACTTGTGTTTGCCTGAAGTCCCCTGTCTGCTGGGGTCTCAAAGCTGCTCTCCCATCCTGGTTGTGGAGCTGGATACTGAAATGCTTCGAGGTCCCTTTGGCTCCTGCTCCCCTGTTGAAACCACTAGGAAAGAATTATTATGTTGTGATTTTAAAAGGAAATTGAAAATTCCCTCTTTACTGCCTTCTAAATGAACCTTATAATTTTTTCCTTGTCTGTTAGTGACACTATTCAATTCTCTCCCTGTCAAAATGTACTGGTGAAGAGCAGGAATACAGTAAGTGGCAGGAAGGATTTATCACCCTGTCTCCTGTGAGCGACCAGCCACCTGCCTGCAATCTTCTGTCATGCAGGGCTGGGTACAACTCATTTGCCAGACAAAACAGCACTCAGAGTGTCTTGCCATTGCCTTCCCACTTGCCCTGTAAGCCCCTTGCTTGGGGCTTGCTGTGGCTCAGCCAGTGCTGATCTGCACAGCCTGTTGAAGTTGAGAACTCAGAGCCTTTGCTTTCATCTTTCTCCTAGAAAGGACTTTATTAAGCTGCAAGTTAGACTTGGAAAATGCAGTTCATTGAAGTATTCATCTCCTTGATTGTTGAATTACAGAATTAGGAAAGCATTCAATAGTTTTCTGCCTTTCTGTGCTCTTTCACATCCCTTTGTACATGTCTGAGATAGTGTGATTACTCTTGTGAACAGAATGAGCATCAGATGAACACATCACCTGGATATGATCAATGTAAATTTTCATTTTACACTAATATAACACAGGACCCTGGATTAGAAGCAATCATCTGGCTCATCAGATATAGTCGCCTGCAAATTTGCAGTCCCGTAATAGATGTGTCCACAAGCATCTTGAAAATCTCCTTTCTATGCACGAGTCTTGGAAACATCTCCCTAGAATACACACGTTAGGATAATACGTTTAAAACAAAAGCAAAATCCTGAGCTATAGTAACCTGAGGGGAGAAAGCAAAACAGATCAAGGACATAAAAAATTTTTCTGTCACTGAAATAGCAGGGAGTTTGTTAGGCAATAAATGATCCTATGAATCTTGCACACAGGGTTGGACATTGGGGGTTTCTTGCTTTTCTCTGATGCCTTTATTAGCAGTCATTCATAAGAATGCAGCATGGGACTGGCTGGAAAGCAAGTGTGTTGTTGCCTTTTGCTATCTGCAGTTACTAAGGAATGTAGAAGTGAGTCCTGCTGCCCTGGATGCCTTGACCTTGACTTTCCTTCTTGTTCCTTCCGAGATGTGAGCACCATTGAATTCGGTGGCAGAGAATGGGTAATTGGTCCCTTGGTCTCTGGCGTGATGCAGGCTGTGACGCAGGAGCCGGGAGAGGTTCTGAGCTGCGTGTGCTGTGCAGAACGCTGTCAGCGCGGCGCTCGCTGCGGGGCTTGGCTTCGTCCGGGGAGGGCACAGTGGGAAGGGTGGCAGCCGCCCGTGTCTCTCAAGTCTCGAGGTTAACAGCATGATTAAAATATTAAGAAAGCAAGTGTCATCGAAGTGAAATATTGTGCCCCTGCCAGCATAAATCCCCGTGCAGCTCCTAGTGTTATCTGACAGGTTCCTCCGGAGATCACAGTCCCCATCTCTGCAGGGGAAGTCACTCACCAGGGTAGCAAATGGAGCTAGCCAGACTCGTTTGCTGCTCCCTCTGCCTGGTTATGCCCTGCTGTAGTTCCCTCGGCATCTGCAGAGTGAGTCCTGAGAGAGGGGAGAGGTCTCCATCTATTTTCCTTGCTGGTGTCAAAGGTGTGCAGCTCTGACCCGTGCCAGGGGCTGGAGAAGGAGGCTCATCCGCCTCACAGACCATCCCTTCTACCATGAGCTCTCTGCTTCTGTATCACTCCAGAGAAAAGAGATTCCTGGAGGCAGCTATGCAAAAACCCTGTCTGTCTCCCTGTGACACAATCTGCCAGCCTAAAGCTTGCCTCCAGCCCACACTTTTTTGGTGAAAGGTGGAGAGGCTTTTTGAATCATGAAGGCTGGCCTCAGGACCCAGATCCCCTTCTCCTCCTCTCAGTCTTTACAGATGTGTATGAAATCAGCACTTCCCTAGTTACTCATGTGTCCTTTCACTTTGTCACAAATAGATAAAGCAGGCTTGAAATCTGGAGTATTCCCCAAAGTACACTCCTAGCTTTGAAGCAGGGATCTGAAAAAAAAAACAAAACAAAAACAAACCAGGGAGGAGGTGGGAGATCTGAATACAGAGATTTTTGGGCCCATTTAATACCTCAGTACTGTCGGAGTTGATGATGTTATAATGGGCTTAGTGTTGTAAATTAGATAAATATCTTACTTGTATAGTGGTTTTGCTCAGGAGCTTCAGGTGCAGTTCAATCCCTCTGGTGTTGAGAGAGGAATAAAGACTCAGCAAAAAGATGGTCTTCTCAGTTTAAATTAAACATACCAGGAGATAAAGAGGGAACACAAAAATAAGGCTGGGAGCAGGGGCAGTCTGTCACGATGGGCTGGAGATGCAGCCCCCAGCTAAAGCTGCTCATTTGCTGGTTTCTTTGAAAGGGTGTTTTCAGGAGAGCTGTGAAGGGGAACAAGGATTTGGCTTTGTGCATGTTTGCAGGTTGCTTCTCTGGACCATGCGAAAGCTCCAACATGCCAAACAAATGACACAATGAGCATCTTAGGGCTTGGCAGCCCTCTGTCTTTGGAAGACACATCAATAACTCGGCAGCCAAGAGGTAGAGGGATGACAGGAAATGAATAAACCCAAACAGCTGCTTGTGTCAGCCTGGCTGGGGGACTAACTTCACACCAACACTCCTGGTTTAATCTGTAATTAAAATTGCAATTGAAAACAGGGTTTCTGGAGGATGGCTGGATCCTGCAGTGATCATCACAGCCTCTTTGGAACCAGCAGATTCAGTGCTTATCAGTTTCTGCCAGTGTTTCACCATCAACACTGCACCAAAAAAAAAGAGGAACATCTTTGTTCCAAGAGCCCAGGCCAAGGGTTTGGCAGCTGGCAGGGCTGGGGGGTTGAGCAGCGGTGGGGCTGGCCATAGGGGTATGGAGCAGGTGCTTGGATGAGCAGGATGGAGGTGGAGGCAATGCCAGCGCAGCTCAGCACGCCTTTGTGGGAGGGCTGCTGACCTCGCCTGGCATAAGCTGGAGGCAAGGCAGGCCTAGAGTTTATTTAAGCACTTCTGAGGTCCCATCTCCACGGCAAAGGCATCTGGGGAACAGAGTGGGAAGTGGGGCTGGGGCAGGAGGCTGGGGTGGGGGAAGGAGCAGGGCTGCCCGTCCTGCTTGTTGGTAGAGACGTGACTTTTAGTCATTTAGTCAGAGGGAGAACTGCGTTTCTGAGCTTAGGCTTGGCTTCTGCCTGCTGGTCACCAATGCTGCTCTATTTAGCTGAACTCCTCTGCTGATTATTCCCTCCTTCTTGGAGTAGTTTTCCTCTTCCTCACTCTTTCCTTCTGCCCTTCCTTGCTTAGGCAGCAGTGGCAGTCACTGAAAAGAAAGGCAGGTTTAAGTGCCTGAGGCTCTGTGAAGCCTCTGAACTTCCTAATGTTGTCAAGACAGGGGAAGTGAGACCTGACAGGGTCTGTCCTGGTGAGGTAGACCCATTGTGACAGGCGGCGCCTCTAGTTCTCCTCCCTGGGAAAGCAGAGGGAGTGAGTGGCAGGCTTGACACATCTTCTGACGTGGCCCAACCCATCAGCATCTCCTCTTTGGAGCAATGGGATACCAGTGATGGCCTCTGGGGTTGTGGAGGGAGGCAGGAGCCAGCAGCAAAGCCTCTGGCTGGCTGCTTTCCTTGCTTACTCTCAGCAGCAAGCACACGAGTCTCCGTGGTAGCTGCCCCTTGCATCCCTGTGTCCAGGTGAGATGTCTGGAGGCAGCAGCTCCTCAACTGGTGTAGGCAACAGGCGTGAGCGAGCTAGAGGTGAGGCCAAGTGGTTCCCTGGGGTAAGGAGCCCCACGCTTGAGGGACACAAGTTCCTACTGTCATGCCTTTGGGTTAACTCAGAGTTTCTTGGAAAGCAGCCCTACCTTCCAGGGAGTTTATGGCACTAGTCATAAAGTAGTTATTTCCCACATGGAAAAAAATGACCCCTCCCAGGAAATTCCCCTTCCCCGCTGTTTCTGTCTTTCCAGAAAAAAAACCCTGCTAGAGCTAACTTGAGAGCAGGGTATGCAGGTACTACTCTCAGCAGTAATGGACAGCTGAGAGGATTTGTTAAGGACCCAGGACCTCTCTGGATTAAACTCAAGATTATGGGGCTTTTAAAAATGGTGTAATTTTCCTCATACAGAAATTGCAGCCTATTCTGGGTAGGAAGTAGGTTTTCATGATAAGTGGAGCCTCTTCAGGTCTGTGAATCTACTGTCCTCGTAACCACTCCAATACTTTTCATCTAAGGATCTTAAAATGTCTTAAGTTTCAGTTAATCAAAGCTTATTTTGCAAAGGCAGAGAGGGGACTTGGCTGTGAGCTACCTTCGGCAAGCCTCTGCCAGACTGCAGGGGGCTCCAGGTAACTTGATTGAAAACACACTTTGCTAGATAACGCTCTGTGTCTCAAACAGGGTCCAGAAACTGGGGAAACTCATCGCGTCACAGAAAATAAAGACAAAAATTACTGAGAAGGTATCTATTCGGTCTCCATGCAGAATTTTGGGGAGGGAAAGAACACATAGTGTCTCCTAGGAAGAGGAGATGGACACCCGTGGCAGGGTAGGACAGCAACAGCTCAGCTGATCTCACTGCAGTCCCAAGTCACAGCGGGTTATAAATTAAGCCCAGGAGGTTCTGCAGAAACTGGAGGAACCAAATAGGAATCCAGGTGGTTCTTAATACTGCAATAGGAAAGCATTACCGCTGACCTTGAGGTGAGGAAGAGCTGGTGTTTCGATACAGTTTAATTGTAGCTGAATATGTTTCTAGGCGATTTTCTCCTCTGCTTTCCCCAGCTCCCAGCCACAATCTCAGTTTAACAAACTGTGTCTCAGTATATAGCTATCCCTTCCTTTCTGAAAATGTCTAATTGGTTGTGAATAATACTGTATTAACTCTCCTGGTTGGATCAGAAGGCCCTCGCACACCTCTCCCACATCCAGTCTCCACGGAAGGTTTTGTTATCGTGTTTATAAGCAGCCACCACATACAAGAAATTTGCATATAAATAACCTGCCAGCACAGGAAGGCAGCAAGAGGCATCTGGTAGCTCCTTGTTTTATTACTCCAAAAAGAAGTAAGGTACAAGTAGGCCACTGCAGCTCTGCTGCCTCCCAGGGTCACCCCAGCAGCTACTCTGACCCCATAAACACCAGTATTTATGGACAGACTAAGAGTTTGGAGACACCCAGGGAGATGGTTGGAGCAAAGGCGCAGTCAGTGCCCATCCCCAAGGAAGAGGGAGTCTCAGAGTCTCCTTCACTGCCCCTGCTACCAGATCCAGAGTGGCACTTCTTACATTTGTGGATTTGGGATTAGCAGGAATTTAGTAACCTGTTGGAGAAGGGCTGTGCTGCCCGGGTGTGCCATCCTGACAGAGGCCTCACCCTCAGTCTTGCAGACCGGGGGGCTGATACCTGGGATGAGGGGGCTTTGCTACAGGAGGATGTGAGTGTGGACACTGAGAAGGGTGACCTTGGCAGGCCAGGGAGAGAAGGAGAAATTCGGAAGGGCCTGGGGTGGAGGAGGACAGAGCAGGAAATCAGTACAGTCCTGGAGAGGGATGAACGGATAATCAGGAGGGGCAAGAAGCATCAGGATCACCAGCTCAAAGTGGGTATTGATGCTGGAACAGGCTGGTGAGGAATCAAAGGGGAGATAAAACATGTTTGCAAAGCATATAAGTCTTTCTTCATTTCCCACACACTCCTTCCTTCCAAGTAAGGATAATGAAACAGAAACAATTAATATAATGTCAGCCAGGGGCTGAAGTGCACGTCCCAGCAAGAACACATAAAACCCAGGCTAATCCGGCTAAACATTCAGGTACATTCCTGCCCAGATTTAGCACGTGTTCACACACATAAGAATCTATGACAGAAACAAAAGCATTAAGAGAGAATGTGATGAACTGGGGAAGTAAGGAGTGAACTGCCTGCAGATAGGAGAGAGGGCTGGAGCACAACAGAAGCAGGGAGCACAGCACCATGGCTTGTCCAAAGCAAACCTCTGGTGAGTCAGGCAAGGACTTGACTTCAGGAGGAGATGAACCACACGTAAGAAGTCCCCTTTCTCTTTGCTGTTTTGAAAGGTAGCTGGGTGAGGTTTCTGGGTGATTAGCAGCACACACCCCTCCACGCCAGAGGCATCTCCACTGGCAGAGCTGGACTTTGCCCTTTAAGTTTCTAATGCTGATTAAGGTGTGAGACAAATTCTCTGGCATCCAAGCTCTCTCAGCCCATGGGCCCAATGTCAGCAAAATGACAATGAGCAAGCAGTGTACTCTTGTGGCCAAGAAGGCCAACAGAATTCTGGGCTGCATAGGGAAGAGTGTGGCTAGTAGGTCAAGGGAGGTCATTCTCCCCCTCTGCTCTGCACTGGTGAGGCCACAACTGGAATCCTGCATCCAGTTCTGGGC
>JAOQGH010000010.1:4959511-4969725 GCA_025769975.1 Gallinago jamesoni | reverse complement strand
CCAGTGAGAGGACGAGGGGCAACGGGCACAAGTTGGAACACAGGAGGTTCCACTCAAATATGAGGAAAAACTTCTTCCCAGTTAGGGTGCCAGAGCCCTGGAACAGACTGCCCAGGGAGGCTGTGGAGTCCCCTTCTCTGGAGACTTTCAAGACCCGCCTGGATGCCGTCCTGAGTAACGTGCTCTGACATGTTCTGGGCAATCCTGCTTCAGCAGGGGAGTTGGACTAGATGATCTCTACGGTCCCTTCCAAGTCTAAAAAAAATTCAGTGAAATGCAGGGTGGCTCACACAGCCCCCAGAGCAGGGGCAGCTTTCACCTGGCTAAAGCCCTGAGACCACTGTCAGAGCACGTGGTCTCAAGACCTTTCCTTAATGCTGGGAAAAAAGGGTGAAAGTCAAAGAGGATATGTGCTCTAGAGAAAGCTAATATGTTAACTAACCTTCAAGGTTTGTTCTTGAACATTTCTTGCTGTTATCCAGATGGGACTCATTCCAAGTGGATGTTTGTGTAACTCCTGAGGGGCATTAGCAGCTCTAGATCAGCATTTTAATCTTCATTCAATTTCTATTTTCTTGTATGGCCTCTGGGGACCATCTCAGAGCTTTTAGAAGAAGCAGTAATGGGAGATTAAAAAAAAAAAAAAAAAGAAGACAGAGACTGAAGGGACCTGTTATGCAGACTAGGAGATGCTGACCCCCAAAAGGGGAACTTTAACAGAAGTTTTCTCAGCAATGCAGCTGGTATCAGGGTGGCTGATAGCTACCATCAGAGCCACGATCACACTGTTAGAACCTGCCTAGCAACCCGAAGCACAGACACAGCTCTATTTGAGACAAATCCCCCCTGCCAGCTCCTGCATTCTGCAGTACTCGAGAAAGAAAACTCCATGCCTTCAAAAGCAAACCCCAGGTTTCCCCAAATTGGCAGGAAATGACTCACTCCGCAAATATAGTCTCAGAATATGAGTAGAGCACTCAAGTTCTCATCCAGGTATGGCTGTGGGAGCACTAGAAAATCACTTAATTAGAGTTGTGTGGGGAAGTGTTTTCGAGATCTCAGATACTCTGCTTGTTCCGTGTTTGTTTCAAGGCTTTTCAAGTGTGAAGAAATGCTGGCGCTTGCCATCTATAAGCAAGGCCTCCGGTCCGTGCTAAACATGTAGAAAGGCTGTCCTGGGACAGCAACACTCAGATCCTGCTCTGCCCGCACCATCCAGGCCAGCAGCAACGGGCTCAGTTTGACAATCTCCCCTGCCAGAGCCGTACTGCCAAACATTGACTGACAGGCAGCTTGGGCAGCACTTACCTGGAGTTCAACTGGGAAGGCATAGCTCTGAGTATGTTCTTCAAATAGCCTGAAGAGCAAAAACTTAAGTGGGTCTCTCTCTAATATTTGGCCGTAACAAAAGGCTGGCTTTCTTTGGCAATGCCCAATAATTCTATTCTATCTATTTCTATTTTATGTAGTAAAAGGGAAAATGGATAGAAAATGACAGAAGAACAAAACAAATCCAAAAATAAGCTCCTGTCCTTGTTTTTGTTCTGTTACTGGATCCCTTTGGCTGTGTTGCTTTACAGTAGCTGACATTCTTTCATGGGCATATTCATATTGATTACATGAATATTATTCTGTAGGATTAGCAGTGTTGTTCTGATGCTTGGGAAAGCAAAAGCAAAAAAAGCTCTGCTGCAACAGGGGTAACCAAATAAAAGGTTCTCATAAATATAGAACACAGGTCTGTGCATTGGTTTGGCTTGTTCTCTAGCAGGGAGCAAGGGGCTGATGGAAGTAAAGAGACACTGCAAACGTTGAGATCTGTGCATTAGAGCAAATCACATTCATTCCTTTCCATTTCTCCACCTTTGCTCCCCTTCCTGTGTGCCTGCCTTCATCTTACTGTATATAAATTTCAGCGTATCCCTAGTCCCCACCCTGGTGCTTCTATGCCACCAGGGAATTTTCTCATCAGCATTGTAAAATGGCTCATTAGGAAGGAAGCAGGCAGAGCAGGCTTTGCTGAGACAGAACCTAAGGGTGTGATATTGGCTTTTCTTTTGCTCTTCCTCAACTCAGATGTGTTACTTTCATCAGTGATACTTTACTTGCATTGACCTAGTATATTCATCTTTTGGATATGGGAGGATTGTGTTATCGTATTATTATTACTCTATTCATTATTCTATGATTGTGAATACCCTTTGCTGCACTGAACTGCATGACCCCAAAGGCAGTCTGTCCTGTTTTCCCATCACAGACAGACTCACAAGGCCCATGCTAATAAGTACCTATCGGTTTCCTCTTCCCCATTTAGTCTCCCTCTTTGTGAATGTCTCAGACACCAAGCTTGTCTTTTCAAACACCCTATTGCATGTAAAGGAATTGTTCAAATTGCCATGTATAGATGCATTAAAAGAGTGATCTGTTTGTCTGGTGGGAGTAAATATTTCTCTTAGGGGGTTCCAAGCAAATCTTAGTCCACTTTTCTCCTGTCTTTCCTCTGAGCTGGGCTGAAAGAGATGATTTAAACAGATTTCATTTCCTTGATTTTTCTTTTCTTAAAGCTTTACCTCCACGAGTCATGTGTTTATCTTTAAAATCAAGAATAAAATATCTCTAGCCCCTCCCTTGCACTTCCATTAAAAATTCTAAAAGCTACGTAGCCTTAGAGAATAGCCTTTCTAAAGACATGAAAAAGAATTGCTGATTTATTTATTATTTATAGATCTCATTATATTTTAACTCCAGGGGGTGGCAAATACAGGATAGACTCCTTCAAACAACTTGTGGGCCCTCCAGTGGTGCTCACCATGTTTCTGCACCACGGAAGGTAGCAGAAAGCAGCCCAAGCAGCGATGGGAAGCAAGGAGAGGCAGATTTTGTATCAATTTGACTCTCGATGGTCTGAAACAAGAGCAACAGTGCTGGTTTGGGCAGGAAAGCTGGGGATTTTCTAATGGGTTTCAGTGGTATGGGAGCGCTGGGAGCTGGCACAGACCACTCTGGCTGTATTACTCTCCAGCGTGGACCCACTGGATGAAGGATTGTCCCTTCCAACCCAGACAATTTCTGGGATTGTAGGAAGTGAAAGTTTTCCTCCAGGCATGGAAGGAGAATGGACCAAAACCTTCCGCCTCGTTCCCCCTCAGCCTGCTCCTGTGCACGCTGTCTGCCCCATTAAACTCCTCCAGGAAGCAACGTGCAGGTGGGTCTCAGATGGCAAATGGGCCCTGGAGAGTGGGAGTTTGTCACCATGAAAGAGGCAGAAAAATGCCTCACAAAGAGTAAGGCTTTGTGAACTGCGGGCTAGGGGGGTCAGTTGGAGATGCACTTAGATTTCTGATGCTTTTCCCGTCCCGTGAACTGTGGTCACTGATGTTTGCTGCGGAAAATCCCGTGGGTCAAACTGGAAAGGGCATGGACAAAAGGGAGTGGGCAGAGAGAAACCCTGGTAACTTGGTGGGACTCGCGTGTCTGTGAGTGTGTGATGTTCAGAGCAGCAGATGGCAGAGGTGTGTGCCTTAAAGCAGTTTCAGCCCTGCACGATCCACAGCCTTTCTCATGCCTCTTTGCACTTCCCTTGACCCATCTTACATTCCCAATTCCGATGCTCCCGACACGAGGGAGATGCCAAAGGTGTCTTCCACAGCTGACAATTAAATCATGCACCTGAAATGGTGCTAATGGGGCTCAGTGTTAGCCTGTTCATTACGCTGCTGAGAAGCTCCTATGCAACTCCAGCAACTGAAAAACCAAACCTGTGAAATGCGAAAGTGCAGTGCTCGAGGCCTGCAAAATACTGAGTCCTGATGGTTCATCGGAAGAGTCCCTCAGAGTCACCACAAATAGATCTCTTGCCACCACAAGCTGATGGAGCTCCCGTTGCTGGCAAAGGGAGCTCTCTGGCTTTATATCCCAAGGAGGGTTCCTGCCATGGACCCTGCAGGGGGAAACACCAAAATAGAAGAAACAAAGGGCTGAGACCAATGCTGCTGCTGTAAAGGTGCAACAGAGCTAGGTGTATAGTCCACCGACCAGGATTTGCCGTCTCCACTTCCAAGCTGTAACTTTAAAGCAACTGGAAGGGAAAGATGTTTTAAAACTGCTGTGGCTTTAGTCCCCCCACCTCTACCCCCCAGCTGTATCACTCTGCCTCAGACCTGGGGAGGGACATGACATGCTTCACTCTGTTTTCGCCTCTCTCTTCTTTTCTTCTGCTGTCCTGCTGAGCGAGCAAGGACAGAGGAACTCATAAATAAAGCCATGGATTTAAGTCAGGACTGAAATCTTATTTGAAAGGATTTGCTCTCTATTTCATTTTTTGTTCAATGTATTTTTATTAACAAGTCTATTCAATCAGAACTGCAGCTCGTTGCCTCCTGCGCCTGGAAGGATCTTTTCTCAATGTAATTTGTCAGCTGGATTCCTTCCCGGTCGTGTTCCTGGTTTTTCTCAGTGCATTCTGAATCCCCCATTTTTCATCAAAAGCAGACGTTTCCTATTGCTGGGGCACAGGGACACTTCAATCATCATTTTTGTCCCAGACACACAGAGACATATATATGTACACACACATCCCCCTCTTTTTTTTTCTTTTTTTTTTTCTTTTCTTCTGGTCTCAACTTTTAATTGAGTTTGCTGTGACTCCCTGGCAACATAAGACATGAAATTACAGTCCCGTCATCTATTTCACAGAAATTGTTTGTGAGTATTGTCTACACGGGCAATTCCCCACCACTACAGCTGTAGCAGCACTGGCAGCAGGAGGATGCACTGGCAGTTATTGCTTTATCACCCAGCCATAGCTCTCGTTTTATCACCCAGCCGGCAGGGCCTGGAGGAGTACGGGCCTTCATCTCCTGGTACTCAGAATCTAGAAATATCCCATTTCTGCCCCTTGAGAGGCAGATTTGAGGAGGCCGCCCTGGTTTTGTGGGGAACCCGTCTTCATTTTAAAACTTTCTGAGAGAGGACGGGAGCTGACCTGAAAAACAGAGCTCTTAGCGGGAGTGATGGATTGAGGCTGAGCTGGTGTTTGGAGCTACAGGCTGAGGGGGGAAAGCCCAAACAAGGTGACATCTGCTGTTCTCTACTGTACAGTAGGAAGGCTGTGAGGAGGAGGGCAGTATAAAACCATGTCTAGAATAGATGCCCAAAGCCTTGTCATCCTGTACTTAAATCCCCTTGTTCCTAGGGTCCTGTTTAGGCAGCAGCAAGATGTGGTACTGCTGTCGTGCTGCTGCTGGTGATATAAATATAGACCTGAAGATATGTAGGGGAGACTAGTGCCTTGTTGGTTTGATTTCCGACACTCAACCCTTGAAGCTTCCACTATTTCATGGTTTTAGGGGGTTTGTGATGACTTGAAGAACTGGCAGTTTTCTGCTGATTGCGATTCCATATCTAAACTTTGATTAAACTTTTTCAAAATCTTACTCGTTAGCATAATTTGGGTGGATTTATTCTATGTCTCAGCAATATATCTGATTATTTATGGGAGCTAACGGCCATTTACAATTAACTTTGATGAATGTAAAGCTTTCTGGGAGAAGGAGAAAAATAGCCCCTCCCTTTGCTATAATTTATAATGCAGGTTAGTTTAGTTTGTGGGTACAAATAAATAGAACTAGGTCATAAAACATCCTGACTGAAAGCAATGGGAGAATCTTTGCATTACACCATCAGGTGGTGTAAACCAGAGTAACTTCAACACAACTCAACTGCACAGACTTGATGCAGTCCGATGATCTAGTCCTTTACCTTTAATCTGTTATTTTCTGCTGATTAGACCTTTACTAGACGTTTGGGAGGTGATAATTTATGTAGATTTATGTGCACTGACAATATTTATGTAAGTTCAGTGTGTGCACACCAAGAGGATGGGGAAAAATATTATATCATCGCCAGAGATGTCCACAGCGAGCAGAGGCTCTGGTCTCCAGAGAGGCTTTGCCTTGAGAAGCAGCTCTCTCTCCAAGCTAAGTGAGAAATCACCTTAACCTCAAAAGTGAGAAATACTGTGCCTAAACGCAGCGCAGCCTTGAAATGCAATAATACCCAGAAAGGTTTGCTGTTGAATTTCTGTGGCGAAGGGAAAGACGGCTTCTCCTGAAAGCTCAGTAAAGCACACCACCAGACCCCCGGGTATCACTCCATCTCCTCCGATGGGGCATTGTTATTCTTGGCCTACCAGTAACAAGCCTGCATGGGCTTTCAGGCTCAGCTGCCTTATTCAACCCCACCTCACCTCCATCAGCCTTCGAAGCAGAGGGCTCATTTCTCTGTGGAGAGAGTCTGGCCGGTTCTGCCAGTGCAGCCGCCTGCTGCAAGGTCTGTCTGCAAATCTGCAGCTGGCTGGCAAGGGTTAGGGCATCCGATTGCTTCCCCGAGGCTGTAAGGGTGGGCAATCGTGTAGCTGCACTGCAAGCAGGCAGTGGTATGGCCCAAGTTTGATTGCGTGATGGAAACTCTCTCTGTATCCTGAGCAGCTCCCTAGTCTTTCTGCCTCGTGAGAAACAAGGTTTTACATCTTGTTGGGTATGAAGGGGGCTGCATGCTGTTGTCTTGTTTCTGCTGCTGACCTGAGGATTAAGATCTTGCAGGGAACATTTTATCAGCTGTAGTAAACGTTCTTTCTTTATTAATTCTATTTGGGATCAATAATTAATGCTGCTGCTCCTTTACAATCCCCCTCAGTGTGAGTGGAGCATGGAGGCAGGTATTTCATAGCTTTACTGTCAGAAGAGCTTTGTGTTCCTTGAAGACCCTGGTAGTCCCCAAGTATATAAGGGTTCTTATGCTCTAAAACTCCTTTCCTTGTTTAGGGTCAACAGGATCTCAGTTTAGCTATACTGGTAAAGACACATGATCAGGCATATAATTCCCATCACAGACAAAATGCCGCAAATGCATTAAGCAAGAATCTTTCCATCCCGTCCCTTTCTGGCCAGGGACAGCAGAGAGTCTTGTTGGGTAGAAAGTCGGCTTTAAGTTGGTAGCACGAGCAGCAACAGAGAGGATTTCTCTACCAACATCCATTCCCCCACTGCTTAGCATTTTCTGGCCAAGCCTCCATAATCTCTTTGCAGAGATGACCGAATTACAGGTTTGGTACTGTGCAGCCTAAAACTCACATGCCATTGGTGATTACAGGGTTGTCAGTCCCCTGTGACACCCAGCTGCTAACAAAGCAGGGCGGGTTTGCTGCTAACCTAAAGGTGAAAAGGCTTTGTGGCCTCTTGTCTGCCCCTCGAGCCAGTACCCATCCCTGGAGCATGTCTTAGTTAAAAATCAAAGTGATTTGGATTCTGCATTTTAGAAACAAATAGGTCAAGACTAGGGAGCCAGAATTTCTTTGGCTTCTAGCTAACATCTTTAGCCATTAGCTCCCCTCAGGCCAGTCCGTGGCAAATCAGAGTTCTTTCTTGGCTGCTTTTCTGAATAATGCATTAACCAATGGGAGAGAAATCCTAAGCTTCTAAGTTTGTGTACCAGACAAAATGCCAGGATGGGATCTTTGTGCCAGTAGCACAGCCCTATCTCAGCCACACTGGTGGCTGTTGACCCTGCTGTGGGTAAAAAGAGACTTTTGAACAAACTGGCAGGGTATCAGATAAAGGCTCAGTTAATACCATGCATCTTAATAGCCCTTTTCCAGCAAGAACAGCAAATGGATTTTGCACATACTGTTGAAGCAAGCTTGCTTCTATCCCTCAGATGTAGATGTTATCATCCTTTCACATGGCAGGGAAACAGAGGCAATGAGTTAGAATAAAATTTTCCCAATTCACATCTTTTCAGATTGTTTAATTTCTCTGCTGTCTTCTCGCAGCTTCTTCCCTGGCTTTTTACCCTGCCCTTTCCCCTTAATCAAGAACAAGTCGTCTAACTTGAAAGAATATGTTTTCACTTTTGAATCTGAGAAGGTACAACAGCAATTTAAACCAGACCATAATACTGGGATAGATATTCAGATAAAGTAGACCAGGCTGCTCCACTTTTTGGAGAAGAGAACTCAGGTTTATTCTAAGGGCTTGTTTGGGCATTTTTCTCTCTCTTATTTTTTATGCTTGTATCATGCTTTGGGGAAAATTCCCTGATGCTCTTTGCTGAGCATTGGTGTCAGCTGGTGTGGTCCTTGCAACTCAACCTGCTGCTGGGCTGGGAAGTTAGTGATTTATGGCCACATCCCTGCTAACACGCTTGAAGCTGTAGCAATTGGCCAACCCCCAGCTCACAAATCCAGCTGAGAAGCTGTCATGCCAAATGCCTTGCATCGATTACTGAGCTGGTGTCTCTGTGGCTGCATCTCAAAGACTGCTTCTCCGGAGCATGCCTTAGCTTCTCTGCGAGCCCATCGTTTATCCAAGCTGTGAAGCAATAGCCACATTTGCTCCAGTTTTGCTTCCAGGTTGCTTGCTTCATGTTACACAAACATAAGAGACAGCTCATGTATGAACTGATCCTTTTCCCCTTGGCTTTGTCCCACACGTGGAGACAGCAGCTCACTGAAGTACTCAATGTGTGGATAATCCAGGTCCATGCACAACCTGCTGGAAGCTCCTGCTGCCTCTGTTGTCCTTGTTGTTTTTTGCCAATGTTTCCACCTTCATCTGCGGAATTTGCCAATGGTATTTTTTTCTTTTGGTGCCCAGTAACTTCTATTTGGATTGCATTTGTAGGTGCCTAGTACTTGGCTTATATGAAAGATCTTCAAACAGATCTACGAATACAATGAGGTGGTCGGTTGTTGCCCCACATTTGAGCCCTGCACAGAGGCTCCATAGTATCAGTTGCATTAGCATTGCCTTGGCCATCCTCAGCCTTTGCAAACAGACTCCTCCTCACTTGAGTATTCAATTCTCTTTGTTTTCGCCTCATCCTCCAGCAAGGACATAAATGGGATTATACTGTAGCCCTCCAGATATTCACAGACCCAAAACATGAAAACAATGAAGCTATCTGCCAGCATAAGTGAATACAGGATTCAGAGTCTAATTAGATGGGGAGACTGGGAGCAAATATGTAAATACCAAGACGACTATTGTAAAAAATATTTTTAGGTATTTGTACTGCAGGATTTCTTGATTTGCTGCTGGGCCTGCGAGGTTTATCTTTGTGGTCTCTTAGGAAAGAAAAAAAAAATATCATGCAAAGCAAACCACTAGTTGTCTGGTTTTGTTTTTCAAATATGCTGAAAAGGGGGAGGGCAGGTAAACATCACTCAATTAAGGGGAATATGAGGGAAAGAAAAAAAGCTTAAAAGATGATCAGCAGTCTGATATCTCTGAATGCCCTGCACCTGGACATAAACATGGTACGAGTAGTTAATGTCTGAAAGATACACAATATGAATAGATCCAACAAGTGTGCTCCTCACCCCCTGCTACAGAAACCAAGCACTAAGACACTTTTTTTTTCAGCTGGAACTGAAAATGCCTGGTAAGAATAGTTTAATGTATGCTGCTTAAAAAAATGGAGCAAGGAATAATAGACAAGAGGGGTATATCACAGAATCACAGAATGATATGGGGTTGGAAGGGATTTCTGGAGATCATCCAGTCCAACCCCCTGCCAAAGCAGGTCCACCCAGAGCAGTTTGCACAGGAACGTGTCCAGGTGGGTTTTGAATGTCTCCAGAGAAGAAGAATCCACCATCTCTCTGGGCAGCCTCTTCCAGGGTTCTGCCAACCTCACAGTAAAGAAGTTGCTCCTCATGTTTAGATGGAACTTCCTATGTTCAAGTCTGTGCCCATTTCCTCTTGTCCTGTCCCCAAGCACCACTGAAAAAAGACCTCCTGACACCCACCCTTTAAGTATTTATGGGTGTTGATCAGATCCCTCCTCAGTCCTCTCCAGACTAAAAAGACCAAAGTCCCTCAGCCTCTCCTCGTGAGGGAAATGTTCCAGGCCTTTCATCATCTTGGTAGCCCTCTGCTCTACCCTCTCCAGCAGTTCCCTGTCCTTCTGGAACCGGGGAGCCCAGAACTGGACACAGTGCTCCAGATGGGGCCTCCCCAGGGCAGAGCAGAGGGAAAGGATGACCACCTCCCTCCACCTGCTGGTCATGCTCTTTTTGATGCTCCCCAGGATGCCATTGGCCTTCTTGGCCACAAGGGCCCATTGCTGGCTCATGGACATCCTGTTGTCCACCAGGACTCCCAGGTCTTTCTCCTCAGAGCTGCTCTCCAGCAGGTCAGCCCCCAACCTGTCCT
>JAOQGH010000010.1:4890499-4956626 GCA_025769975.1 Gallinago jamesoni | reverse complement strand
GGGAAAGGCAGTGGGTGGAGTGGGAGCCTCGAAGACGTTTTGCCATTAAGTGGTGTAATTTAGTCTCTGCTCGATGTTTTGATTTTGCCCAGCTGTGTCTGTGTGCATTTAGATTAATCCTGTTAGCTGGCAGGAGCGGGGCTGCCTGCTGTTTATCAAGAGTGCTTGTGCGATTTCTACTTGATATGCAGTTGTCTTGGAGAGGGACTTTGCAGCCTCGCTCCTTGCTGTGGCTGGGCTCTTTTAAACCTGTCTGAAGGGAGAGCTGCTGAGGGTCTGCCCTGAGACTCTCTGAAACAGGAGGGAAAAGGGCCAGTGCCTTCATCACCCAGAGGGCACTGATGTGTGGCCACCACGTTTTGACAGAGTAGAAACTGGCCGGTTTACGTGCGTCGGTTCCTGCTACTGCCTGGCTGGCGGTTGTGACTTCTCCACATTATGTTTTAGTGGCTTGCAATGGGCAGAAAAAGAGAAATTCTTCCTCGCTGCAAGTGACGGGAGTGTCTTAGGAACTGAAGAGTTCTGGGCTCTGCCCCTCCCTTCACCAGGGAAAGTATGGACTACTTATTGAAATTAATTGCTCCTTTAACAAATTACTGCTCATTAGCCAAGTCGCTGTGACTATGTGCACGCTCTTAGCCTGTCTTATCTATGAATTTAAAAGATACTACCCTTTAAAAAAACCTCTAATGGTTAGTATAACTGAGTTGACTGGCCATAACTCTATCAGCATATGATAAAAAGTGATGTTCTGTGTTCCTACCAGCCAACAAATAAAACATAATAATATAGCACACAGCTTTGGACTCCGAAAGGACTGGTTCAGTGTGGAATATCTTGGTGAGTCTTACTGCAAACTGAGGAGTTTGGTTCTCTGGGAACAGAGATAGGTGCCCAGAATTACTGTCCTAGGTTGGAGAGATGAGCTCTGCATTTTATTTGGACACAGAGATTTGTGACCTTGTTCACATATTTCATTAGTCTAAGTCAGCCCTCTGTCCTAGACCTTTTTTTAATTCCACATATTTCAATGGAACTTGCTGGGTTAGATGTGATGGAAGTGCAGCATCTAAAGAGGTTCAAATGGGGATTAATCATTTCTCTGGGTAATGAAAACACAAAGTTATTATGTTAGTTATGAAGGGCAAAAGTCCCTTATGCCTACTGAACACGAGAGTATGCTGGGATGAGGTTTTTCTTGTTGATTATTTCCCTGTATTTCCTGTGCAGCTGTTCTTTTAGCAGAAGCTAATGGATTTGGGAATATTCAGTCATTACATCTCCCTGAAATTATTTTTCTTAAAAGTATATCAAATAATAAATGTTTCAGCTGGGAAAATTTTCTTTTCCTCATACTATTTTTTTCCCCCCCGAAAATACATTATTCTGTTTAGGTTCCTCTACTTCTTTGATTGTGTATATTATTACATCTTTCCATCATCTCCTAAGCTATGCACACCAAATATTAACCTTATTAAGCATATCTTGTGTATCAATGTCTGTTTATATATCAATACAAAAGGCATGTTGCAGATAATCTAGCTGTTCATCCACCCCCAGTACTACCTTGCCAGCCCCCTCATTTTGATCCAGAGGTGACCTTTCTGCCTGTATGATCCTTGTCCCAATGAGTATCCTACACTGGAACAAAAAGGGTGGAGATACCCCTACATCTTTCACGTCCCCTGCCTTCCCTGGCAAGGCTGAGGTTCCTAGTAATGGCTGTGGTCTCTTCAGATGGAAGGTGGAGCTCTGCTGTAGCCCTGGGTTCCCTGCACTAACAGCTCCAGTCTGCCAAGTGGTTTCCAGGTGTGCTAAGATGTCTGCACAACTGTTGTTCTCAGAGAAGTATTTCTATGAGACTAGGCTTGTAGAACTCTTTGCTGCCACAAGCTACTCCTGAGCTAAGGGACAAGTGGATTCAAAATGGGATTAAATATGTTTGAGGAAAATAATCCTCTCCTGGCTGGAGATTAGACCTCAAATTCCTGCCTTGCTACAAACTCCTTTTTTGACCTTAAGCAAATCTCACCTTCTCTGTGCTTCTGTTCCCTGTGGTCGTAAAATGCAGATTCACATTTGTCATAAGTGTTGGGGAAATAAATGTACCAGAGATCCTAATGCTCAGCTGTTATGCTAATAAGGAACTACATAGATATGTAGTTAATAGGATTTTAAAATACTAAAAGTGGTATTAATTAAGGACATAAGCTAAGTACTAACTGATGGGGTCAGGAGGAAACAGCTCTCCCTAAACACAGTTTATCCCACATCTGTCTAGTGGTCTCTTCCATTGAAGCATCTGGTACTGTCAGATGGGTTACTGAACCAGATGGACCGCAATTCACTCTAACATTGTCTTTTTTCCTGCATCTCCAGACTGATTTCCCCCTAAAAGTTTCCATTTTCCATTTGCTGTGTGTCAGTGGGGATTGATTACTACAGAGCAAAATATATACCCTGTCCATGTGGAAACCTGGTACATACAACAGGCTTGATTGGGACTGAGACTTTTTTTTTTTCATTTAATAAAATTGGAAATCATAAGTGACTATTGCTGGCTGGTGTTTAGAATTTGGTGGTTCAGCCAAAATGGAGTACGATGAATGAGAGGGAACAAAAAGCACAGAAACTTTGTTTCTTTACTCTGGAAGCACGTGGTGTAACAGAAAGGTCAAGGTCACAAATCTGTATCACTGGCCTATGTCCATCTGCATTAAATGTGTGTCTCGGGTCCCTCTTGCCTGTTCTCCTCCCCAGCAGGTCACCGCTGCATGCCCCAGCCATGTGTGTTTGCTAGCCCAGCCAGGTTGCTCTTGTTGCCATCAGATGCCCGGGAAGTGAGCTGGGTGGAGGGTGTCTCTGTGGTCACTGATGAGTTCCCACCACTTGCAGAACCAAACACAGGTGCTAAAGAGTGTCCTTGCTGAGCCCTGCTGCTGAGGTTTCATAAGTGGTTGGGTCAAGGAGTTGGATGCCCTCAGTGACAATCCTTGGCCCCAGCAGAGCCAGAACTTGACTGGTCCAGAGTAAAACAGAGAAGAGTTCAGCATGCTGCTGCTGGTGTATGGGGAGGCAGAGCAGAGGCAGGTCTGATAAAGCAGAGTCAGTCTGGGAGACCTGGGGCACCACTGTCCCACCCACCATCTCCGCGCAGGTCCTGATGTGCCTTTGGTGCCCACAGCATCAGCCAGCTGAGTGTCTTGCCAGGAACAGCTGACTGGTGTATTTTAATTAGAGTGAGAGTAAATTACATCGGACTACGAGAATCCGACTTTTTCACAACTGCTTGGGGAAAATGGAAAGACTAGCATTTTCAATTTAAGGTTTAGTTAGATAATGCCTGTTGGTGCCAGTAGATTACAGAGTGGATATTAAATCCTCCAGGATTTGCAATGGGAAAGTACTCACAGAATCCCTAAGCAGGCAGGAGTGCGTGGCTATGGAGCTATCGTCCCCTGGAGGTCCCGAGCGGGAAGAGAAAACGTGAAGTAAATCTTTTCTTTGAAGGAGGCTCTAGGTAAAGAGCGCACATATGCAGGCTGTGGCCTTTAAAGGTTTCCCTGTTAAGAAGCTTTCTTGCTCCTGACAGCAGCCAAATGGCATGTGAAAAGGTAATGGGGTCTGTCAAACTGCTGGAGCAGGGAGTGCAAGGCTGGACTCCTGAGTCCTAATGCTCTTGCTGTGGAGTTTGAGACAGGTCTCTCTCTCAGACCCCACAAAAATACCTTCTGTGCATGTCCCCATAAAACTAAGACAGCTGTCCTGTGAGACCTGAGCTACAGGGACCTGAAAGCATTTCCCAAGCAACTCTGGTGCTGAGCACTTTAATAAAATCAGTGTAAGTCGATGCTGCTGATGCAGGGGTTGATGAGCAGTGCCCAACAGCAGCAAAGCAGACTCTCTTCCTGGTGACTCAGGATCTGCTGGCCCATCTAGCCCACTCCAACTTCAGCAGGACTAAGGGGCACCTAGAACTTGTCAAGTTCTTCCTAGAGTTCCTGGAAACCAGACTAACCAGGTTTCGGGTGCCAGCCATAGGAAGATTGTCCAGGGGAGATGGGCTAGCACTATGGTAAAGCATCTGGTACCAGACCTTATCCGAGTCAACAGTTTGAGATAGAATTTGACACAATCTGCTTTGAGTCCTCCTTGGAACATACCCAACAGCACCAAGTCCAGCATCAGCAATGGCAGAGAGGCTGCTCCCTTTGGTCTGTGCCTCTGTCTCCTGGTGAGGGAACTGCCGGCTGTGCTTCCCTACCTTCTCAGGGAGAAAGTGTTGAAAATAATATTCAGGGCAGAATTTGACCTTGGCTAAGGGGGTCTGAAAGCGGCGTCTCTGTGCCCCTCAGCTCCAGCGTGGTCTGGAGGAAATGCTCTGTTACGCCGCCTCATTTCACGGTCTGTAGCCTGTAGAGCTGCAAGTCTAAAGATCAGATTCTTGGCAATGAAAAATCCAGAAGCTATCATAGTCTTTGATTTGAACATCCCAATAGTTTTATTAAGAGCGTGTCCCTGAATTTTATGCTTGTTAATTAGCAAATTCAAACACTTTATTTCTGTGTTATCTTTGTGCAAGAGAGTGGCAAATTTATGTCATTAAAATATTGCAAAAATTTAAAGGTTCACAAGCAATTAGATTTTATTTTTCTTGTTTACGCCTCTGAAGAATTGCTCATTTTAAAACTTTATAGTTAATATGTACAAAGATAAAACAGTGGCCTGTCTTGCGGTGGTGACAGAAGTCAAGTGACTGAGTGAGCTGAATGAATTATTAAAGATGATCAGCTTTTGGAGCTACTTGCTTTGATTTTTAACTGCCTACTGCAGTCAATTTACATCCAAGCAGAGGGTCTGTCCCCATGTTGTTTATGTTTCCCTCGGACTAGCACAGATCATGCATCATTCTAGTTCAGAAGCCCAGAACTACATATAAGCTAGCAAAATTCAGCATAAACTTACCCTTATTTGTGTCTTTTTTTGATTATCGGATGGCTGTTGTTACAGCCAGATAGTTATGCAGCAATACACCCTGTGGCCCCCCAAGATGTTGCCTTGAACTGCACCGAGGATGCTTTGGGCTGGTGTCAGGCTGGGTCTGAGGAGCTGTGCAGGGGCGAGGGGGAGAGGCTGGGGTGGCTCTGGTGGGCAGCGGGGGTCTGTGAATAAAGTCTGTGCTGAGAAATGGCTGCCTCTGGGTTAAGAAAAGCTGATACTTTCAGGAATTCACAAATTGCTGGGGGTAAAAGAGGGAGACCCACTCCTGATGCCATCGGCATCTGGGCCCTCCAAAGAGGGGTCACGGCTCCTCACTCCCCTCTGACAGAGCCTGATTCTGAGTTTTGTCTTTGAGCCTTGCTCTGACAGCCCAGCTTTGGGTGTCTGAGTGTCCTCTGCCCCTCTGCAGCCACCAGCTGGATCACAGAGACCCATCCCCCCTGTTTCTATTCCCTGGGATCCCCTTAGGGTGGAGAGCTGATGCCTGACCCCACATCCAACCCCTCCGGTCTGCCTGAGCAGAGGGACCATCAGTGCCGTCTCCTTCAGCCGGGCTGGCTGTCCTCGGGCTGGGCGTGCAGCAGCGCTGAGCTCGGGCCGAGCTTCCCGGCGTGTCTGGGGCTGCTCTGATTAGATTCCCTAAGCAGGCACCACGCAGCCCTGCAGCTCCATCCCTGTCCTGCTCCCTGCCTCTGGCCGCTCAGGCGATGAGCTCCATCCTTATTGTTCTTCTAGGGCTGCAGAGTCCAGGAGCGCAGAATGTAACTTGCTTTTCTCATGCTTAAGAGGTGGAACCGAGATGTTTGCGGCAATTTCGGGACAGGAAGAAGATTTCTCTTTGATTGCTTTTTAATCACAGTAATAACAGTAATGGAGGCAGTGGAATTGATGGGAAGGAGCTGAGCTCTATTCTCCGGTAACTCCCATGTGGGGTAAACAAGGAGAATTTACTGGCTTCTCAAGTGAATTGGTAGCATCCTCACTCTTTGGGAATTACTGTCGGCAATGTCTGGGGAGAAATAGCTGGTATCCAGTACCTGGGAGTAGAAATATGCCAGGCATCCTCTGGGAAGCTCCCTGCCTTAGTGCATCTAGGGTAAATGAATAAACCCTGCCTGCCTCTGTTCTTGTCCCCACAGACCCACATCTACAATTGCTCTTTTAAGCGGCTGTCAGGGCTACCTCTAAGTGTCTCTAGCCCTGAATTTGCATCTTTAACAGCCCACAGGGGATTTATTCACTCCCTCAGGGACAAGAGAGGCCACGATATAGGCAAGAAATTTGAGCTGTGCAAATCCAGAGGCCTGTATTCTCAGTAGAGTTCAAGTGGGGGGTGGGTACCAATGGTTCCCAGAACCAACCTCCTGGGGAGACCCAGGTCCAGGCTGGGGCAAAACAGCATCTCTCCTCGCAGCCTGGTCTCTCCTGGGCTGATTTTGCCCTCTGCATATGTGAGCAAGAGCCTTCCTCCTGTGGGAATGGGTGAGGTTTAACTTTGGCAGGGGAGAGGCCCTGAAACCGAGAACAACCACAGGCTGAGGGTTTCTAGAAGTGCCCTGGCAGGGCAGGAGTTGTGTGGTGCTGGTGTTTGGGAACTGACCTCGCTGAGTATATCTGTGGGGGAGTCTCAGGGTATTATACTAGCAGTGCATCCATCAATCTGGCTTTGACCTTCAAGGATGTGGGAATTTTCTCTGAGGTGACGTGACACGGACTCAAAATATCCAGAAAGCAGCGAAAAGAAAGCCTCTAGGAGCTGGGAAAATGGGTTCTCCAAACCCCTGGCTTGTATAAAGAATATTTTGAAGAGACCTAACCTCACTGAGAGTCTTAAAAGCATACAAACAACAAACAGAGACCTCATCCACGGGTTTTTTTGGTCAGACATGGAGCTTTCTCCTTTATTTCTGCAGTATGTGTTGCACACCTCAGTGAAGGGCCTCATTTACATCAGCGCAGTCGTGTCCTGTCTGAGTAGGTGGAAGTCCTCTTGCTTTGCTGATCAAGACAAACACGATAAAAACAGTTCATGCAGAATACACCTCGAAGCCGCACCGCTAGTTCCCCGGGACTGGGAGGTAGAGTGGGGGCCGGAGCTGTGCCCCCATCCCATGCTCCTCCAGTGGGGCTGGAAGGGGGTGATGCCTGGCCCCCTCCCAGGCTAACGCGCGTTGGGGAGCAGCTCCGTTCCTGTCGCCGGAGTGGGAAGTGGTGCATGCGAGGTCTGAGGGAGGCCCTTGCAGCGAGGAGGAGAGGAAGGGGAGCACACAGGCTGGGGGCTGTAGGGGCTGCAGAGGTGGGGCAGGGGGAGGGGGGCAGTGGGAGGAAGGGGGCACTCGCCTCCTTGGCCAGCCAGTTGTGTGCCGGGCAAGGGGCTGGGCAGATCCCAGCTGAAACCAGCCTTCTTTAGGGCAGGAAAGTCAGGGGCGGGGGGCGGATTTTAATATCTCAGTTTTGGAGAAGGAGGGGGGATCATGCCCACACTTTGGAGAATAGAAAGGAGGTGGTGGAAGCTTTTACTGGAACATAAGGGACCAGTGATTACTGGTTGCCTGCTTGGGGACAAAACAAACAGTGGTATTTGGGGGGGTAAGGAGGGTGCAGCTTATTTTATCCTTTCACACACGTACTCAAATCCCTCAGTGCATTTCCTAGCAACTCTGTCCCAGTTTCCCTTTCTTCACGTTCTTCCCTACCGTGCTATCTCTTTCTCCTCTGGTCATTAAGGAAAAAAAAAATATTATAAAATAAGTGCCATTTCAAGTATTCTGGAGCAACCAACTTTCAGCCTCAGAAAGTTTGTCTGAGGTGTCAGATGAAAAAGCAGTGAGCATATTTGCACAGGAATTAGCAAGAAAGTAGTTTTCAGGGAGCAATAGGCATGACTTTTCTCAGCAAGGCGTTGCAAGCGTTTGGGCGTAGGAAAAGTGGGGGGAAGCCATTCCAAAAAATGCTTGAACAGAGCAAACCATGAAAAATAGTTCTCAGGTCTCAATTCTCTGTTCTGCAGCTTCTTTATCACTGTTCGAGGGTTCTGATCCTGCAATGGGCCATCTGCTCCCATTGACTGGCCTGGGAAGGTTTTTGCATAGCTTAGACCTCACCTCTTGGCTTTGTCCAAGGGGAAGGAAAATAATCTTGGTGAGATCATGGAAACCAGCCCTGGCTGTTTTGCAGGCTGGGTGCTGACACAATTCGTCTATCCAGGGGACAAATAAAATATATTATCCCAAGCAAAAAGCTCTGGTACTAATTCCCAGTGCATAAAAAAACACCTGAACCACAATATATAAATCAATTTTCGGTTAGGGGATTTAAAAATAGACTACGAAGCAAAAAAGCACCCAATACCTATGGCATCTAATCAATCTTATATTAGTAGAATGGATTTTCTTTTTATTTCTTAATTTGTAAAGGTGGCTGGAGGGGTACTTTAATGGGCTGGAAAGCCTCTCTGCCCTCCACCAGTAACCAGCCTTGGGCTGTAGCAGCTCCGCATGGGTCCTCTTGGCTGGTTTTCTGAAAGCCAGCAGGAGCAGAGCTGAGCTGATGAAGGGCCCTGAGGAAGCGTGCTGCCACCAGCATGGGCTGTGGGAGTCTGCAGGGACCTCAGGGAGGTGGCAGCACTGGACCTAATCCTAATGAGAGCTGTGTGTCCCGGTCCAAGGCAGGGTCTGGGTGACTGGGTAGAGAACGGTGGGAAGAGCTTCAGCCTGTCGCTGCTACCAGTGGCTGGGCCCTCTCCGTTCCAGGAAGACTTTTGGGCCCCCACAGCTGACGACCTTTCACCAGGACTTAATAGCTATGGTGATATAAACACACTCAGGACAAGGGGGCAACTGGTATAGCAGAGGGGGGGTGTGCTACCCAAGCATGCATGCTTCCCAGGAGAAGCAGAGCAGCTCGCTCTGCAGAGGCAAAAGGAAGGGCATTGACAAAGAGGGAATAAGGAGGTAACAGCAGAGGATGGGGTTACGTTGTTAAGGCCTGTGGAGCTTTCAAGATGACTAGGTGATTTGGGAAAAAGTCCTTGTTTGCTCTAGTAAAGGCTATTCCCTTCTGCACCTTCCCTCTCCCTGGCAGAGATTAGAGCAGTAAGGTTAATACAGTAGCAGGTACATCCATGAAAATCCGCAGCTGAGTCTTCACTCCAAGTGCTGCCAGCTCTTCCCTAAATCTTCAGGAATCAAGGTGCCTCGTTGGAAGTGGCTCCATTGCCTTTGTTGACGTAAAAAGGGCGGTAATGTGACTGCAATGGAGAATTTGGGGCATGTGAGTTTGACCTACCTTCTTTTTCTGACCGCCTATACTTCACCCTCCTAGGTAGCCCAACCATACATATCTTAACGTACTCCTATTTTAACACCTTCAGTCTTTCCTCTCGCAGAGGAACACCGCCTCATTTCACTACTGGAGGTGCTGGAGTGATCAAATGCAAATGGTGTTGGTTTTTGATTTACACACATGCTTTGCATGGACTTCATTCCTGAGCCAAATGAGTCTGTGCATCATCTAAAATCTCAGACTATGACTCATGGTTAGATGAGAGGTTTCTGGGAGAAAAGGAATGTCACCTTTATTTTTATGCTTCTGTCAGTGTCTATTTAATTGCTCACTAACCTGAGAACTCCTGGGAGTTTTCAAGCTTAAAGCCATGCACAGTTACGGGGGTGCTCAACTAAATCCCATGGTATTTATTTGTGTTCTCTGGCTGGCAAACCAAAACTCTTGTGCATGGCAATTCTCACACAATGGTGTATTGTTTACTTTCGCCTCCACACATTGCAGAGCCCAGTACTAAATGTTTATGTGAACAGACGCAAAAATGGAGAGACAGGGGCAGAGCCTAAAGGAATTGCCATTTTCCTGTCTCTGTTTACTGCAGTCCCTAATTGTATCTCTTCTCATCTTCTCTATCCCTGGAATTTAGTTCTTATCTGCACCATTACAAATAAGCAACACGTGGCAAAGTTGTCCCTGCAGCCTAGCCTTGTCTCGGGCTATTGCAAAACACAAAAGCCAATTTATTGATTGTGATAGCTGGTTGTGTTGCTCAAGGCAAAATCTTTAGCCTGGGTGAGAATGTGCTTACACCAGCAACACGTTGACCAAGGCCTACGGGAAGAACTGTGGTTTTGTAATGTCTGATCTGTCTTAGGTTTGATCCACTGCCTGGGTCTCACTTGCAGAAGGTGGGAGAGACCTCACAGCAAGACGCTGGCATGCCTTTTTGCAGCACGCTGGTTAATATTGGGCACGGCGGGAGGCTGGAAGCACGGGCAGAGCAAACCCAGCCCATCTTGCTGCTCAGTGCCAACTCCCAATACCTCCTGCTCAATGTTCCCTTTTGTTGAAATTCTTTTCGTTTTATGGCTTTAATTTCTAATATAATTAAGAGACAGAAGAAGGGGGCTTCATCTTAAAGAACTCCCGGTGGATTAAAAAGACATTCCTCCTTAAACAGTATAGTCCTTTGTGAAAATTCATATTTACAGAGCTTTTAGAATGTGTATTACTTAAATACATATTTAAAACTATTTTAAAAGCTAGATTATTGGCCCAATAGACCATAAAAGCTCCTGCAGAGCTACTGCAGTCCAGAGCATGTATTTCTATTTTGGGACTTTTTAATGCTTGTATTTATCAACTCAGTTGTTATGTTCAGGGCTATCTGGTGAATATAAGCTATAAAAATAAAATAGCCACTACAAGTGTATGCATGGGAGAGAAAGGGAGACAGAAAAAGGTGGGTGACTTCACGTGGGAGAAGTTACTGAGGCTTTCTCTATGTGGATTATGGAGAGTATGGGTTGTGCCCACGGAGCACAGCACGATTTCACTTTCCTCACCAGAATTCCCCAGTATAACACCACCATTAGGGAGGATAGGTTGGCATCTAAAACCACTGGGAAGAGTCTCCATCTGAGCACGCACATGATGGAGTAGATGATCTTTTAGAAAGGCAGTGATCAAGCACAAGACAGAAGCTATTGCAGAACTTTGCTGTTCCTAGAAGATGTGGTTTTTTGTAGCACATTCAGAGACTCAAGGCTAGATTTTCTGAAGGTGATACAGTCTGCCAAGGAACATCTCTTTCACTGGCATTCATCTCCTTAGCAGGGAGATACAGCTGCAGTCCTTAGGCAGCCACTTTCTAACTGTTGTGTAATTCCTCATTTTTCTTCCTTCAGTGTGGGAATGCTCTCACTTCTTAACCCTCTCCTTCTTAGAAGACTTATTTCCAGGTAACAGTAAATAATCTTTCACAAATGTATAATCAGAATTCAAAATATAGGTCTCATCTGCGCGGATGGGGGCAAAAACTTGATGGTCTTAATTCAGATCATGCAAGACGTTAATGCAGTACAATGTGAATGGAAGTTAAGAAAAATAGATGAACTTAGTGTTTCTGTGATTATGCAACAACTGTTTGTTAACCTCAAATATTTAAGATTACAAGACCTAAAATGCCTCTTTCCTCTGCCCCTTATAGCATACTGTTACCTGTTTTGTGCTAACAGTGCAAATGAGTGACTTGCAAATGTTCTTGCTATTTATGATCATAGTCTGACCCCTCCTCTTTGATATTGCATCTGCCCACTGTAGGATGTAATTAGTGAGATACTTTTATATGGTTGCCTTTGGTGTCATTTACATGAGCTGTGCTTTCTAGATGTCACAGACTACTAAGAGCGTATGATATCCCTGTAGGGAGGAAAAGAACTTCAGACAGATTCATGTGTGCTGTATTTGTATAGCTTCTAGAAGCCTGGATCACATTTTAGACCAGGGCAAAATCTTTTCAAAATGTTGTTTTGAAGTATTGATTATTCCTACAATCCAGAGCTGTGGAGGCGGTGTGTGTAGGGGGGGGGGGGGGGGTTAATCTTCATCCCTCTGTGGATGCAGTTAACCACAGAAAAAAAATAGAAGCTGTTGATGTGAAGCTTTTACTTTCCCATCTCCAAAGGACCCAAGCCCTAGTCTCTCAAGTCTCAGGTATGCCTAGAACAGATAGTTCTCTTGCTGAAGCTGTGCACATGCTTTCACACCAAGGGTATATTTCTTACCAATACAGACTGCTTAGAGGATTTCCATGTCTGTGGCGTCACCTTTGCAGACTGGTGTCTCACTATTGAAGGGTAAGCTGTGACAACATAAAACAGCCTGTTATAGATCGGTCCCTGCCACCATCCCCGTCTCCCCTTGCGAGCGTCAAGATGAGTAGCAGGACTGGAAGTGCCACATAATTAGTATTGCATTGCTTAACATTGAAATGCAGCCATTTCTGGGGTGGGACACAACAGCCATCAGACAGATGCCTATTCCACCACCCAATCAGTTAGGAAAAGGGAGTAAAGAAGGTCTGTCTAATTAAAATGTCTGAGGAATGCAGAGACATGGAATGCAATCAGTCCAATTAAATTTAGGGCAAGTCCCCAACTAAGCATTCTGACTCTTGCAAAGAACTCTATAGGCTATTTAATTAGTGCAAAGAGCCCAGGCCTGGGTTTCATGTCAGAAATTAATGACAGTACCTCTGGCGGCATGATAAGTCCTAACCCCCTTCTACTATACCAGCTCCATTCTGATTCAGAAATAATACCAACCCTGCTGAATCACAACCAGTTTCAGTGCTATCAGGCAATGGCCTTTCCCCACCATTTCCCATTCGCAAATTAATCAGACCTGACTCTGTTTGGCAGGTGCTGATGCTCTTGGATTCCACCTCTGGTGCCCTTGAACTAGTGGATAGCGAAAAGAGGATTATGAGACAGTGAAGGGGGGATTCTGATTCACATGAAGGAGAACAGGCAGCTACTGTATTATTTTTTTTAAAAGGTTGTTTCTCAGTGGCTATTAGTCTCTCAGGATGATGGCTGTTTTAATACACTGATGAAGCTAGAAGGCCACACGCATAATTTTCCTAGTACCTTTCTCTCCCTGGTCCCTATGCCTCTAAAATAATCTAAGATTCTCATCTCTACTCATTACAAATGAAATTTAAAACCCCTTCAACCATTCACTAGATGCAACTTCTTAATACTTTTCATCGCTCTGTAATAAACTCCCGTTGCCCTGGTTCAGGAGAGTAAGTTGCCCATGTAAACGTGTGCATGTGCCAAGGAGGCTGGCAGTCAGGGCAGGAGACAGGAGTCGAGGGTAGGACTGCTCCAGACCTTCTCTGGGGGAGCCAAGAACAGGATTAAACATCTTACCACCTAAAAAAAGTGCACAAGGAAGGGGAAAAAACTAAATGCCTAGTACCGGTCTTAGTGAAGAGGCTCCCATCAGACTGTTTGCTGAAGTCACCGGGCGGATTCTGTCCCACCGAGGAGAACTGAAAAGGCAGCTTAGTACCATTGCCTACTGGAAGATAGAAGAGGTTGCGTTATTCCACGGTGTTGCATCCTGCAGTGGGGAAGGCTAAGCATTGCAAAACACACCCTGTAAAACTACCTTCAACCAGCTTGGGGGAAAATGAGAACAAACAGCTTTGTCCCTTTTCTCTCTTAGTAAGAAAAGGCAGATGAGAGCAGTTGTGGGGTCCTGGTGTACACAGTGTGCGAGCATGAGGAGATCCCAATGCTCCAGGCAGGCAGGGAAGAGCCCCTCTCTGGAGAGACCCAGAGTACAGGTGTGACTGAAGAGCAGCAGCTTCCTCGCAGGTAAACTGCATCTCCAGAGACTGGAGTAATGAGGCAAACCTATATACCTGCCAAAGCTTCCCTTGCCTCCAAGCAGTTGAGGCTTTATTCAAAGCCCATTGAAATTAAAGCAAGGCTTCCCCTCCTGGCCTCCTTGGGGTCAGGCCCTGGCTGCCAGAATGAATCTGAGAGCAGAGATGATGAGAGGGAGACAGCCCTGCCTGTGGCATGAAAAGCAGGAAGGACTCAGGTGTGGCTGTGAGTCACGGGAGCTCCCCCCAGGTAGAGTGGCTGAGGATGCTTGTAGGCTGCCTCTGAATGAAAGGACAGGCAGGACCCTCTGAGCATGGACCAAGCAGAGTAAGAAAATACAGACGAGGAAAAGGAAGGCGGGGGGGGAGAAAAGGCATGACTTGCTGCTGCTGGTTCTCGGTACGGTAGCTCAAAGCACCCCCACCCCATGGTGCCGGACACTGTACACAGATAGTGAGCTTTGGGCAGGCTCTGTCTTTGAGAACTTAGGAGCTCAGTAAAAGGTGTTTGTGCGATGCAGAAGAGCAGCTTTGTGCTGCTGGCTGAGGGCATTCGGAATCTGCTTCTGGTTCTGCCACAATCTCCGTAGGTTATCTTAGATGATGTGAGCACTCCTGTTCATGGCAGTTGGTTAGGCATCTCAGGATCTTTACAAATTGGTCCCTATGCTTTCCATCATCTTCTTTCACTCTCTGAACATTGAGGTCCAGGAACGCCTTTCCCTCCTATATACATAGGACCTAGAGCAGTGAGACTCTGAATTTGCAGACTGTATGCAGACAGTGCTGATAACCCAGCTAAGAGATGGCTCTGGGAGACAGCGACTGACAGGTGACAGGACAGCTGAGAGGGGAAGCAGAATAGGTTGGTTAGCCAGCTAGAAAGCTGTGGCACGGGGGGTTAGATCCTTTCAAACTGAAGTCGGAATTACCCGTACCAAGTGTTTCCTCAGTCGCTTGGAAGGAGGAAAATTCCCATGATCGTGGGTTGAAACTGGCTGTAAAACAAGAGCATCCAGTTCAGCAGTCGGCTCCTGATGAGCTGGCTCAAAGGCCTGTGCCTGGCATTGCTCTATGAAACAGTCCCCACCAATTTGGAAGCAGCCCCAAACCAGAAATCTGAGCCCAGGGAGTAGAGGAGAGCCTGGTCTTTTTTTCTCTGGGTTCTAAGGAATGGTGAATAGACTTCTCATTTAGACAACAAAGCACTCTCACTGCCACAGAGCTGTCTTTAGCTGCATTAAATTGCCAACTCGGGTTTGGCTACGCAACGTAAATATTCTGCAGAGAGACCTGCAGGCAGAAGCTTGGATTTAGAGCTCAAGAGACACAAGTAGAAGAACATTTCTTGCTCAAGCACACGTTGTCTTAGCCAGTGTGACAGGCGTGTGCTCCAGGGTTTCGCTAGGTCATCATGCTGTGATGCAGACTAGTGCTGTGGTACCCCTTTTGCAAGACATTGGACTCCCGTAAGAGGGAGAGGGATGAATGCTTTGAGCTGTTATGCTGCCATCCTGTGGACTGCTTTTCAATTTAAGCAGTGTTTCTATTTAAGCAGTTATCTCTCATCCCCTCTGTGTGCCTGAGTCCCTTCTACTCCATTCAAAGACTTCCAAAAGCACAAGATGATCTCTCCAATCTCCTCCTGGCTTTGGCCACAATATTTGCAATGTCAGAAGAAGAAAGCTCAGTGGAAGAGGACAAAAAGGAGTGTCGAGCAGTTGAACAGACTGTTCCTCTACCTTTTAGGCAGCATTTGAAACCTTGTTTGTCTCCCTTCTGCCTCATTATGGCATCCCTGAAGGCAGATGCTCTATGATACTGTTTTTAATGACAAGAGCACTGGAAGGCTCCTTCAATTTAAGCAGGGCTTAAAAACTTATAGGTTCAACTCAAATCCAAGCTGTTTCTTAGTGTAAGTCACTGCAGTTAGTGCAGAGCACTGCTTGGGTAGCATTCCTCAATCCAGCAAACAGACTTGCCACTGTGGCACTGAGGCAGAATTTGCAGTGATCCAACCTAGCAAGAAAAGGGGTGTGTTACAAAACTAGCACGAGATATTCAAGGATTGTGTGCATATTATACAATGCAAAGAGTGGTCCTCCTTTTTTTTTTTCTTCCTCTCATTTTATGGAATTCCTTAGAAAAGATGCAATTTGAGACAGCACTGGACTTCACATGACACGTTAATAGAGCACAGAAAGCTCTAGAGAGTTAAATGATTATGGGTATATTGCATTATTCATCAGATAATCCTTTGCTAGCGAGCATGCAAGCTAAGTGGGTCATGTCTCCTGTTTTGCCTACTGATTCATTCTGTTCCCAAAGTCCCCGTCAATGTGGTTTCAGCAGCTGGATCCTTTCTGTCAGAGTGTTCCCATAAGGGTTCACGCTTGAGCCCTCACCCTGGTGGAGAATCCAGCGCTGCCCAATCCCCATTTCAGCATAGACGCTGTGTGCAATCATGTGCTTAGTTTTTTTGGACAAAGTAACTTCTTTGGTGAGTAGCTTTGGAAGGCAAGGTGTCTGTGCTCTCAGGAGGATGTAGATGTGTAGGCGGAAAAAACACTCCCCAAGTATTTGTATATTCAAAAGTCCCTTGCAGGAAGCGGCAGGCCACCGAACTGCAAGCCACTGTACAACCCTCACGCTGCTCTGTAGCTGACTGTATCAATAAACAGCACTCAATAAGAAATCTGGTATCTAGCAGTTGCTGTTGATCCCTCCTGTCTTTTGGCACATCCTTCAGGAGGCTGGGATGCTGGATCCCAGCTGGAAACCAGGGATCCCCTGCTCCCAGGTCTCAGCTCTCTGATCCTCCAGAGAGATGCAGAGGGAAGTCCAGAGCAGTGAGCAGCCAGGCTGTGGCACTGCTGCAAATGGCTTTTCCTTTCCTTTTGCCACCTCAGGTTTCAGCCCTGACCCAGACAAACTTGGCAGCGGTGATGGCAAGAACAGCATTGTCTGCTGTGTTCCCCTCATCACACCCCACTGTGCTCTTCAAACCCATGTTGGGCCATTTCCACCTAACCCCAAAGTTTTATGTAGAGATAGATTCAGCCCATGTAATTTTAGAAATAAATGTCAACCATCCCTTAAGGTTGAACACAGTTTTGGGAGCAGGGCTGAGGCTGTGGTCTCTCCCCAGCCCTGGCAGCTCCTCTTAGCAGAACATGTGTTTTTCCCTGACAGCACAGGGCTTGTAAAGCCCCGCAGCAGCTATAACCGTGAGGATGGTGTTTGGAGACAGGCTCCCTGCAAAGCCAGCCCACCACTGGCAAAATGCCCCTCTGCATTCTCTGAAGGGAACAGTCCCATTTAAAGGCTTGCGGAGGCTGAACTGGGAATGTCACCTCTGCCCCTGGTAAAGGGCATCCTCACCCCCGTGGGGCCAGGCAGGGCTGCCAGGCGTGGGCTGGTAACAGCAGAGAAGGGCAAAGTGGAAATCCAGACAAAGGGCTCAGTGTTGGGATCTGGGCTGTCCCCATGAAACCCAAAGGACAGTGGGGCAGGCAACATGGCACTTGGAATGCACCTTCAGGGGAGTGCGACTGCTAATTGCTGGCACATCCCTGCCCGCCATCTGGCTTTGCAGAACAGCAGCTGTAAACACCTGGCAAACACAGGCAGGGCCTCACTCTCCAGGGACCAGAGAAAATTTGGTTACTTATTTTGAGGTACCCTTTCTGTTCTTTTGCTTCTGCAGGCGTTGCCTTGCCTAGGCTTTTAGCGCTCTCCACCTCTCGCTTGGGAGGTCCTGACACTAATTTAGAAATAGGCAACTCTGGAGGCCCTGATGCTAATTTAGAAATAAGACAACTGCCATTTTTACAACTGAATGTGTTGAAAACAGTCATTCACTCCAAAGACTCATCCTGTAGAGTTCACGTAGTCAGTGTCAGAGCTCAGAAAGAAACTCCAGACTCCTGCGTTTTTAGGACACGATCCTCAGTTTATCCTTTCCCTGCAGGGAAAAAGTATGTTTTCTGGTGAAAGTAAAATCCTAATGCAGAGCAAGCCTAGTGTTGCTTTCACAGAGGGCACAGTGAAATAAGCTTCTAGTGGAGGATAACACTGACTAGTGACACATGTTAAATGTCCCCGATATTCACAAACTAGAGTTCAGTTGCTCCAGCTCTCCTCCGTGGGGTTGAGAACCTTCGCTGCCTTGTTTGATATGAAAAAACTTCTTAAAGCTCTGCAGGCTGGAGACAAAAACTGGCATAAACAAATGCAGAGGGACTGATATTGTCCAGGGGATGGCAGGAAATACCAGGGAAAGTAAATTTAGGGACAAATCATTAATGAAGTTCCTTTCCTATGCTGTGTTTGGAGGAAACCAGACCACCGTCAGGGTGCCGTACCTTTGGGAGACAAGAACATGGAAAATCTCTTCAAGTTGTCAGGCTGGTTCCACTCGTAGTTGTTCATCATAAACCGATGGTCACCTGGAAAAGCAGAGCAGGGCATGAGGTCGAGGAGGCAGTTGAGTGGCCTTGAGAGGGACGGGAGGAGGGGTAAGGGGGTAACAGACTGGAATTGCTTCCTCGGGTGCTGCAGGAGAGATGGTTCTGCCCTTTGAAAATAAGTTCCTCAGTTTTCGTAATTAATCTGCAGGACTCTTTGGCTGGGAGGTAGCTGCCCAGAGGTTCATCCTGGGATAAAAGAGAAAGCTCCCTCAGAGACGTAGCACAGCTGAAGCATTCGGCCATCCAACTAGATACACTATCTCCTGAAAACCCGTAAGGAGACTTGAGGGTTGGGGTATTTTCCTACCAAAATACTGCTGTGTGGCTAAAAATATATCCCACTTCAAAAGCAGTGGTTTGGGTTTGGCTTCTTTTGTGTGATTAACCTGTGCACAGATCTGGCTCTCGACCAGCAGATCTTGAACTGCAAGTATTACAAAGCTCAAGAAAGTCACTGTTGGGAGGGCTCGGTGGGTTGTTCAATGCTAAACCTCAGTTGCAAACAGCTCTTGGTTAAGGGCGTTTGGTTCAGGCTTCATACAAAGTAGATGAAAGCTAGCAGTTGATGCTCCATCAGTACAGTCACTCATAAAAACACTTTCTTTTAAGACCTCAAGTGTTATATAAACCTATTGCTCTCTGCAAGGGGGTAAATTTGGTTCCTGTGTTTAAATAGTTCCATTCTTAAGTCACTGAACAAACTTTTATGTTATTTCTCCAATTTATTTCTGTGTTATTTAAACTCCCTGGATGCTCTCTGATTATTTGTCTCCTTGCCACGCTACTAAGTAGGTACCTGTTATGACAACTAAAAGAAAGTGGATTCCCTTTGGAGTCTGCTATTAAGAAGGTTTCATTCCATTAATATAATATTTCTTCCTGGGAAGTTTTTTACACTAGAAGATCAAGCCAGTTGCAAATGAATTTGTTGCAATGACTCAGGGGGAGTCTGAGTTAATTAAAGCCATTAAGTAATTGTGGAGTTATTTCCTTGCAGTGACTAGATGCAGAGTGCTGTCCTCTTTCAAGTGTAACAGGGGTTTGAAAAATGGAGAGCTCTGAAGTTTCTGAGACTCACCTTAAATAACATTTCCCAACTGAGTGGGTACCACTGTTCTTCTCATTAGGCAGACTCCAAGCTGTGTCCATTAAATCCCCGGTAAAGTTTCTGGAAGTGCCCAGGTTTCTGGCAGTACTTAATTGTTGCCCTGCTCAGAAATGTTTTGACACTTGAATCCTACATTTTTCAAGTACCATTGAGGATTTCTGGCATCAGTAACATGGAGCAGGACCCTAATTAAAAGTGATCAAGTCATCAAGAAGTAGTCAGTCTTTATCCAGAGCTACTAGAACTGAACATATGCATACTCTTGTTGGTTTGTACAAATGGTGGAGTAAAATGTATTTGCTTCAGGATTGGCAAAAAACAGTTCAGCAGATGGAAGGTAACTTCCAAAGTAACTTGAAGGCAAAGAGCTTTTATGCTACTGCTCTAGCTTTTGGGAGTGCTGTGAATAGTCAGGCATCAAAAACCCTTTGGCATTATGCTATCAGAGCTTGGAAATTCTGCAAATCTCCAGGTGAACAAAGAAGAAAAAAAGAAAAATGTATCAAAGTGATTTTTGGATCTGAACTGCCTGTCATCTACTTGTATTAAGTTATACCCAAAATTCTCAGCAAACCTCAGCACATGGAGTGTTGAGAATCTGATCAGTGTTAAATGTTGGAAGACAAGTAATGTTAATTTCTGGTACTTCTTGAAAGGTAGGGAGAGTGTAAAAATCTGGCTTTAGCTACGCGTGGTGAGCACTGAATGTGATTCTTAACTTTTCTGAAAGGTTGGTTCTCTGTACCAGAAGTCCATCTAATTCATGTCTAATGGGGAGTGATGTTGCTAGATAAACATTAATGAACTGTTTGCAGTGCAGGCTCCTTGGGGCCAGGGACTTACTCTTTCTTTCCATAATGTAGGAAGGCAGCAGGCTGTCACTTGATGAATACTAGTGATTCTTATTACAGATCTAAATGTTTTCTGGTCCTATGTCACCTTCATTCTTATTGCTCTAGATTGTGAATGCCAGACAGGCTGATTCACAAAACCCAGGCTCTGAACTACATGTTGACCAATAACTGAGCCCATGTTGTTCTGACTTCTATGCATCTTTTGGGTTTTCAGTTTGGGTGGTTTTGGTTGGTTTTTTTTTTTTTTTTGGTTGTTTCTTCTCCTGCTCCTTTATCATATAATCTTGTAATGTGGATCTGCCTTTTCTGGAAGAAAGTTGGAGTGATTTGCATGGCTGTTGCCCAGGAAAAAAAAGGTGGTCTATTAATATGGGAAGAATGTCTAGTGAGTTCTGTGGATTTGAATGAAGTAACAGTGATCTTGCAGATTTGCAGCAGAGTTCCTCAGCTGTTTGTGTTGTATGAACTGGATTTCAGATTATTCCTGTGTCTTTTCAAATTACATGTCCTCCTGGACAGCAGGATGCAATTTATCCTCATGTTACCTATCCAGCTTCTTGACCTTTATTGTTCTGGCATCTGGGGTTCCACAATTATTAATAGATTATATCCTTAAAGCAGCCTGGTAAGATAACAATTAATTCTGATCCTTATTATTCTTTGTGCAAGAGGTCGTTTCATGGGATTAAGTAATTTGCCCAAGGTTATAAAGGCCATTTGTGAGAGACCTGGGAAGTGAACATCAGTTGTGGAGTCCCATTCTAGTGCCCTGTCCTCCTAATGTTATGTGTGAGCTTGATGCAAGGTAAGTCCTTTCTGCAGAACTAATTGGGAGACAATGAAAGTAAGTGGGTTCTGAGACTTGGAAGATTCCTTGCAGTGCTGTGGTATTGACCATGATACCTCTATTCACATAAGAAAGAGCCTTAAACATCACTGAAGCACGGGGGCTATTTGGTGCTGTGTTTTCCTTGAACACCTTGGCTCGGAGCAGGTGGGAAACAAGCCTGTCCCTAATGGAACATGCAGAGAAGTAAGATCAGAGAGAGTTACACCAGTTCAAGGCATAGCTTAACCTGAACACCAAAATGGAGACCTTTTTACTTGGAAAATCTGTTACTGGATTTTAAATGACAGGTGCTTGCAGGGTATTTCATGTTCCAGCCAGGCAAGCAGCGGCTGAAATGGGCTGTTGTAAAATGGTATGTCGTACTGGCACAGCAAATGTGCTAACTGAGCTGTACAAATAGGCTAATGACAGAATTTCAGAGATGCCTTATTGGGGTAATGTGCTACATTCACATTTTTGCCACTGCCTTCTCAATTTAGCTAGTGAGCCACTGAGTGGCCTTAGTATATGTTGGAGCCTGGTGCAAGGCAGAGTGTCCCTGCTGGCCTCGTGCAGGAGGGAAAAGTCACTGTTCTCAACCCCCCAAGAGAAATGTTGGTCTCAAGTCCCACATGGGAGGTGGCTGAACCTATTAAACACTGTGAAGCCATAACATGAAACAGTACGCAGGGAAACAAGGTTAGTTTGGGCTCCTGGGTCCCCTACACACGAGATACTTTAAATCCCTGGCCATTCAGCTGGCTCCATCCCCACACAGGTCTGGTAGGATAGCTCTGATATTCCAGAATGAATTCCAGCTACAGGTAGTGTTTCCCTCTCTTTTCTTAGGTCCTTGCTAACTTTCTCCTCTGTGAGAGCAGAGGGAGGGAGGGAGGGAAGGGGCAGATCTGAGATACTCTACCATTCTCTATGTGGTTCCTCTCTATGAAGTTGCGGCCAAGGTCGGCCTTGCAGATCTTCTCCACATGCCTCATGCAGACATTTAGGAGGTCATCTCTAAGGAGTCCCATGGATGGGCTCATGCTCTCCCCTTCAAGCAGCACGCTGTATGTTGGAAGAGATGGAGGGGGGACATAATTCCGCATCAAAGCTCCAAACTCCTGCCAAAAAAAAAAAGAAGGAAGGAGAGGTTACTGAGGAACATAAGAGATGGGGGATAGATCCTAGGGAACTGGCAAATGTTATGCTCCAGATAGTATGAAGTGCAAAGGAGAACAGTGAAGATGAGGGGGAAGACAAATATTCGGGCTGTGGGCTGTAGCCATCTACTAAAAAAATGGGCATTGGCCTGCCTAAGTTCATTCTTTACCTACCAGAGCAGAGACAGCTTCAAGGGTTGGTTCCTGCCATACTTGTGCATTGCACTGGAGAAGATTAACGCACCTTACACCAACTTGGGATTTGTCTTTGGGACAAATCCTGTCTTCATGAGAAAAAAATGAAAAGAATGTGAGATCTCAGTTACCTGCAGGAAGAGCACGGAGTCACTGATCTGGTGGATCTGCTCCCTGTTCTCCTTGTCCTCCCGCAGAAGCTTTGCCCTCTCTTCCAGCTCGTCCACAATTTCTTTCACGTTCTCTGATGCAATCTTTTCCCTCTGGTCCAGGGCAGCCTTCACTTCATCTCTCTGCCTCTCCAGGTCACGGATCAGCTCTTTGAAATGCTGGTCCACTGTGGCTTTCTCGTTGGTGGTGTAGTTCTGCAGAGGGAAGGGGTAGAGAGAGGAGGCAGCAGGAAAAAAGGAGAAATAAAATATTAAACTTCTCTGGGAGTCACTTGCTGGTAGAGGGATACAGAGGGGGATGTATCCGAACATTCTCAGCATTTAGACTGTGACTATGGAGGCTCCTAGGTATGGACGTCTTAGCATCAGAAAAGTTGTGCCAGGAGAAGTGATACTTGGTCTTGTGATAATTGTGTGCGTGTATTCTACAGGGCATGCCGTCTTCCTGATTATAAGAGCATATATTTTATTTCAATTCATGAGCTGCACTCTTAGGTGATATTTAAAAACACTGATTAACCTTATAAACCATGGTTCTGCCTCCTCAAGAATTCGAGGACCAAATTCCCACCATTTCAAAGGATGAAAGGTGCTGAAACACTTTTTACAAACCTGACCCCTAGGTCTCTCTGAAACATTCCTCAGGAGGACTGTGGATGTACCTATATTCAGAGTTTAAATTTCTAGGTCAGATTTCCAATAATAATAATAACAGTAATAACAGTAATAATAATAATAATAAAGCAGACAAAAAGCAGAACTGGCAAGCCAATGTCTGTGTACCACATAAAAGGGAGAAGAACGACTTTGCCTATTAATACTATGCAAATTTTCTGGGGTGTCTCCAAAGAGTGTTTTCACTGGTCTATTCAGGGTATAGATGAAGAAAAAAACCCACCACCATTACTCTATTCTAACCCTCAGCGTGGTGAAAGAATTATAAAGGAGCCCCGTATCAGTATGGAACTAAGCTGTTCCATTATAAACAAGATGTTTGTTGGTGTAACTGCATCTGTTCCTGTTGCCTTATCTCTGGTTGGGCAATCCAGAGCCCTTCTGGAGTTTATTTTTGCGTGTGGTCTAGCAGGGAAAAAAGCAGCACACTTTTGTTTCCGAATCAGCCCTGGCCACTGGTGATTGAAGAGCTATAAGGAACCCAAAGCAGGGAGGTGCCTTGGGTCATTTCGTAACAAGGCTGCCTCTTCTTGATCTCCCGCGGTATGTCGCAAGGTGACTTCAGGAGGAGTTGTTGTTTCCAAGATTGGGCATGAGTGAGGTTTGGAGAGTGATGAGATAGAGCCTGGGTAAGGAATGGGGTGAGTAAGAGCTGGATACGTCAGAGAAACTGAGAAAAGGAGGAGAGGGATGTGAGAGTGGACAGTGACGAGTACAGGAGAAGCAGAGAAGTGCGCTTAAAAGACGCTCCCATACGCACCTTGATACGGTCCCTCTCCTTCTGCCACTTATCCATTTCATCTTCTACCTCGATGATCTTCAGCTGCAGTTGCTCTTTCTGCAGCGAGAGCTCAGCCTGTGAAAAGAGGAGTCTCATGAGCTGGGGCTGAGGGTGGCCTACTTCAAAGAGGTGCTGTGCTTCCACTGAGGCATTTGGCCCTGAACAATAATAGCTGGGAGGTACAGGTTCCTGGCACTGCTTGAAATGGAGATCATGTGCTGACACTGGACAAGATCCCAGAGCTTCTGGCTGGGTCAAGAGATTCAGCTCCCTCAGCAAAGACTGCAGCCTAAGCACCCACCTACTAGGCTACTGTCATGGTGCCGCTTTTAATCACATTACAGTCATTAGCTGGAGGGGGAAGAGGCCTGTTTCAAAATTCAGCTGTGTGTGCAGTGAAGGGCCCATCCCAGGGTGTGCCTCTGCAGCAATAACAGTTTTCATGTAATTACGGAATGACGTTTGACGAGTGTTGCAACAAGAGGACGATGCCTCCGGCAGGAATTCTGTTTAGACAGGATTGTGGATTAATTTGCTCTGAATTGAGAGCTTTCATGTTATGATGAAGCTGGGGAATGCTTGGAAAAAAATAATAATAAAAAAAAAAACCCACAAAAGGAGGAGGGAGGAGGTGTAGTCAACCATGCTTGGCTTAGATCAGCAACTTCACTGGGATTCATTTGCATTTTGTTGTGCAGTGGCTTCCCAGAGAAGCTCAGACCAGACAACTGCATGCGAGGCAGGCCATAAACCTGGAGCCGGTGGAGGGCCGAGCAGGCATGCTCTGGTGTGACACGCCGGCTGGTGTGCACACCGTGTCTCAGGAGCAGACCAGGGCGTTTAGCAATGCCTCGCGCCGTTAACTCTGGGCAACCCCTCCCTGGGTCGTTCACATTCGCCACGTCCCTGCCCAGAGGATCATGACAAAGCCTTTGTTTACGCGTTTCAAGGTCTTTCTGTGTTTCATGTGTGTAGAGGTTGGTCACGGCACAACTATAACTACAGGCAATCTGGCTGTGGGACTCTTCCCCAGAGCTGCTCAGGAATTGGCAGAAATTACCTGTGTTCCTCAAATGAGCTACGTCACATTAGAAAAGTTCTGAAAACCTGCAGTTTCACATGGGATCCTTTGGCAAATGGTTGTATTGCCCAAAAGCACCTACATTTTGCCCAATAGAGGCAGGGGAGACGAGGGATGGATAAATCCAGCCCCACGGCAACTAACACAATGAGGTCTAACGCAAGGTGAAGTTCCCACCACTTTGCCAACCATCCAAGAACATAATACAACATGAAAACCGGGGCATTCTCTTGTAATCATAGTTGCCCTCGGGCTGGGAGTGTCAAAAATTTCAATTTCTTCATTCAAGGAATAGAAAACAGCATCACACAATGAAGAGCAGGCAACAAAGCTGTCAACCAGCTCAGACCAAGGATATCAGCCCAACAGGGCTCTTGTCTTGGTGCCAGTCAGCGTAGTGTCTGAACATCCTCTTGAGCTTGAATCAAGCACAGCTGCATCTGAGAGCCATTGACTCTAGTTGTTCTAATTAAGAAAATCTCTATTTATATAGGGAAAATTATTTTATTGTTATTTTATTGCCTTATAAAACAGAAGAAAGTGGGGACAAAAAAGGCAAATGTACTTGAAGGTCTCTCAATGCCAGAAGAGCTGCATCACACATTGACATTGTAATTGTCCTTGTTTGTTGAGAGGTAGGGGAGCACTGGCCCTCTAAATACTATCCATGCATCCTGATAGCCTTCAATAGCCAACTGAATGATATCATGAGCTGAAGTTTATATTCTACAGGGGTTCAGAACAGACAAGGATTTGTGATACAGGATCATCAGGGAACCATAAGGGTATCAAGATGAGAAAATTCGCTCTGTAGGATAAGTTTGATCCTATAGTTTTCACATTTTCAAGACAGTGATTTTGAGCAATGCATGCTTTTTTCCATTCTCATGTGCACTGTGAGATGTCCTGTGCATCAGGACACAAAGGTGGGCAACCAACTTTGCACAGCAGGGAAATGCAATGAGATAAAAGCATCTTAGATCCAGATATTCACTGCACTGCAGTAACCAGTGTGAGAAATTACACTATAATGCACGTTGTTTCCTTGAGCTCCATCCAGATGGTATTAATTGTTAGTAAAGTATAAAGCACATCTCCTGAGCAATGGGAGGTCTTGTTTCCCTCCTCATCCCTAAATATCAGGAGGTACTTATCAGAAGAAAGGAAGTGAAATCATACAGAGAAGGACTGGAGGGATTTTTTTTGAGAAGACCTTTCACAGCCACGTAAACACTCCCAAACACCAGGGAGTTGAAAAGAAAAGTAACAGGAAAAAAATTTCAGGCGATGACTCAAAGGTGGTGATAACAATATTATACTTTTATAGTATTTCTTAATTAAGATGAGTCTCAAAGGAATTTTGGAAACTAATACTTGCTCAAAAGTGATAGGTAACAGCTTGTTGCAGTTATAATAGCCCTTCACCCAGAAAGGTAGTCTGGGTGCCTCTGGGATGTCTGGGATGGGATGTAACAACTATTTAAGAGGAGACCCATACTACAAATTAGAGTGAGATTTATGATTTGCAAATGGAAATTACAGAGATAGTTCCAATAGCCAGAATGCAAATACCACAGTCATCCAGGTTAGGCTTGGGTTAAGACGCCCATACTGAGGGCAGAAGGAAACACTACTACAGACACCAGCAAGGGCAAGGGAGGTGAAGGGAGGTGTTTCATTGCGTGATAGTACAAACACTAAAACTAGTCTTACCGTAGAAAAAATGTTAAAATAGAGCTCCAGGGAGGCTATGGAATAGTATAAGAACTAGTGACGTGGGCACAAGGAGGTGAGCTCAGTAGGGGTGATCTGGACATGGACCACAACATAAGGGGGGTCAGCAAAGGAGACTTCATGCTGGTTTTAAGGCCCTGTTCAGTCTAGGACTGGCTAGAAACTGCTTTAGCTGTCCTCTTATATCCAGTGTTACATTTCCTGTAGGGTGTCCAGTAGGGACAGTCAATTTCTCTGCTTCATTCCCTGTGAAGAAACTTCTCTTCTTGCTTTCTTCATATTTCTCAGATTTTCCAGGGTCAGCAATCCCTGATCTGCTTATGAGAAGACCCACCCGGAACAAACCTTTTGGGTGAGACCTGGGGTTCAGAAAGTCCAAGCAAAAGATAATATAGCAGCTCCACCCATCGCGGGGGGAGTCCCTACAGTGCAGAAATAACAGTAACAGGGAAGAAGATCTAGGAAATACAGGTTTAGACCATTCGGTTTGGCTATAGCAAGTTGAGAAATGTTGGCACTGAGAGTCCTTGAGCTCAGAGAGGATCCTCTACTACAGTCTAAGTTAATTAGGACAGTCAAGAGGCCGAAGTGAAAGTTAGTGTACACCTAAACATCCACAACTGAACCCAGCCCTTCTGCTGTAAAAGACCTAGAGATGTGAGATTATGGGTCTTGCATCATGATGCAACTCATTTTTGCAAGGCAGCAATACAAGCATCGTCATGTCTTAATGCTCTGGGAACCCAGTCCCTGATTCAGGGAACACCCCTGTGTCACCAGCCTGGGAGAGCTATGCTAATTACCTGACAGCAGCAACTAAATGCAATAATGAAGCTAGAGAAGAAGTGTTTAAACTTGTTGTCCCAGTACAGGGCCTGTGTTGGAAATGACATGGCTGAGAAATCAGAAAATGGTTTTGAGACATTGTTTCTGCTTGTTTTGCCATTACATTTTTCTGTCTAAGCTTTTGTCAAGCTGAGGTATGGGTGTCAGCGGGTTACAGTCTCTGGGGACTTGGCCAGCATCCTGCAAAAATATCACTGGTCACTGCATGAGCAGAGGCTGGAAAAGGCTCTCTGAAGAGAATTCCTTAAAAACTAGTGGCTTTTCCCCTGCCATAGAGGCATTGATGCAGAATGCCGGCAAACAGGCGCGTCTGCTCTCAATCACGATGTGCAGCACAGCTTCCCCAGCCTCCCAGCTTAGGAAGAACGTCCTGTAACTGCACCATCTCTTTGGAAAGAGCATCTATTTTAAGCAGTGTCCGCAGAACAACCACAACTGGTGTAGATAAGGTCTAGCAGCCACATCGTGCCCTACCCTTCCTTCAGTGGGACAGGGCCAAAAATCCTTCCACTGGCATGTTGGTACACTCTTGTTGGCGCACTATTCAGATGGTGAAAGCAACCCAGAGAGGGCTCAGATGGAAATATCCCTCTGGATCCATCTCTGGGGACGGTTGACTTCAAAGGCCAGTTCAGACTCTGTGAAGTCTCCCCCTTTTAAAACGTCACTTTGTTGAAGTGAGGAACACCCAGCTCCTGTTTCTGCACAGCAGTCCTCTGCTGCCTCTTTAAACCTGCTGTACAACGTGAACTTTTCTTTAAATGTAAAGAATTAAAGAGAAAAAAAAAATATCAAAGTGCTTTTCACTAGAACTGACCTGACATGCTGAGCACTAAGGCTGGCGGTGGATGGTAACACTGGGTTATTTACAGCTCTGTGACTGGCAGGCATATGTGAAGTTGTCTCATTTTGAGAACAGGCCTGTAAAACAGGTTTTGAATGAAGGATCCCCTTTCAAAATGAAGGATGCTGTCTGAAAGGGGGGCTCTGGTTCTGCTGATAAATCAAGCTGGCCAGAGGGGTTTATTTGAGTGTACAAGAAGCTATTGACAATTCTGACTTTACAGCTGTGTGTGGTTATTACCCAGCCTTGCAGAGTTTTTCTTGGTTGTTTCTTGTACTGGTTCTTGCTACTTTTCCTTTAAATCTGTAGCAGGAAACTAATGCAAAGTGTATCTGGGGAAGACATTAAAGGCTTGCTGGGTAAAATACGCAAATACCACTGGGTGGAAACTCAGGAAAAATGTCTCTTGTTTTCCCTGCCAAGTTGTCTCCGTTGCACCCCCTGTGCCTTTCACTCTTGCCTGCTCAGCGGCACACCAGGAAAAGGGAGATGACTGATTCTCACCCCAGGCTCCTGAAAAGTGGAAGATGCTGCTGTTTTCTCCCTCTCTTCCACAGACAAGAGAGATCTCCGGCTTTCCACTGCTTGCTCAAATGCTCTAACCAGTAGGTGTCTATATACTGGCTTGCTTGTATTCTTCTCTTAAGCTGTACTGTCTGTGTCTGCTTTGTGGAGCAAGCAGAGTTACCTAATTCTACAGAAGGATCTTAAGCGCTCCCTTGCTTTCCCAACACTGAAGTACAGAACCTCTCTTCCCTACAGGGCTATAGCAAAGATAAACAAGATAAACTAATGAAAGAGAGGGTAGCCTGCATTAATTCTGCAATACAAAAGGAATAGATGTACCTAAACCAAGAATATTGCACCTTCTTACGTGACAGTTTTGTGCCTGTGCATTGCTGAGCAAGCAGACTGACAGTCAGGCCAAAGCACATCACAGCACAGAATTCCCCCTGCCCAGTTCTGCTGGAATCCTCTCCAGGTTTGGAGTCACAGTGTAGCCAAGGACTGGCAAATCCTTGCAGATAAACCAGTTGTTCCTTTATAACCAACACTATGTGAAAGGGTCTGTATGGAAACAGCTGTATTCTGGTCACCAGTCCAGTGGCATAGTTAGCAAATTTAGAGGCAGTAAAGCTACCCTGGAGCTGCTTGGAAGCCAAGCTGTGAAAACGGGCCAGGGATGGGGTTGACCTGATGTGGGTTTTTTGCTTATTCTGTCCACAAAGGCCAGCAGCACCAGCCACACTTTGCCACTCTTCCAATTTGTGGTCATATTCCAGCTCAGCTGATTTGCAAGACTTGAAAAGAATAGGTGGTGCACACAAGGGACTTGGAAATGTTCATTCCTCTTTGTGGTTCTTGCTAAGGCTCCACCAATGGTTAATAAATGGGGGCTAGGAGTAAACATTTGTAAGCAACAGCTATTCTGGTAATTGTTTTTGTCTGAGTGAATACTCACCCAAGTTACAACATGATCAAAACTCGTTGTGAGGAGAAACTTGCACATGTGTATGATTCATATTGATAAAGCCCTAAATCCTTTAGGCTTAGCAGCAGCAGAAACAGTACATGGGAACTAAAACATGGAGCTAACAACAGAGGCACAAGGACTCTATGAAAGAAATCCAACACAATTTAAACCTTAGGTAAAGTCTTTTCAGCCTAGCTATGGTTTCCTCTAAAAGCAAGATGTCCTAGATCCATCCAACCACAGGAAGAAGACTTTGCTTCCTCAGGGAGCAACTGCTAACCTCTTTTCAGTAGAAATGTCTAAGACGGATTGGACAACCTGGCAGACACTAGACACAGCTTTGTAAGAATTAGGCATATGCTATGTTCAGAGCTGACATCAAAAACACCAGAACAAGCAATTATGAAACAAACAACAGGCTGGGGAGCCCTGCAGGAATTTCTTTAAGAAAGACTCTCTAAGACATGGAAGAAACCTTGTCTGGTTTCAGCAAGGCTGCAAGCTGGAGATGACATTGCAAGAAAAGATCAGACATTTGTACAGGAAGACAGAGAGAAGCTCTAGATAAATGTTCTTTCAGCACATTAGAAAGAGTTAAATGGTTCTTCCAAGTTAAGAGTAACTCAAAATTTTCCAACAGAGAGTACTTGTATTTGTCTGTTCACCACATCAGAGAGCTGGCTTGGACTGTGCTCAAGACAGGGATTTAGCAGATCTTAGTGCCCTTCCAGTTTCTGCCACAGACTGTCTGTGTGACTCTAGGCAAGTTGTTTTGCATTACTGTTTCATGGGTCTCTTTTCTGTAATCTCTCCTGGTCTGTCTGCTTAGATCAGAAGGGCTCTAGGCCAGAACATGCTCTTAGTATGGGGTTGTGCAGGACTGAACATGGTGAGACCCTGATCTTGACTAGAGCTAGTGGAATAATCATACATCCACCCAGAAAGCAAACAGCATGAGGCTTTAACCAAACAAAGGTGGAAGACTTTCCATTAGAGTGAGCATTTTTTCATACCACCCTCATCTCCTTAGATGTCCGTCCTCTGAACCTATTGTAGTAACACTTCAGGGGAAATGATAATGTTTTGTGTTTGCACCAGCAGTTTTTCTTCATCGAAGCTTCAAAAGAATCTTCCCATAGGTGGGGCTTTACACTATTATATCCGTAACAGAAAAGAAAAACAAAAAGCCATAATCTCACTCTAAGTAGCCGAGATGGCAATTTTCAATGGTAACCCAGCAGCCACTAGTAACTTGGGCTGCCACTGATCTACCTGTACTCTGGAGGTCCTGAACCTTTCTGGCTGTGGGTAACACTATACAAACACTGTCAAAACTCGAGGCAGTTTTTTTAAAACTTAGAAAAGCAGGGCTTTGATTCAGCTTCTGCTGAAAGTAAGTCAGTGGTGGAAACCGAATTCTCCACCCCTCACCCCCCGACCTCCCCAAGCCATTCCGCTGCACGACACCAGTGCTGTGCTGCTCTAACCAGCCATTTGGAGAATGACAATCCTATCACAGCAGAACCCAGGCTACATCAGTTCTCCCCTGAACGCTTCCCATCCACAACCCCTGCATCCCAGAATTACATCACAGACATGATTTTAGGAGAGACTGTAGGCTGGAGAGCAAGAACTGGGGTGTAATTATTGAGGACCATTGGAAAGATTGGGAATGTGCAATAAAAAGAGCATTACCTCTTTTCCCGCTTTCTCGATCTCCACTGTCACTGTGCTGTGGTTCTTGTGCTCCTGGAACATGCAGAGGTAGCAGATGCACATCTGGTCTGTCTGACAGAACAGCTCCATGGTCTTCCCATGCACAGGGCATTTTCTTGCTTCAAAGTCCCTGATGGGATCCAGGAGCTGGTGGTCCCGGAAAGCTGCTCCCTCCAGGTGGGGCTTGAGGTGCAGCTCGCAGAAGGAAGCCTGGCATACCAAGCAGGACTTCACGGCCTTTTGCTTGTTATCAATGCAGGAATCACATAGAACATCCTCAAGCTTCACCCTGGGCCGTGACCCAGCCGCTCTGTCAGGCTTGTTGAAGGTGGATCTTCTCAGGTCCCCTGTCTCCACCAAAGGGAGAGAAGTTTTCTTCAGGTCCCCCATCTGCCCCCCAGAGAACAATGACTTCCTCCCTTCCCCTTCACTAGGCAAGAAGCTCTTTTTGGAATCCAAGGAGAAGAGGGACTTCCTGAGATCGCCTTTCTCCGCAAAGGAGAGGGGTGGTCTCCTCATGTCTCCTATCTGTCCGCTGGCATATTGCATCTTCTTTGAATCTGCTGAATCCATGCTGAAGTAGGTCGATCTCTTCTCATCGGATGACTCCACAAACTGAATGATGGGCCTCTTCCAGTCACTGCCAGAGAAGAGGGAGCTCTTGATTTGCCCTGTCTCCAAAGAAGGACTGCCAGTGCCCTTCATAGGTTCCTTCTCTCCTCCACCAGGGTTTGTGGTCTTCTTCGCTTCTTCTTCTTTTTTGGGGGCAGATGGACTCTTCACATCCTCTGGCTTCCCAGTGGTACCATTTGTCCTTGCTGCGCTCCCCGTTTCCATCGTCTAAACAGGGCGAATTGGCTTCACTGCTTAGTCTCTCCTCCAGTTCCTGTCTCTCAGCCCTCTAGAAAGCGGGTACGTCTGCCTGGTCGTTGTCTCAGCAAGGAGTGACGGTGGAATGCAGGAAAGTTTCTGCCCAAGTGACGCACCTGGGGCTCCTGAGAGGAGGAGGAGAGTGCCTGGATTCTGCTAGGTAGACGCAGGGAGAAAGAAAGAACCAGACGTTAGGAGGGATCAGAAGCTACAGCTGTGCAGTTAATTATACAAGGCAGTCCACACCCAGAAACATTCTTGTCTAACCAGGTTTGAGAGGAAGGGCTGTTTATGTACATAGAAATGTGTTGGGTTTTGTTTTTTTTTTTTTTTCAAAAAAATCATTTTCATTAGGATGTAGCAACCAGTTCGACCGCTTGTTTCAAAAATAATTTTGCTCATTGTTGTAACCAGGAGCTGAGGTTACCTCCTTGCAGAGATGGGCAGGGTCGGAGAGACCATGAGATGTTGAAGATGGGTTTGTTAACTGGGTCATACGCACAAAAATAATTATGGCTGTAATTAAAATGAAAGCCTAAAATAAAGCATTCTTAAACTGGGTTCCCCTGAGGGCTTACTGTATTCAGTAGGATAGGGAGGGGAAACATACGGATAATAGTGGGTTTAAAAGACCCTGTTATCTTTATTTTGATTTTGATGTTGGGTTTGTGCAAGGCCCATCCATCTGGTCCTAGAAATAGCCCAACCATGTATCAGAAGAACACAGCTGACCTGAAGGAAAAATTGGCTAGTCCTGTTTTTCCCACAGGCCATGTGATGTCCACTGATGTGACTAGCAGAATAAAACTCCCATTACCTATTTCATTGCATGCTCTCACTGAGATAAGGGTTCAGGTATCTTCTGTAGCTCTTCCTATAAATGTTCACTGAACTGAGAGACATACCTGTAGCATACTTGGAAGAGGAAATATTTTACAGCTAGATGGCCAAATATTTCTTGCAAGAAAAAAGAACAGAGAGTGTTAAAAATAGATCTGCCTCCAGTAGCTGTATTTCTGGGAAATGTTCAGCTTGTTGGAATCACAGATTTCAGAAGAAAAAGACCCTTTATAAGCACTGGTGAATTCCATCAACTTCAAAAGAAGGAAGTTGGTCTTCCACTCGTATCTTATCTATTTAGCATAGATTATGCTCTGAATTTCAGCGAGATTGCTCTGAGATTAATGCCCAGGGTGTAAATGAACCATGGCTTAATTTAATTTTCACAGAATGCAATGGTGGTGTTGCTGGAGAATGTGATTTTTATACTGTAAAAAATTCTCATTAGAAATTCGTAACAAAATCCCAGTTTGCTGTGTCTTAAGTAATGGAGGAAAAATCCAGGTCTGTATTTTGCAGCTCTTTTTCAGGTGTGGAGGAAATAGAGGTACAGCCCAAACGAGGAACAGCATACATTTTGGGTCTGACATGAGAATGAGATGGCCAGGAAGCGCCTGTCTTACAGATACAGTCTCTTTGGCTGTGCAAAATGAGAGAAAAGGAAATAATTTTTATTTCTTTTCTGAAATGCAGTTGGGACCCCTGGCTCATAGATCTAGCCCCTCTAACTGCCTGTGTGTTGTTATAGCTCTCTATATATGAGAAATGATTCAGTATACAGGGTTTCTTTGGATAATAGTTGTTGGGAAAGGCCATGCCTTTTGCAGTAATTTCTAATGGACAGGTTTTTTATTAATAGGACCATAGTCTTTCGTGAGTCAGAAGCATTCTTTGGCATAGGAAAGGGCAGTGTTATTTTTTAAAAACAAATCTCATAAAAGAAAGAGATTGAATGACATATTTCTTTCCCCTTGGCTTCCTGGGCCGAGCTGATCTTTACATCAACAGTCCTATACATCTCCAAGTAATTAAACATACTGGAGGGTGGAGGTGCCTGTTCTCACGTGTACAGAAAAGACTCAGCAGAGCTTTTCCAAGCTAGCACAAATACTTAAGAAATGAAAAACATCTATATGAAAGCGGTCTAACTTGGAAGGAGGTGGGATTTCTCTTTTCCTCACACTTTGTTAAGATTTTGGAGTACGTAAGGCAATCAAAAGATTAAGGACTGATTTTTTTTCATCTTGGTTTTACTGATGCAAATCCAGAGTAAATGACCTTTTATTTACTCCAGCTATTTATTTACTTACTCCAGAGTTTAATCCAGCTATTCCAGACTGATTTAGGAGTAACTCGGCTTGGGTGGAGGTTTATTATTGGTTCTCCTGTCCACACAGAGGCAAATACAAGACAGGCACCTTTCAATAATTCCTGATGCCAGCCATACTGGTGAAGTATGGCTAGGCTTGATATGGAAGACATTGCAATGTCTATCACCTAATGCCATGCCAGACTCTGTTGTCAGCCCTTGTGACAGTTGGTGTGCTCCATAAAGCTCCAGGTTCTGCTTTGGCTTTTGAATGGCATCTGTCCTTGCTGCTTAATTTTGGAGCATCCTCAGCTTATAAATCTTGTGTGTCAGATGCACACGTACCGACTAATGGAGCCAAGTACAAACTGGATTTCTTGAAAAGGAATCTGTTTGCTAGTAGTTTGGGCTGAACCTCCCTTGAGTCTGCAGAAGAAAGGAAGGACGTCACTCGCACGTGCCTCAGGAACGTTCCCTGCTGCTGCCAGTCACTTCTACGTAATGCCACTTCCAGGGGTCCCCTCTAAACCTCAGCTCACTCTCACAACATCCCATATGCCTGGCATTAGTGCCTTGGGCATGTCCTGCTTGCAGACACCTGTGAAACCACAGCACGCCCATGGCAAGTGTCACCAACAAGAGCTAAATGCATCCCCCCTGCTGCCACATGTCCTGGGACTGCAGCTGTGCCCACTCTTTTCCTTATCATCTCTCTGCGCCTCATCACACCTCATCATGTCTTTCTTGTGCCAAAAAATTGTTTGCAGATGGGGCACACCTCTCTCTTGTTATTTCTGGCCTTTCCTGGAAAACCTACTGTTCATACCCATCTGAAACTTGAGGGGCAGACGGTCTTCTTGGTGCTCATAACCACCACCAGTGCTGGCTAATGGAATCCCAGGTGGACTACTGGAGTTAAAGGGCAGTTTGCTAGTTAAAGGGTAGTTTCTTAGACAATTTGTGCTTCAGTGCCCAACCATATTTAGAAGACTTGTGCACACACATGTATTTCAGGCAATGTAGGAGCCAAAGTAAAGTACAGACTGGATGTCTCTTTATTGCAGGCTTTATCTTTGCACCTCCCAGGAGGGTGGCTCCCGATTTCTGTAGCATGAGTTCACACTTGTGTAAGCATCATCTGTGATTTTTGCAGCAGCCATCCCTACGTTTCCTGCAGAGGACAACTGTCTCCTATCTAGTGCACTGCGTCAAGCCGATCGCACAATATGCCCATGTCTATGCCTCTGACTCAGAGCACACACCCACGTTTGGCATCTGCAGTGCCTTTCATCTGAAAAACTCGGGGCGCTTTTCAAAGGTTCACAAATTAAACTTGACAACACCTTTGCAAAATAGGTCTGGGTTGCTAACCCCATGTAGCAATTAGGGAAACTGAGGCACGTACCGTGGAACTGACTGAAAATGTTCAGCAAAGGTAAAACTTTTTCTGAAATAGCTATGCAGCCTTTTTGCTTGCTGAGTCTCTTATTTTTTATGGTTGTGACCCCTCTAAATCCGTGACTTTTTTTTAATATTCCGTGATGCTCTTGTTCTTGGTTTGAACATCATTTTTTTCATTGTACATACACCAGGAATTTTGCTTGTACTAAAGTGTTTCTACAGTGCAACGTGCTGCACAAAAATCTTTGTGGGTAGGTACCTTAAAAAAATAAATTTCTCCAGGATGGAAAAAGTGAAAAAATTGGGTCCATTTCAAACTAAACAGAATAGAAACAGTTAAGCCAACCCTGGGGCACTCCTTTAGACAGGCTCCGGAGCAGAGTTTCAAACACCAATGACCGATGAAGTCACGGAGAGTCATAGAGAATTAGATCAACCAGCCCATGATTCACTGGCCCCGGTTCTCACAACAACTCCAACCAAACTAGGAGCAGGGAACCTGTCTGCTAATTGCCTCCTCTGTGCTCTACCCACTAATCCACGCTCCCTTTCACATCCTACATATTTTCAGTCCTTTCTCATTTCTTGCACCTTCATATAAAACAAGTCGACAGCTCGGAAGATGTTGCTCTGAAGTGCACGCAGGCTGCTCCTGCTCCATGGAGAGCACAGGAGATCAGTCAATCGAGTGTGTAGACACCATTGAGCAATGGTCACACGTTACCCAGCTCCTCGTGTTAACAGCAGAGCAGGCAGAACGAGTTCAAGGCATCGTGTCGTGTTCACGCGTATCAGATTCACTCCGCAGTGCATCCGGATAGATCTGTAGAGCCATCCTGGCAGAGGGGAAAAAACAATGCTGCAGGTGTGCTTAAAGCAGAGCTACAGATACTCTCAGAACTGTGATTTATACGAGATAGACTAAATTTATATGGCATGAACTTAAGTTCAGGTATTTCTGACAATTGGAGCCCACCACCTCCATGTGATAACCAGCTGTGTGTCTCCAAGTAGATGATGAAAGGAAGGAAAACTGATCCAGTAGGATCCAGTTATTTGGGAGGTGCTTTTCACGTTAGGGGGCATGCTGCAGTGACACCTCGCTGGAGATGGTCGGGACCTGGTTTCAGATACAAGGACTTAGATTTTTTTAGGGTAGTGTGAGCATCTGAATAGCCCCTCCAGGGTACCATGGCAGGTCAAACACAAGCTTCCCAGGGCTTAAATCAGGCCTGCAGGCTATGAGCTGGACCATGGGGAATCTTAATTAGTGGAACAAGTTACAGGTAGGATATAAATGCCTGTTGTGTAACAACGATACTCGGTGAGCGTGCAGAAGGAGGGTGATTCACTGAAGGAGTGAGAGGGTGTGTGACTGGACAAGGGCATTTACTGGACGATATGTGCTGCCTGGGGGAGGACCCCTTTCTAGTGGTTATGCTGAGTCTTCATCTTTGAAAAGGCTGAAGGGGAAAATGACTACTCAGCATTAAATTCATGTGGAGGAGAGGAAAGGGAATACCAGCTAAAGAGGGAAATCTATTTGAATTAAAGGACAGTGCCAGTGCTAGATCAAATAGGGTAAACTTGTTCATTAAACAATATAGCTAGAAATTAGAAAATGATTTCTAGACATCACAAGAGCGGAGTTCAGGGATGGCCTTTGAAACAGAGTCTTGGGCACCAAGACCCGAGCTGGATTCATGATGAGCTTGCTACAGTCATCAACACATTGCATAACAGTGTATGGATGATATTGCACGCCTTCGATGTGCTTACAAGACTTGTTGCACCATGTTCATATTGTTTTTAATGAATTAATTAAGCCTGTGTTTCAAGGCTTCTGCTGGTTGCCTGTAGAGGCCAGGAAGGAATTTTTTTTTCCCCTCTTTGATGATTAACTTGGTTTCTGTGTCATTGGTTTTGAGTTTTTGTTTTCTTTTCCACCTCCTTTCCATGCATTAGAGATTGGCACAACCTGAGATGGGGAAGTTGGGTGGAGCTGGTTGCACCTCTCAGGTGTCTGCTCAGCACTAAAACATGATCTCCAAATTTGGGATCAGGAATATTCTTTAGTCGGATTGGCAAGGACCACTGGAGGTTTTTACCTTCTGCTGTAGGATAGCATACTCTCTTTTGGCTTCTTTGGAGCATGGTCTCTGGCAGTTTTCAGGTCAGCCTCTGTAACCATGCAGACGTGATTTTGTGAATGGTTCCCAATGTGAACTTGAGAGATTGTGGTTCTGTTCTTGTTCTTCTCCAACCCATTGATAATCTTCAGAAGCAAAGCATACTAGAACAGAGAGATATTATTAACGTAAAATTAACAGTTCATATAATCTTATGGTTTGGGGGGCTGTAGAAGAAGTAATAAAATATTCCCTGATTTGCAGCTGGCAGAAATGAATTTATTGGTATCTGGATAGCTGCAGCAGATTCTATTCCTTCCAGAAAAAGATTTGGTCCTGGAGTATAGGTGCTAGCATGGGTCTAATGCCCCCAGATCTCTTTGTGTACTCTTCTGTGAGGATGCTCTTTTTTCTCTGATGCTTGGAAATTATAACTTTCAGCATAATTTGCTATTGTCCCCAGCAGCGGGTCAGGCCTAATTCTCTATAGGGTTGCATCTCAGCAAAATATGCCCTGTGTCAAACACCACAAGGCAGGGGAATGCCATCTCTGGCTCATGCCTCAGGAAACTAAGGCCTGCCAAAGTTGAAAAACATTGGTTTTCCAGCAAGCTAAAAGCAGAGACTGGAAATCCCCTAAGAGGGACTTTTGTGTCCCTGCTCCATTACTTAAAATCTTGTTTCCCCTCTGGAGCCTGTTTTACTTATCGATGAGATACAGTTCCAGCAGCTGAGCCACTGAGGAGGTTTCTGGCACAGATGGGAAAGGCTCCTAGGGCACATCTGGGGCAGGGCTTTTGTGCCATCCTGTCCACCCTGAGCAGAGGGCCAGTTTATCTCCCTCTGATCTGAAGAGCTGTGCTGATTGAGCTTGTCATATAGCTATCTGGGCTTCTAGACTGGGAGAGAGGTGCTGTGGGATGGAGCCCAGGTTGGGGAAAGGTTGCGAGTACTACTGGTAAGGGGTTTATTTGCAATGGGAGAGACTTGACAAGTCCACATTGTCTGCTATAGGCAGGTTTGGCATTGCACAGCTGAGTCTGGAGGCTCTGTGCTAAATGAGCTGGAAGGAGCTCTGCATCTGGCGAGGGATCACAAAAGGTGGTTATAAGGAGCATCACTACTTGCTCTTCCTTAGTCTCTTTCTAAAGGTCATCCCCTTCTCTGCAATCCCCCCCTCCAAGCACCCGTGCTCCCCTATGTTGGTAGCTGTTGCCCAGCTTCCCTGTGAGCGCGTACTCTCTGCCTTTGTGAGGTCAATGTCCCAGCTCCCTGGTGAGGTCTGGGAGCGAAAACAAGTGAAGCTGATGGGACGAGGTGTGACTCACAGTGCCAAGCCTGGAGGAGGCAGGTAGAGAGAAAGAGGGGAAACGTAGATGGATAAAGAAGAGCAAAACAAGGACAGACAGGGAAAGAAGAAAAAGGACAGGGAGCTATTAATAGAATCTCCCTAGGACACAAGCTGCTCTGAAATCCTCTGAATTTGGCAATATCAAGCCAAGCTTCCCTCCAGGCATGGAGAGCTGGTGCACGGAGGAGCACTCCTTGCCCTGGCCTGCCCTGGAGACAGAAACTGTGGCTCTGTCCCTCACAGGACATCCAGGCCCATGTGGCTACCAAGCAGCCCAGCATAGAATCATAGAATGGTTAGAGCTGCAAGGGACCTTAAAGGTCATCTGTTTCCAGCCCCTTGCCACGGTTCACCCACTGCCCTGAGAGCGTGTCTCAGGTGGGACAGAGGAAGGGGTAGGTGCTTCCTCCCCTTATACTGTGTTTGTTCATGGTCCTGCACCATGTACTGGTGAGGGGCTTGGGGGTGAGGGCAAGCTTGTGGGATCATCCGTAGCTCTGGTCAGCATGTTCCTTGCTCGGAACCAGTGCCATCTCCCCCAAATCTTTCTTCATCTCTTGCAAGAGCCTCAGTGTCTCAAGTGGGCGCTCTCTGCCGAAGGTTCAGCCTCCTGAGGTGGGCCCCCCTGCAGGGAAGTTGCTTAGAGGTCTGGTCCGAGCAGCCCCACAGCCCCACAGATGTGGAGGAACCCCAGCAGGCAAGGTCTCGGCTGCCCAAGGCTTCTGCCCTGCGCAGAAACCTCCGTTGGAGGTTTTGCCTGCACAGGGGCTGCTGCTCCATCATGCCAGGAGACAGCTCAGCGCCTGGGGAGCTGCAGCCTGACCCTGCTGGGCTTCCCTGCCCGCCCAGAGGCTTTAGGGGAGGCGGTGGGTGGGCCCCAGTCTGTGTCATTGTGGGGTTCCTGGAAATCGGAGTGCAGGACCGGGAGGGGAAGCCTGAGGAATGAGGCCACCACGCGCAGCAAATGACTGTGAGCTCAGCTCTTGTGTCTGGTTGTTCAGAGGAATTCTTGCTCTGAAAAGCCCCTGGGAAGTTAAATGGGAAAACATGTTGAAACAAGGACGCTTATTCACTCTGTGACTGAGCAAGACAAATATCCAGTGTGCGCGCGTGCGTGCGTCTCAATTTACTCCCCTCTTCCCTTCCTCTAGAAATTAATAGGACAGCAGAAGACAAATGTGCTAAGAGGTGAAGGGGAGAGACAGAGAGGAGGGAAAACACTGAGAGAAGAAAAGGGGAATAATTCTGTGAGAGTAAATGTAAAGCCTAGATAGGAGAGTGAACTTGGGGCCTGAGCTTCCCTTACTGACTACCATAAATACAGGGTAACTTGGCAGGGCGAGGGTCAGGACCAGACCTCGAGGAGGGTTAGCATCCACCACTCTTACTCATCAGGAGCAGCACTCTGTTGCATGCCTTGCCTGGGCTTGCTCGCCCTTGGTCAGCATTATCCCTCTGCAGCCAAATCCCACCCTCTGGTTTTAGGGTGGTGGCAGCTGCCTGGGAAACAACTGTGTCACACCATCCCCTTCTCCTGGTGAAAACAACAGGATCAGCAAGCTGCAGGGAAGGACAGCAAGGCTGCTTTGCTCTGGGCAGCAGCACAGAGCCTGTGTTTTGGTTGCTGGCGTTCAGGTGGAGGTGGGAGCAGGGGGCAGACAGTCCTTGGCACAACTTGTCTTCCCAGGTCCCTTATACGCTCCTGTCAGGGGCTGCTCCGTGTTTGGGGCTTGGGAAGGGATCTGCAATTCAGCAGGAGCATGTGGACACTGGCCCCGGCTTGCAGAAATGGGAGTGAAATTTGGCATCCAAGGAGAGCCGTGTCTGATGGAAAATGTCTGATGTTTGCCTTGGAAAGGATCTGGGGACAGGCTGATTTGCGGTAGCTCTTACGCCACCGGCGCTGAGCTCACAGTCCTTCAGCACCTGTTTACACCTTCTCCCAAGCCCTGCTGCTAAATGGCAGGAGCTCAGGCTTCGCCTCTCATCCTGCTATCGCCGCTCTCTGTCCTCGCTCCTGCCTCTTCGCAGGAGCATCCTGACCTGCACCCTCAATCCCCCTCGTACCTCCCTGTAACCGGCCTCCATCTCCCTGCCAACCCCACTGGGGCCTCATTGCCTCGCTCCTCCGTGGGCCTGGTGGCAGAAAAAGCTGTTCCCCTCTCCACCCCCACCCAGCAAAACTAACCTCGGAAGGGTTCTCCAGCTCAAGAAAGAAACCCCCACAGCAGGACTTAACTCAAGGTCAGGGGAGAGAATGGGCTTCTTGGCAACCCAGGCATGGCCACCCGCTGCATCCTTGTCCATGGGTGCCTGCCTGTCCATCCCATCCTCTCACCTTCCTCCCCAGGGCAGGGCTTTCTGTGTGGCTAGCGTGTGGAGCTCTCCTCCGGACTCGGTGGCAGCTCTGTCACTTATGTGGTGAGTTAAGTGCCCATAATAAGGTGCAGGGTAGCAGAGTAGACACTGGCAGCAGCAGCAAGGGGCACAGCCCGAGGCATCTGCCATGCTCCCTGCGTGCCAGCCAGCTCTGTCACTACGGCCGCCTGCTGGCCCCGCAGAACAGGACGGCAGGTCGGGCTGGAGAACTCTTTTGCAGCTGCATGTGAGCTCTGGAAATCGCCCAGCACCCGGAGGGCTCAAAAGCCTCGTGGTGTTCCTGCCTCCCCACCTCGCTGCCTCCTGGCAGAGCCTGCTCCTCCAGCAGCGAGCTGCTGGCAGAGAGGCAGGATTTGGCCTCCTCGTTGGTGGTATAGTTGTGAAAGAGGGTAAAATAATGGGGGAGATTCCCAGGCAGCCCTGGTGTGCTGGCGCTGCAGCTCCGCAGGCCGCAGGAATGCCAGGGAGTGGAGAAGGGATGCTGCTCCTTGTGCATGGGCAGGGAACACCTGGAGCTTGGGCAGCTCAGCGAGCCGTCTCTGCTGGCTCCGCGCGTGCGCCATAAAGGCTGCTGGCCTTTATTACATTAATTGCATTGAAGTTTGAGGCTCCGTCAAGCCCAAACGCAGCCTCACGTAGCGTCATGGGGCTGGCTGGCACCCAAAAAAGGAAAGCCAAGGGGGTGGAGGAAGATTGGGTGAGAAAGCTGCAGGCCTGGGGCAGCTGCAGCTCTCTCCTGGTGCAGGAAAGGGCACGCTCGCCCCTCGCCTCACGCTCCCTGCGCCCTGGCACCGATGGCCCTGCCCTCTGGGCTGGCTGGGACAGCATTTTGGCGTGAGTTCCCCATGTCAGGGAGGACGCGTTGCTACCCAGGGCCACCTCTGCCACTACAGAAGAGGGAGGGGGCAGCAGGGGGTTGCCCTCACCCACTTGCTTGTACCTGCCCTGGAGACCTTGGTCCTGTGGCCCCAGGAAGGGGCAAGAGGCAGCGTGTACGTGTGGGCACACACGAAGGGACGCCCTCAGTCTTGCTGAGGAGAGCACGCAGCGCTCACCACCCAGCTGAAGAGCAGCTGATTTGTAAAAAAGGGGTGTTTCTGATGGGTGAAGGTCTGTTGGGGATTGCTGGAAGGTTCTCACGTCTCTCACTTGAGCCCTTCTTCTGTGCTCAGTGTTCAGATCTTGCCCATGCAGCAAGGGAATATGAGACAGTGACTGCTGAGGTCCCTCCCTTGACTTTTAGCAAGTTTTTCACAGGGCAGGGCTCTCTGAGCATCCCAGTGGTGGGGGGAGACCCCAGGCTAGCCGGTGCAGCCCTACTGGCCACCCAAATCTCCCCCTCCCCTATGCCACATCTCCAAGCCTCCCCCAGCATCCCCTGGCCCATCCCAGCCCCCCTTATCCTGCTGGTCCCCTTGCCCCATGCTGGCGGGATGTGGAAGTCCAGCTTGGGAGTACGCAGGAGGTGCTTACTCCTCCTCGCTGACCTTCTGCATCCATGTGCCCACACACTGTCCTGTTCAAATGCTCTCCCACACAGCCTGCTTGTGCGAGGAGGGTGCCACAGGCGCTGAGCCCCACTTTTCCCCTCCATGCTATGGGACCGGGTAATTTCCATGGCTCTGGGGCTTGTGTGCGAGCACTAAATGTGGAGAGGGGAGCTCAGAGAGAGAAGCTCACTCGGCCCCCGCTGCTCCCAACCCCGGCCAGTGATGGGGCGAGCATCCTTAGGGCAGCCCGCCGGGCCCGGTGCTGCGGGGCGAGGGCAGCCCGGCACGGCTCGCCAGCCACTAGGTGTCCTCGGTGGCCCGCACACGGTTGTCGGGAGCCCCCGCGGGGAAAGGGGCCTCCAAAAAGGTGGGCATGCTAGAAAATCCCCCGCCGGAGAGGTCGGGTCAGCCCCCACCCCCCCCACCCCCAGCTGCCTGTCCTGCCTGGGGATGAGCAGGGGAAGGGGGATGTTATCTCAAGACCCCATCTTTGGCGGCGGGGTGGATGCTTGGACCTGCCCAGGTCTGCATCCTGGCGGGATGGATCGGTCCCTGATGTCCCTGGAGGTGTTGGTGGGAGGGAGGAGGAAGGTCAGGGACGGAGGTCAGGGCTGGAGCTTTACTGAGTATAATCTTCCTGGGTTTTTTTGTGCTCTGCTAGGAAGGTAAATCCACTGCCAGTGAAAAACAGCCAGCCCGGGGGTGCAGAAGAGCTGCTGAGCCTGGCCCACAGAAGCAGCAAAGGAAATCAGCCTGTGCTGGAGCCAGCTCCCCCCTTGCACTGCTCCCCTGGTCAATGCCTGGTCCGCAGGGTCCCGAGCGGGGCTGCTGGGGTGAGTGCTTTCATGATTAATTGTCAGCAGGTACCAAGAGCTCCTTGGAGGTTTGCCAGTACCTCCTCTTCTCCTACTCCCTACTGGAATGCTCCAGATGCTGGGAAAGGATGGTTGGTTTTATAGCAAGGAAAACACCCCAGCTTCCTTGCTGTGGGAGAAAAGCATGATACAGGAAATCTCAGCTCTCCCAGACTTGCTTTTCTGTCCTAGAAAGACCTTATCCCGAAGCAGCCTGAAATAAATGCTTAAGAGAATATGCAGTTGTCTCTATAGGGTGCCAGCAGGGTATTTCCCAAATGCCTTGCAGAATACAGCTAGCAGCTTCTCCATCAACATATTCCCCGCTCGTTCAAGTCGGCTAGTTCCTGCACTATCTTATCAGCACACTCATTATACCCTCAGAAACACAGTGTAAACATCTCCAGCAAACTGCTCTTGATGACAATTTCCTTGCCAAATAAGCCACTTCCCTGCTTGAGTGATGGTTATGAGAGAGGATTTTTGTAACTGCTGCTGTTTGAACAAGTGAGAAGTAAATACAGCTCCCTTTCTGGGAGCACACACGTGCACCTGCTCTGCGGAGTTTCATCACAGGCAGAGATAGGAAAGTGTCTGTGGGAACTGCTCATTAAAATACTGGCAGCTCATCACTACTGCTTTGTTCAGTTTCTAACCTGGAATTTGGCTGAGAGAGGAAGATAACACTGGCAGAAGCTGCCAAGGGAACTTTTATAGTCCAGGCTGTCAGATGGTTGGTTTTACATCTTATTCCAAAAGATGGCACCTCCGCTGGCACAGCATCTCTCCTCAAGCACGTCAGGGTACTGACACGGGCTGTGTTGGGAAGAGATTGGTTGTACTGGGGATGACAAAAGTGCAACGCTGCTGCTGGGCACCAGTCAAGGAGCAGAGTACTGCTATGCTAAGCAACGGGAAGACGACAGAGCACTTGCCAGCTTGAGCCCCTGCCTGTCTCTGTTTTCATATACTGCCATGGCTGCTGTGGGATTTAGAGCAGTCCTTGGGCTGCTCAGCTTCCCAACACGTAGTCCCCCAGTTGGGGATTCCAAGTGCTTCCTGTGCTCTTCGGCATTTTAGCTCAAGCACAGCCTAAGAAAGCCCTTTCAGCTTTCCCTGATGTTTACTCCTCCACTGAGTGACCCAGCCTGCCCCATCTGAGCCTGTACAATCTGGCAGAAGCTGAGCTCTTGGCTGCATTGGCTCTCCTATTCAAAGAGAGAAGGAGAGAGGATGGGGAGAAGGGGAAAAAAACAGAAGCTAAATTAGTCTCCCAGCTGGTAGCAGAGCTTCCGTGCACTGATTCCAGAAGCCTGTCCAATTTCTTCCATTACAAGGCTTTATTGCAGACCCTCACAGATCGCTTTGAGCAGTGCTCCTCTCCGGGAGCCCTGTGCTAATTCCTCCCGCGGTCTGGGCTGGGATGGCTTTCTCAGATGGGCACATTCCTGCCCTATTCTGCCTGCGTCTCTCTCTTCTCCCAGCTCAAGATTTCACAAAGATGTAGTCTTTTTCTTCCCTACCCCATGTAAATAACACCACATATGGCCAGGAGCGGTGTGTTCAGCCAGCGGGACTCCTAATGGGAGCCAGTGCTAAACTGAGCAAACACTATGGTTCAGGAGCCTGGCCTGATGCCCACCTTAGCAGGCTGAAGTCATGCTTTAAAGATCAGGCAGGAACATCAGGAAGGTTTTTAGACAGGAACTCAAATACAGATTAAAGAGGGAGAAAAGAAAATCCCCATGGTGTTCTGTATTGATTGCTCTGGTTTGTTTCTTGCGGTGATGTAATGACAGGAGGCAAATTCCTGTACTGCTTCTTGACCCCTGCCACAGGTTAGAGCAAGGCACTGGTTATAGAGCATGGTTTGTACCATTGGTGGTTGAGGCACCATCCCTGGAGGTGTTCAAAAGACAACGTGGTGCTGGGAGACATGGTTTAGTGGTGGTGTTGCATTTCGTTTGTTGTGTGGGTGCTTATTTTTGTCAGAGTTAGGTTGATGGTTGGGCAAGATGATCTTGAAGGTCCCTTCCAACCTAGAAGATGCTATGATTGCTCTGTGTCTGCGTTAGCTCTTTGCACCTGTATATCTAGTAGTTGCTGTTATGGTGACTGAGAGGAAGGTCCAACAGAAACTAAGATCTAAGTGTACACCCTTGGGTTTTAACTCTGCTTTTTGGAGCAGGAGGAATTAGAAGCAAGAGAGAAGGTGAAGCCTTGTCCATTCAGTGCTGAATCCCAGTTTCAGCCGATCCCTAGTTCAGGGAACTGCATTTCATCATTTCACCATTTGCAGCGTGCCCTGCTTTCTGGGCAGAGGATGTATTGCACCATGCAATGCAAGGTCTGTCTGATGAGGTGCAGAAACAGCAGGCTAGCTGGAAAATTTGCTCTGAGATGAGAGCTGAAATAACTACCATTCCCTGAGGGTATATACAGTAGAAGGGGCAATACAGAGCTTTAGAGTAAGAATCCTCCAAGTCTTGACATGCCATAAAAGGAATCTATTAGACTTAAGATCGGTGGGGAAAGAAAGACGGGCTGGTCCTGGCATTGGGTGTGGGGGGTGGTGCTGTAGATTTCCAGGGCCAGACATGGATCTGGGACATGGACAGAGAGTCTTGCATAATTATTTGCCTGATACAGGCTGAGAAAATGTGTTCTTACTCTTATTTAGCGTGAAAAAATCAACGTCACTGGTAACACTAGGAAATACGTTCTGGCATGTGATAGTGGGTGAATTTCTTCACCAGCGTTCACTGAACCAGCGAGGAAAGGTATTGTAGCCCTGGACTGGGTTTTGATAAGCGATGAGGGCACCGTACTGAGAAAGTAACCTTGGATTCAAAGATTAACTGCTGATTCAATTAAAATGAAATGGAAAGACAAACAAAGCCTGTAAATAAGGTTCTTGATTTCCAATAGGCAAATCTTTGTTGGCTAAGAGAAATCCACAGGAATGAAAATTGGACTCAGGAGCTCAGAGGAGGCTTGTGATTTTTCTAAGTCAAAAAAGCAAAGTTCAAAATGTTTGAGAGGTGGGGGGTGGGGACTCCTTCCAAGGGAGGTTTCCAGTTCTAGCTAGATGAATAACCACCTCAAAAAGGATGCTAACAGTAATCAGAATGCCCGCGAGGGATGGAGAAACAAGTCAGATCAGCAGAGAAAGCAGCAGCTTAGAGGTCGGCGTGTGGAGGAATCAATGAGAACTGTCAAAAGCCGAGATGACTAACCTCGCAATGGGTGTTAAAATAACCAGCCCTAAGTTCTTCAGGTACAGAGAACAAAAAGAGCAAGGAAGGAAGGAAGAAATGGTGATGCTTTGCAGTCAGCATGGGGTAGAGATTAAGGCAGGTCTAAATATTGCCTCAGAAGGACTTAAATATCAGTGGGGAAAGGGCTAAATGTGGGGCAAGTGAAGACAAAGGTATTAAAAGGGAAACTGCCAAGTTCCTGGTAGAGAAAAAATTCAGAGCTTGCTTTCTGGTGGGGGAGATTTAGGGAAATACTTTCTGCCCTCTGCTTCTAAAAGAGGAGGAAATCACAGATCCTTCATCACAATTTTTAACAAGTTTGTGTCATCTGAGTATTACTACAGGACCAGAACACCTAATTCAATATTTACAATTAAAAAGCGGAAGGGGTGGGGAGAGGTTATCATAGATGACTGCAGAAATGGGACCTCACTCCTCGGCAGGAGATGTCAAAGAAATTTTTGCAGGAGAGAAGTGTTAAGGCTATGTATAAATGGAAAATGAAATTACTTGTGGCTGCCTACAAGGGACTAGTTGTTTTTCTATCTAACTAGTTGTTTTTCTTTTCTAAAATAATTCAGCTTGTAGATAGAGCTTGGGGGGGGGGAAGAGCCTCTCTAGCTTGCTTTAGTATGAAGCCTGAGCTATTTTGAGGGAGTGTGTGATACGGTTTCTCCTAGTGCTACTCTGGTAGATCCTTTCCCGTTCCTGGAGGAGGAGACAGGGCTTCTGAGAAATACTCCTGCTGATCAGCTTACGTGTGTGCTGTGCTGGGAGCGGTGGGCATGGAGGTGCTTTACGCTGTGGTTGAATCACGCAGGTTCCCAGCTGAGTCACCAGGGAGTTCTCTGCGCAGCCCGTTTCTCCAGGGGTGCCTTGACCACCTTGTCCACGGCATGGGGTTGGGGGGGGGAGGGGGGCCACCGGGTTCACCAATGCCCTTCAGTGGCTGGAGTGCTCCCTAATTGCACGATGAGAGTCTGGTTTCTGGGTCCTCTCTTGGCTCTCCTGCCACCGGGCTGCGTGGCCATGGGCGTGCTGTGACCCCCTCCCTGAGATTGCGGTGCGAAGGCAAAGGAGGCCGGAGAGATGCCGAGTCTCACTGCTGTTACTTCCCACCCCAGTATTCTGGTCTCTTCCTCCGCTTCGCTGCACGCTCCCTCTCTCTCTCTGCCCTCATAACTCCCAGTAACCCCAGTCTGTCCTTCCCCTTTTCCTTACTTTCTCTCTTCTTGCTCGGGCACGTTCCTGAGCAGGCCAAAAGTCAGCGTTGCTTCAGGAGGGAGCCCCTCGTGCTCTCAGCAGTGACAGGGGAGGAGAGGAGCCAGCTGTCAAGGAAAGGAGCCCGAGAGAGGGAGAGGTGGAAGGAAAAGGGAGAAGGCATGATGAGAGGAGGAGAGGAAAAGTTAAGAAGAAGGAGGAGAGAGAAAACATTTCTTGCTCTTATTTGTGGGAAATCTCTCTGCTGTCCGTTAGCAAATTTCTCCTGGTTTTGCAGCAGCTGCAGCCTCGAGCTACAGCCTGGAAGCAGGGGAAGATGAAAGAAAAGGAAGAGGTAGGAGAGGGCCCAAGCCTTGCTAAACCAGTGGGATGTGAAACCCGCAGTACTAACTGGCTGTCAGCGCTTTCTTACTGCTCTCTGCCACTTTCCTGGCAGTAGTTTTGAGCCCAGCAGCGGGGTGAGCCTGCAAGAGAAGGAAGGGGCTGCAGAGAAGCAGCGCGGAAAGTGATGGGGATGGGAAGGAGGGAAAGGGCGATGGGGGAATGGGAGGGGAGCTGTGCTGCCAGCAGTTTCCCGCAAGCCCTGCAGGCACCTCAGGGCCCAGCAGTGTCCAAGGACTATAGAAGACTCCCTTTGGGGCCTTTCTTTGCCAGCCAGGAGTTTCTCCAGGGCTGCCTGGTACAGACAAATGCTTCCTCTCACTGCTCTGGCTGGCAGGGAGCAGCTCGACTCCTGCCTGCTTTGCCCCTTGGCACGGGAGGAGCAGATGGGAAGATATTCTAGCTCAATTGGAAGAGTCTGTTTGGAGTTTGGGGGTTTTGTTCTTGGTTTTTTTCTTTTTTTTTAAAAAAAAACCACAGTTAATGCCTCTAATATTAAGCTGGGCTGCTCATAATTCTCCTCCAAATCGTGCACTGAGCAGGCCTGCTCCTGCTCTGGCTGAGGGTAGGAGATGTTCAAAGTGCTCCTGCAGGGCAGGGGAGGGGGTTGGCAGCTGATTGCTTCATCATCTCTCTCAAAGCTGTTTATTGACCTTGCAGCTCTACCATCTCTGCTGTCCATCCTGGCCTGTGGCCTCTGCCTTACTCGCACCCCCGTGAGTCACTTCCTCAGCCAGTTTAAGGATGTTTTTGTGGGGGAGAGCACACCTGCCTTCTCTCCAGATGCTCTCTATGGGCCCTTGTGCCAAAAAACGACCAGGTTGGTCCCACCCGTCCTCAGAGGGGCTGTGAATATTCACCCCCAGCTCTCAGAGAGGAAGCATTCCCTAAATACCAGGCAGGGACACAAGGTGTTATACCAGCCGACAAGTCCTGCCTGCCAGGATTAATCATTACACCGAATGTAATGCTTCCACTAAACCCTGAAACTGCGTTGCCTCCCGGAGAACCCGGGTGACTTCGGTGAGGAGCTAGGCGAGACCTGTCCTGCCCTTCGCTGTCCTGCCCTCGAGCGGTCCCTCGCAGCAGCACCAGGGAGGCAGGAGCTCTGCCAGCGGTGCCAAAGGTTCCCCAGTGTTTGCCGGTGCCTGGCAGGAGGCAGCCAGCCCGGCTCGGGACCTGGGCTCCTTCTCGCCACCAGCACATACCACAGCAGAGCAACCCGACATGGGGAGGCTGCGGAGCTGCCGTAGCCTGAGCACATGCCTGCCACACCGTGCCCGCCTCCCAGTGCCCCCGACCCCTGCCTCCCTCTTCTGCAAGGGCCCAGACTGCCTGGCATCTTCTGCTTCACAGCTGGTGGCTTTGGTGGCGGGGGGGGGGGGGGAGGTTTTGCTCCAAGGCAGGGAACAGGACTGGGTCTGTTTGGAGCTTGTGTTTTGAACGGGGGGCCCCTTCTTTCTGACCCCACCTCCTTTCCCCTTTTACGAGAAGCTGGCCTCTTTCAACTGACAGCAGGGCTTTCCTGCCAGGCTTGTTAGCTTTAGCTGGAACAATTTCCTTTGAACTCAGCTTGAATTAACATCTCCATGGCAATAGGATTGGGGCTTTGTCTCTGGCAACCTACCCTTCACCCTCAACAAGAGGTTCTAGCAGGAGGTGGGAAGGGAACAGTGTGCCACCCTGGCCAACACCACCACCTCTTCCTGGGGGAGAGCAGAGGCGTTTGCCGGGAGGACAACGTGAGGATGATTCTACTGTTCGTAACTTCCCTAGAGGAGGGGAGGATCGGGGAAGCTGCAGCAGATGCTGGCAGGTCCTTGCTCAGTTTAGATTAACTTGCTGCATAATGTGCCAGTGAGTGACTGTGTGTGTTGGGGGTAAAAGGAAAGCAGCTTGTTTCACATCACCATAAACAATCACAAACAAACAGTTCGGCTGGGACTGGATTTCTGTGGTGCTGAGTCAATGCAGTGGAAGGAAAACAGTGCTCCTGCTTTATCCAAACTCAGGGTTTTCCCTTCTGCTCCGTGTTGTCACCCCATCTCTCCCACAGCCACCCGGTTCCCCACCTCCATCTCTGCCCTGTCTGCTCCTTCATGGCTTGGGCATCTGCTGCTGCCAGAGGCTTCTTGGTCGCTCTCCCGTCCTCTCACTAGGTTATGCGATGCACAAACGTGTCATACCATAATACCTCCTCTCCCCTGCACTATGAAAAGGCCACATGCGAGTCAGTGACCATCTGTCTGTCTGCTCATCAGCTGCTCCTCCTTGTTGCTCCCCTAGCTTCCCCCAGAAGGAGGATCCCCCTCTTCAGGCTGTTATGGAACTTGACCTTTCCAGTTATGCTAACTATACATCACCCCCAGCCCTGGCAACCCGGGCACCAGATAAAGGGCCATTTTATTGCCTCCCTGTCTCACTCCTACTCCCAGCCCTGGCCCACGTGGGTCCGTCTGTTTGGCAGTAGTGGGCTCTCACTAACAATATGGGTTTTTTCCTCTTGTAGAATGAGAGGCTGGTTTTACAGCCAAGTCTGTAGGTGGGAAAAAAAGAGGCCTTTTCCTTTGAATGCTGGGTAAATTCTTTGGGAGCTGCCTCAGGGAAATCCAATCTAAGTTTCTTCTTTTGGGGGGCGGAACAGGGGGAGATGTAAACACTGCAGCAACCAGTTCCCTTTCTCCTGCTCCTCTTCTTCATTCGGTTCCCTGCTCCTAAATACCCTGGGAAAGGCCATGCTCTTCCTGCTCCCAACATCCTGGGATGGGCTGCAGGTGTCTGGGCAGGGCAGGGAAGCCCCAGGTGGATGCTGTGTGGCCAGAGGGGTTTTCCAGGGCATTACAGTGAAGTCAAGGTCATGGTTGCTGTGGTCCCTCAAGAGGCTCAGGGAGCAGAACAAAGTCCTTTCCAGTGTGACATGCTGGGGTCAGTGGGGTTTGGCTGGGTACGTGGGGAAAGGAGTGCAGGGACAATACCACAAGGCTCAGAGCTCTCAACTCAGGCTTTGCGAGGCAGTTCTGCTTGTTTGATTTCCTTTTCTACCTCCTTTTTCCCCCCACAGAGCTTTTTCTCCCTCCTCCAACAGGGTTGCTGCAGCTGGATCGCAGCAGGCAGTTTTCAATCTCTGTTAATGAGAAACTCCTGCACTTTGTCCCTTGAAACGGAGCCACGTTCGCCACGTGATTGTGGGGAAGGGCTCCAGCTAAGGTTACAGCAAGTAAGAGAGGTGAAGGGATAAGCTAGCCCCCCTTGTACACATGGTTCCTGTGCTAGGGGCTGAGCCGGGTTGTGGGAAGGCACCAGCTGAAAGCCAGTTGCTGGGGGAATCAAAGCCTGTCTGGCCTCACCCTGCTGACCCCGTGCTGACTCAGCGGGCTGTCTGGATCTCTTCATACCGGCGAAGGGGAATTTATCCCCCTACACTTCCCACCTCCCCCATCTCCATCCTCAGCTGTGATTAGCACACAAGAGCCTACATGCATGCACAGGAGCCTCTAGGCTCCTGTAACTGTGACTCACAAACCAGTGGGATGGTTTCCTGGAGCTGGAAAATAGGGGTCATTCCTCATCTCCTGGTACAGCTGGGTTAGCCCAGTCCCACAGGAGCAGCTTTTGGTCAGGGACAGAGAAACCCCCAGCGTTGGTCAGCTGGGGCAGACCCTCCAGCTGCTTCCTTGGGGGTGTCACTGAGAAGGAAAGGGAAATCTCTTTTCTGAAACCCAGTCTTTGCTCCCAGTGGTGCCACAAATCTGCTTGGCATCACTGGGGGTGCAGCCTTCCCCACTAATCCAGCCCCCTGTTGCAAAAGCATTTTCTGAGCATGCTTGCAAGGAGTGGGGCCCCCTCTGTGCACCCCGTCAGGGTACAGCATGTGCTTCGTGAGCTTCTGTTCTCAACAGGCAGAGCACAAAGTGCCAGGCTCTGCTGTGGTTAGTGCCTCTTATCTCAAGCAGAAGGTATCTCTTTTCTTGCTAATACAGACAAGAGTGCCCTGACCCTTTTGTGGCTCCATCCCAGCCAGGGATTCTTGTTCTTTTGCAATCCTGCCCCACGAGCTGTGAAGGGAATATAATGTGATTTCTCCTGCAGTGCTAAGAGCTGCTCAATTAATTCTGGGCTGCAGGCTTCCTTGCAGCAGCGCCCCGCAAACAGCATGAGGCATCCTCTCAAGCCTGGCACTCTTTGGTGATTCGCGGGCTGCCCAGCCTTCAAGTGGTTGGCAGGGCAGCTGCAAGCAGGACCATCTTGTTTTGTCCTTAGCCAAGCTCTGAGCGTCGCAACACAGTGCCCTGGGCACGCGAAGGGGACTTCCCAGTCTTCCCACTGGTGGCTCTGTCTTACTCCAACTCTCGTGCCCCCTTTCTGTGTTACTTCATGCTTCTCTGCTTCCATGAATCGCTATCTAATAGCGGACTCTGGTTTTACTCCACAGCATGACTGAAAGATACATCCCAAGCCCTGGAGTAAGAGCTTGAGCCAAACCTCTTTAGACTTTGGGGTATTTGAAATTCAGAGCCTGGCTCTTTCACGAGGGAGGGTTGGGAGCTCTGGGATTTGGGACCAGGTAGCTTCTCAAAAGACGCTGCTGATTTTTCTCACGTGCCACAGAAAAGGGAAGGCATGAACATCTTGCCTTTGATGTACTGGAGAGAAGGAAAAAAACTTCCTTGCTCCGAAGGCTTCTCAGCTTTTGCATTCCTGCTTTCCCCACCTCCTTAATAGGGGGGTGAATCGGGAAAGGCAAAGCAACAGGAAACTCTCAGACAGCTGTGATTTTTCACCAGAATCTGAGAAACTGTCTGAGTTTGGCAGCTGCACTTAGAGCTAGGTCATTAAAATGACACAGCAGCTCGGCTGGGCTGTAGGGAAAGAGCTTCCCAGCATGGGGGGCCCTCTGGGAGCAGGGGTGGGGGAAGCCCCTGCTATGAAATAACTGGGGGAGGGACAAAACCAGAAAAGGGCCTTGGAAAGACCTCCTACGGAGATGGAAAATATTCCTCTAAAGTCCTGGTACTGTGCCCAGCTGGTGAGGTGCTGTGGTTTTTAGCCACTGGTGTGGGAGCAGGAGAGTGGGGGTGTAAAGGGTTACCTGGAAGAGTTGAGTTTCCTTTGCTGGCCTTGTGCTTCTCAGGCTTTATCAGTCCACCAGCAGCGCTGGGACTGAGGCCAGGCGAGGAAGAGATTTTTTTATTTTATTTTTTTTTCCTCCATCCCCCAAACGCCACATCAGCAGCAAGCTGCAGGATGACCTCAATGAGGAACAGATTGTCCCTTGGCCTGCCTCCATCACGCTGCCTGCAGGGACATCAGGCAGGAGGACCTTGAGCTAGGAATTGAGCTAGGAAGACAGAGACGAAGGGAGGGTGGACTGTTTCCAGGCGCCACGTGTCGGGATAATGGCACCCAGGAGCTGGAGCCAAAGCGGCAGCGGGGCCTGGGAGCTGCAGGGGGGACTGCAGGAACTGGCATAGGGGGGATTTATTTCCATCATCTCTAGTTTGATGACTTGTTGGCAGCATCCAACAAAGATTTACAAGGGTTAGTCAAGAGCTGTGACCAATTGGTGATGCTAACACCACAACCTGGGCCTGAGCTAGCTCTACCTCTCCCTCTCCTCCACTGAATCCCTCAGCCTGGGGTGAAAGCCATCAGCTTTACTTCAGAAATGACACCCCTCCTGGGCACTGGCAAGCTTGCAGCCCTCCCTAAGAGGAAGGAACGGGAATGTTCTTCTTCACCTGCCTTCCCAAGCAGACATGGGGCAGCTCCTCACCCCCACGTAACGTAGAGCAGCCTCTGCGTTGCCCTCACACTCAACTGTGGTGTCCTTCCCGGGCTGAGATATGAACAGTGTGGCAGCCCTGTCCCTTGCCATGCTGGGCTGGGAGCAGGGTGACTGCAGAGCCCTTTCACCACAAACAGCACAAGCTGTGCAGGCAGAAGGTGTCACCCAAAGGAGGTCCCCACTCTTTTAATAGGACTGCCAGAGTCCCTGTGTGGCCAAGGTCCTCTGTTCCCTTTTTTTTTTTGGACTGTATCCCTCACCTCTGAGTTGAAGAGGTGCCTGCATAAGCTGTGCTACTCTGACTCCCAGAGCCAGCCACCACCCCAGGTCCTTCACAGGAATGGACTCCAGGCTTGGATGTTTTAACTAGTCTGCTCTAGATTCATCAAGCCTGGCTTTTGAGTTTTGATTTCAGTTTTTGGCAGACTACCAAGCTTCTCGGCTTTAACCTTATCTTGTTGAATACATCTCTTCAGGCTGGATAATCATTCCATCACTTACTACATTTATTGTAGCAAGACCTGGGCTTCTCAGGTAAGTGCCGGCATGTCACTGGCCAGGTATGGTCAACACATGGTCAGCACAAAGGCAGAGCCTCAACCCCAGAAATGCTTGCCCACAACAAAAATCTTACTTGCCCTTCTTCAAACATCACTGCAACCCTATCCTTTACCCTGCTTCAATAACGAGCGATATTCCCTAGCCTAAATTGGTTCCTATCATTATGCTAGGTTATCATATGCTTTTTCATCTATCCACATATGGCACCGAGGTGCTTTCACTCTGTTTCAGGCTGGTCTGGCCAGCACTCATCCTTCTGTAGCCACCGGAAAAATTTCAGTGATACTATAGAGTGACTGCTGCATGGCTTCGGGGCTTTTGTTTGCTGATTCTATCACCACAATGATTTCAGCTTCTGTGTTCAATACTGATTGCAACCACCTCGGCAAAAGAACAGGATGAGAACCAGCCTGGTGAATCCCCGCTAAGTCCCAGGGCTGGATCCAGCTTGCATCTGCACTATGTGAAATCCCTGGAGCCACATCCTGGCCCCCATGCTCAGAGGGACTAGCACTGATTTCAGGGTAGGACTAATTGCTGCAGCAAAATCCTCAGTGCAAAATTATACAAGTCTAGCACAGAAGGATAGCTCTAGTGACCTGTGTGATTTACTCCCTCATGACAGACTGTAGCTGAGGCTTATTTGCAGTTTTCCAATAATTTGAAGGGTTACCAACAGCCGGAGGAAAGCAGGAGGCATTGGTGTGCTGCTGTGGGAACCAGGGCTCCTGGGAGCTCATTCTGGATTTCCCGTGTAACTTCTAGCTGTTAGCCACCAGACCTATTTTCCAGTTTCCAGCTCACTTGTTAATTCCAAGTGTCACAACGCATTCCTTCCAGCTTGGGGTAAATCAGGCTTGAATTTCAGGTATGCTGAACGACTGCCCACCTCCTCAATTCCAGGTAACGAGCTCTGCAAGGTTTTGCTGGAGGCACCTTAAACCAGAGTTGTGGTACAAACAGCTCCTGGTCACCCCCAGCTGCTTAACCCAATTTCAAGCTGATCCCCATGGTTAGACCCCTCCACATGGTTTTGATGAGAAGAATAGAAATAATATAATGTAAGTTTACAAGATTATTTCCAATGAGCTTTAAGACCACATAAGATTAGGTGGCAGAGAACGCAATGCATCTGTCCATACATGAAGTGAATAGACAGTTTGGTTAACTTGGGTGGTTTTTTATTAAAGCTATGTGATTCAGTGGGTCCGTCAGTCCAACAGACTGCCTAATTTTGCATTAATGTTCCAGGAAAGGATAGGAAACATTTCCAGCTAAATCTGCATGAAAAATATTTGCATTTCCCTCCAGGCTGATTTCTAGCCTACATTGTTTGGGTTGGGGGTTTGGGGAGGGAGGGGGATTGCTGCCTTTCAGTAAGTTTCCACAAAATAGATGTTTTCCTTTACTCTTGGAAAAATGAAATTCAGACCACTGCAGATGCTCAAATGCCAAATGACTTTCAAGCACGAGAAAATTTTGAAATCATAAGTATAGAACATATGGCACTTTGCTTTGGAATGAGATTGGAAGGGAAAAGCTCAATTGTAAAGCTAAGCTGAGGATATTTTATTATTCAGAATGAAAAGAAAGAGCTTCGTTTAGCTAAAGGAAGACAGAATTTTGGGCACATCTGACTATTTTCTGAAATTGATTTTTTTCCAAAGACAAGCAACAGCCTTATTAATTATTTGTATTGTGGTCGTATTAGGTCAGTTATTAAATCACTTGAGTGAAAACCAAAAGATTCTTAAGCATTTATTTTATGTGAAAGTGGATGAAAATGGAAGCCACCATCGAGATTTTTCCAGAGAAAAATATTAACCACTGTCTTCCTCTGCAAACACAGATGATTTGGGACAGTTCTGCCTTTAAACATGGAAGGCGAAGTGGGAAAGAGGGGTTAGGGGTTCATTGCTCATGACCAAAACAGAAAAAAAAGAGTCCCTAAATACTTCATTATTTTTTATTGCCTCACTGCATGTGGGGAAGTTTGAAATGGAAATGAGCCTCCCTGGGGAAGAGGTTTCAGACAGGACTCTGTTGGCTGCCTCTGTTCCTGTCCTCTTGTCTCGGGGGGGAGCGGGTCCCCTCTGGAGGCGAGGGGAGAGGGGGAAGCCACTGGCCACCCGACAGCTCGTCCTGCCCGCACCCGGCAAAGTATGGCTAGAACGTGCCCAACCTTTTGCTTCGGGCTTAAATTGATGCCGGTCTCTCTTAATTGCGTTGAGAGTTGACCCTCAGCACGGGGCTGGCTCTCCGGGCCCTCATTGCCGCGTCGGGTCCCATGGAGTCGGATGAGCGCGCTCAGCCGTGCAGGGGATTATGCTCATTCCCATGAACTCCTGCTTAACTGAGCATCCCCGAAGCTCTCGGGACCTTGGGCTGGAAGGCGCTGGGGTTCCCCTGGGCAGCACTGTCATTATCTTCACTACGTTACTTTTACTCCACGCGAATGTCCCCGTTTTGCTTTCTTGCCATTCAAGTAATGAGAGAAGCGGCTGTGACTCAGTGTTGTACTCAGAAAGGAGCTTTCCTGACCCCTTTTGAGACTGGAGATTGCCCTGAAGCACAGCACCTAATTAACCTTGGTTTATTCTTTGTAGCTGCAGGTGTTTTTTATTGTTCATAAACCTGTCCTGCTCGGTCTCTTCAGCTATTCTCATCTTCTGTGGGTCATGATTCTTTTCGAAATGTCCATTTTATAAATCACTTTAATTAGTTTTATATCATTCTGTTATATTTATATAACTTGATTTAGGTTTCAGATTTCTTCCGTTACATCTTATATATTGCTTTGATTTTATTTATGGTGTTTCTACTGCATTTGCATTGCTTTCCTTAGATGGATATCATTTTGGCTGGATTTACAATGTATTTCTTCAGTTAGATTTATATCACTTTAATTAGATTTATATCCCTTTAGAATTTGAGGGCTTCACTTAGATTTATAATATCTCTTTTACTAGGCTTGTCTTGCATAGGAAATTCGCATCCTTTTTGTTTAAAGGATGCTGCTTTAACTCAACACTGATGTTGTTTTATGCAGACTTTGGTCAGCCTCCCAATTAGATATATGAAGCAAGAACTCACCACCTGTTTTTTTGCCCCTGTAATTTCCACTGGGATCATTCCAGCATAAACTGTGCTGATTTAAATTAACCTCTTCCAAGTCAGCACCAGCAGGAGGAGATCATCTCACTAACTGGATTCCTCAGAGTATCCAGTGGGAGTGGGAAACCAGTTAGTGAGATTCCACTTTTCTTCCTTTCTTTCCTGCACCTGGGTGCTGAGGGAGCAGTGGCATTTCCATCTCCTCTTCCCTTTTCCCAGGAAAATTCTCAAATATCTCAAGGAGAGCGCAGGGCTGGCAATCCTAGGCATAGTGGCATCTCCCTCCTTAGCATTTCCTTCTTGCTGGTGTCCCCAAGACCACAATTGTGCAAAGGGAGCAGGCACCTATGTCCATGCCGTCTCACTCCTTGTTTTGAGCTGAGGTCTTGCAGGACATGAAATTCCAAAGCAAGAGCCTGTCCCTCAACACCCCAGGCAAGACCACAGCAGGAGGAAAGCAGCAGCGCTCCAAAAAGTCACTCTTCCAGTTAATGGCCACAGAGGACCTGGCTTTGCATTTCCTGCCCAGCTCTGATCACATCAGCGTAAGAAATCAGCTAGAAGGGATCTAAATCCACGTACTTCAGGGCGAAAGCCAAGCTCTGATTGAGACGGGTCAGTGGATGTCCCTGAGGGCTGTTATTTCAGATGTTCACAGCAGGGTGTTTGGTTGCTTTTCCAGAAACATGTGACTGAGGGCTCTGTCGGAGGGCAGGACACTGGGCCAAGTGGACCATTTCTCCGAGACCTTACCCAGTTTTATCTCTAAACCCATTGAGGGCCTGAGTGGATGGACTTTAATTTCTATTAAGATCATCAGCAATCAGCACTCAGTTTGGCAGGGGTGGCTGCGCTCACTCAGAGGGTCTTGCAGAGACAGATCCAGCCTCCTGAATCTCTTCTTTCCCAAAACATAACAGGGCACTGGAGTTTACTGTGTGTCCGGGGGTATTGAAAGCTTATGAGACATGTCATTCATACAGCTGTATGCGGCGTTAGGGTGCCTGGGGCTCAGCTACGTGCGATACCTGCCAACCAAAGAACAGCCCCTCCAGTGGCACAGAGGGTTGTGCATCCTCCCCACCCCTGGAAATGCCAGGAGGGTTTCCCCTCTGCTCGCTGTGATTACTGCAGGGCAGCTTTCACGGGACGATTTCAGAAGACTTTTGCAGGGGGTTTGGGTGGGATCCCTGTATTTGGGCAGCATTTGGGAGCTCACGTCAAACAGGCCAAGAGCTGGGTTCAGGAAAGGAAAAGAAAAAAGTTTTTCACCTGCCGATGCCCTCATCCTGCCCTGTCTTTGTCTGTCTCTGACCTCCCCCTCTTTGCGTTTATTCCCTCTGTGAGCAGGACAAACCCTGTGAGGCATGAAGCAGTGAGGGAGGCGAGGAATGCGTTACAGAAAGCCTCTTGTTTGAGAGTTGAATCCAGATGTTAAGGGAAGGAGCAGAGTTGTGTGAGTGGGACAGAAAAAGGCTGGAGCAGGAGAAAGTAAGGGGGCACCCAGCCTGCCCTGCCATTTCAACCAGTTAAACGCAAAAGGCACATGAATTCCACTCTTCGGGTACAACTCTTCTGCTCCCAGCAGAGGACGGAAGCTGGACCAAAAAGGAAGCCTGCCCAAACCTTCAGCAAAAGGGAAGGGCTGACCCACAAAAACTACTAAATTCTACTCTCCTATTCCAGTACGATGCATTTTGGGCCACACCAAGAGGCGTCTTCTGCAGCAGGCACCCACAGCCAATGCTTAGTTGTGAGTCTGCTTCACAAAGGCTGCTGTTTATTATTCATGCAAGGAGCTGTAGGACAGTGCCTGGCCACAAGGAAGATTTTCCAAGCATTTCCAAGTAGCTCCCAAATCTACACCATCAGTGTGAGCTCTGAAGTCTCTCCTTCAGACAAACCTGATGACTTTTCCACGTGATCCTTCCAGCTCTCCTGGCCTTTCTAGGGAAGGGCAGCCCAGATCTTGACTGCTGTTCGTGGATGGTCCCCACCGGCTCCCATGGTTCAGGATTCCTCTCTTAGGAGTCCCCTGTTGAGGGATCCTCATCTGTATTGCGTGTCTTCAAGGTTAATATTTTTGAGGCCTTTCCCTATCCCCCCCCCTAGCTGTGAACCAGGTCACAGGGACCACAGCAGGAGCAGGCTCCTGCTCTTGAGTCTCTTCCCATGGACAGAGGGGGCAGAACCCCCCCCCGGTACACCCCAGGAACCACTCCGCCTGCTCTCCTCCCCCTTCCTTCTGCCTTTCTCATCTTCCCTGCAGCTGCATCCAGCCTCTGCGTAAATGAGCATGGTATCTCAATTAATGCATATCTAATCAGGACATCAGCATCTCTGGAAGAGAGATGCATCAGCTATAGAGGTTGAGCACTCAGTTAACCTCCTGGTGCTCTGCCACTGGGGCCTGTTTATTTAATTACACCCCGGCTGCTGTACTCCTCAACCTTTTAATTGCCCAGGACAGAGAATAGAGTGGTAAACAGGTCAGAGATAGAAGATGCTAGGCATTGTTTTAAGACAGTAAAACTGTTTTTAAACACCATTCAGAAGCTTGTTTTATGTAACTGCTGAGAAAAGGAGGGCATTCAGCAGGGAACACTCAAAAGGGATACTGAATAGTTTTTAATTAATGAAAAATGACTTGAAGCCTGATTTCCTTCTGTGACAACATGATCTCTATTGAACACCACAACACAAATCCTTTCCCAGAGCTTCAGATCAAGCCATAGGTCCTCTGTAGTGATATTCCTGATAATAGCGGGGATTTAGTCAACAAGTTGGGGGACTGGGAGAGTAAAAAAAAAAAAAATCCAATTAACTTTCCCAGAGCTCTATTAGTTCTGCAGTGAACATTAGTAAAAAGCAGGATTTCATGTGTTCAGATCCCCCAAATAGTTGCCCTAATGGAATCCTTCAAAAGGCACTGATGATTCTTTCATGTAGCTTTAAAAGTAGAGTTTGGCATGAAAATGAAGGATGGAAGATTAAAGAGATCAAGGCAGAACGTTTGGGTCTGATCGCCGACCTCAGTTACACCAATTTCAGTTGAGTTTAACAGCAGTGTAAATAAGATGAGAAACTCGGGGACTGAGCAGGCAGCAAAAGCAAAAGCTTGTTCTTGGTTGATTTTCATTTTGAAGATTTGATTTCTCAGGCTGCTCTGAACAACTGCTGCATGGGTTTTCAGACCACAAACAAAAGTCTGTTTTTTCTTCCCCTTGCCTTTGTGTTACTGCCCTGAACTCTGGCTGTGCCACCAGTGAGCCAAAGTACTGGAAGGAGAGGTCTGCCTGGCTCTTGGTACATGCACACAGAGGTCTCCTCAGTCCAGCAAGGGAAATCAACCTGATGAGGCTGGGGCAAGGGATGGAAAGCCTTGGTAAACCACAGGCAAACTGCCCAGCAGAGGCTGGGAGAGAGGATGGCTCTCAGGATCTGCTAGCTGGAACAGCAGTCTGATCAGGACACAAGGCGTGAGGCTGCGGTGACAGGATGTTTCCTGGGGTTCTGCTCAGTCCTGCAGTTTCCAAGATGAGCTGAGCGGTATTTTCCCATCTGAAAGTGCTGCAGAAAGGACCTGCAGAGCTGTGAGTGTGCTGTGAGGAGCTCCCAGAGAAACGCATTGCGCCAGGAGCACGGGGAAGCCTTCTGAAGCCCCTGTTCTACCTCCATCTGAGAGCACATCACGCTTCCCAGCTTCAGGAGGGTTAGGATCTTGCCTCTTCCCATTGCATTTTGTGGGTGATCCTGGTCCAAGCAAGTAGAATCTAGTCTTAAACCTCTTGCATTGACAAAATAGGTGTATGCACCAGCTTTACTGTTTGCCTCAGCCATCTCCTCTATGTCTTAGCTAAGCAAGGGTGTTGTGTACAGTTCCTTTGACACAGCTGAGTAAATCACCTTGCAAGAAACATGGCTTGGCATCTGTGCTTTGTCTGAGCTCTGGCTTGGAAAAGATTTGGTGTCAGGGCTCTGAGCACACTAGCAGGCATTAATTGCTCCAATGAGCCTCACCCAGGTCTCAGCCCCCATCCTCTCTTCCCACTGGCCCCACAGCTCCATTTAAGCTATGCCTGGGCCCCCCAGCCCTCCCCTGAGATGGCTGTGTAGAGTACCTAGAGGGGGGCTGCCCCACTGGAGAAGATGAGTGGAGTGGGAGAAGGTCAGCACAGGCAGTGTCCTGGGCAGGACAAGCAGAGCAAGCTTAAACGGGGACAACTGGTTCAGCCAACAGTCCGGTGAGCACTGGGCAAGTGTGAGATGATAAGCCAGGTCCGGGGTCATGCTCCTCAGCTGAGGACAGAAACAAGGCAAGCTGAAGAGGTCCTACCTGCTGTGGTGCTCAGGTAAGGGCTGGAGACCAGGGCCTTTGCTTGAAAGGAGCAGTGGGAGCCAGGGCAGAGGGGATGCGGGGAGGGGGGGACTGAGGTTGGGCATTTAAGGTTTGTCGTTGCTCCTAGGACCCCAGCAGTTAGGTGAGGAACAGACCTTCTGAGGGAGCCCTGCCCAGGTGTATGCCTTCCCCAGACAGCTAGGGCTTCCATACTGAATTTCTGTTCAGCAGACTGCATGATGCTAGAAGTAAAGGCAACTTGAAATGGCAAACCAGAGGCCTTTTTGAGGTGGCAGAGAAAACGTGGAGGACCTAGAGCTTCTTGGGAACCACTGTGGGTGTTGATTCAGCAGTCTGAGGGGAACCACGCTGGCAGTGATAAAGCTTGCTTGTGTGGGACTGAGATCAGCTGAGATCTGGAAGAGGTGGGGTGCTGCACCCCCACGAAAGCCCCCTGCAGCCTTCCAGTCACCCAGCACAGGCAGGGTTCGCTTTCTCCCTGCTCTCCTGCCACAGAGGATGGGAAGAGTTCTCTTCTGAAGAGAAGCTCTCATTGCCAGAGGAGCAAGCTGCTCTTCCCCACTGCCTGGCTCCCCGCTGAGTTACCAAGATTGTTCCTTGGAGTGAGCAGCTCATTCACAACAAACATCCTTGCTCTTTGATGTGTTGGTAGTGCTGTTGTGGTGGTGTTTTAAATACCTTGGTTTTGTGCTCATAATAAGAAAGCTGGCCACAGAGCCTTACTGTGAGTTGATGGGAAAGTAGCAGTAATTATTGCTCTCCCTTCCATGGGAGGATAAACTTCAGATGCTAATGGCCTCCAGAGTATTGACTGATGACTCACATTGGGGTGACACAGCAAGGGGAAAGGGCCTTCGTTCTCATGGGTCTTAAATGCTCCTGTGTTCAGGGGGCTGGTCAGGAAGCATCCTCGTCTGCATAAGAGACAGCTGCAGCATTTCAGACTAAGAAGGGAAAGGGTTTTTTGGGGAATGGGGCAACAAGGGCAGATTTTTTTTCCTGGAATGGATGAAGGGAGAGGATGGTGCAGGTATTTATGCACCACCCAGCTTGACAGCATGCATGCAACAGCAAGAGGGTGGTAAGTGGTGAAGACATTTGGTGGCTGCAAACATTTTTGTTTGCCTGGTAAATTCGCATCCAGGAAAGGCAGGACTCTTGTAAGCAGTTTACCCACAGAGCCCTGTGGGGGACGCTATAGGACTTCTCACACTCTCCGCTTCTATTTTACAGCAAGGGCTGGTTTTGAGTCCAGGTCTTAGCAGGTACTGATCCCTTCCCGGTTTTCCAAGCTGCTGATGTGACACTGAGCTTCTGTAAAGGAAGTTTTGAGGTGAAGAAGAGGGAATGAAGATTTGTAGCTTGGCCAAATATTAGTGGTTTTCCCCAGGGATGGCAAAGGGTGCACGTAAGGGACCAAGGCGAGCCCTGTGTCAGATTGTAATCCCCTGCTCCCACGCACTGCCCCGCTGGGACTTCACAACAAAGCTCAGCGGAGAGTTTTCTCTTAACAGCATATTTTCTTCCTTAATTTTGTTCTCAAACGTGGCTGAGGTATTTAATGGAAGCTTCCTCCCAGTAAAAAGGCTGCAGCATGCACACATACCAGAAACTCTTGGCTCACACCATCAACATTCAGTAAAATTAAATGCAACTCAGAAACAGCATTTGCAATGGGAACACTGAACTTTAAGGCATGTTTCATCTTTCCTACAGCTCAGAAGTAAATTGTGTGTATGAAGAGCTGTCCCATATTAGCAAACAGCAAAGGTAGAAGAGACTGATAAAGAATTGGTTCGGCCACTCAAACCTGTCCCAAAGTATTTGAGCTTGTAATTCAGTAATTCTCCACCCACCACTAACCTGTTCACGTGTCTCTTGCTGGGATGCTGACCAGCAGTGGCCGTCCCTTTCGCTGTCAGTCTCTTTCAAATCTCAGCAAAGTTCTCCTTTCCTGTGCTCCCCGACTTTCCTCTTCTCTGCTAAAGGGCTACTTGCTCTGTGGTTCTGTTGCCTGCCAGCGTGCTGAATCCCCTCCCCAGTACTTCTTGCCTGTGTGTCCATTCATTGTGGGAGTGGGATCAAACCTACCGTTCCCAGGTCAGATTGGAGGTTCAGTTGATGCCCTGCTCAAATTGCAATCTGCAGGATGTTCAGCATTCCTGGCAAGGTGCTGAGCCTCGGAAAGTGCTCCCTGAGACAGCCTGCTCTCTGATTTCCTTTGCTCTAGGAGGTACCGGGAGAAAAACAATACCACTTACTCCAAGCCAACTTTACTAGCTTAGCAGCACAGTGAAGGACAGTCCTGAATTACCTCTTACACCCCGGGATCCAGGCACTGCTAAAACCTGCAGCTGGGAGAGCATGTTCTCGCAAACCTGTGGGGCTGTGGGGAGCCCTGCCTTATCTCCCTCCAAGTGTCTCCTTAAAGTGTCCTTTATCCCCCAGCAGAGGCACGGGACCACGCTGTGCTGGGGGCTTGGTTGCAAGCTGATGGACCTGGAGTAACCCTAGTGCAACAGAGAAGCTGATTCCCAATTTGGGCCGAGAAGCAAGTATGGCCCTTTGGACTGGAAGCCTTCCAAAGGTTATTTGTGCCCACTGACCTCATGGCACATTTCCTTCCAGCCCCTGCTGGGGTCCTCCTGTCTTTTTTGCATAATCTCCTCTGAATAAGTACACTGTGAGCAGGGCCTTCTTTGCAGCTTTTGTGATGAGGAACTCTCCTCCTGTAGGTTTCTACCTTGTGGGCCCTCCCTCTCTTTTTGTGTCTGAGCTGAGCCATTTCTTTTCTCCCCTGTCTGCACCTCTTAACTTTTTCTTCTCCTCGGCTCTTGTTTTTAGCACTGCTGTTGTCCTGAAAAGTATTTCAAGGAGACAATTTGTTTGAGGGAGGCTGTGAAAATTTAGGGTTAAAACTTGTGTGAGGCCCCATAAAAAGCACTACTTGGACAAGAGCAATCTCTTTGCCTGGAAGTGTGGGTTTAAATGGGGTTTTTTCTTATTTATTTCTGTGCTTCTCCTCGCAAAGCTCTTTTTCTGAGGCCCTGATCCTGCTGCCACAGTGACCTTTGTGTTTGCAGAGAGACCTTTTGAAATCAAAGGGGCCCTTCATGAGCATCTGCCCATCTGGAAGTGATTGCAGGACTGGGTGGGTGAAGGGCAGATGGGGGGGGGGGGGGGGGGGCAGCTTTTTTAATGTGAACTG